>BCIN01000011.1:0-347280 GCA_039545335.1 Kondoa subrosea
AGTTTGTCTGCTGGAGTTATGAAGTCTTGCACGAGATCTTTCAAGCCAGGTTCTGCGTTCAAAGGATCTTGCTCGTGCGTTATTCGTTCAGTCATTTGTAAGTCTTGGAAGCAGTGGACACGGCGCAATCGGGATGGCAGGTATAAGGTCACTGTCGGGCGCCAGGAGGAAGTCTCAGGATAAACAGCGTCATGATTCGGGTCGAGCAAGTCTAAAAAAAGTAATACAGTAGCTGAGAGGCCAACATAGAGCACAAGAAAACCTTATTCTTATAGTCAAATACACATGGTATATATGGCTAAAGATCTGTAGATGTAGTACTAGAAGTGAATGTTGCATATAGCACCATTGACCCGTGACATGCTCGTAGCGAGGATTGTTGAGTGGCAGACATAACGTGGAGTTATAGCCGGTAGAACGAAGACATCGACCTGGATTAATCAAAGTCGGAACGATCTTCATCCAGAGCTGATCATGGCTCATCTTCATAATTCGGTACATAATCAAGTTGTTCTTCAGGTGTACAGATCTTCATGGCAAGGTGATGTTGTGTAGCAGAGTAAGACTTTTCTTTTTCCCTTATATTCGAAGCATCAGCCTTATCACTAGGACAGACCGCAAGGAAGCGAAACTTGCCATTCAGCTAAAGGCTCGAGCATTTCAGTCTGCCTATCTCCCAGAACACCACTTTTCAGTATTCCCTTCAAGTAAGTATCTCCTGAATTTCCCAGTATTTCTTTGTCGTCCTTAATTGCATAGATCGATTACCCCAAATCAATTGCGTGTCCTGGTTGATGATCGTATTCTGGTCTCGTGGAAGCGTCACATCGAGGATAGTAGCGAAGCTTGACTTTGCTCTGCTGATCGAAAAGTTTGTCACACGTGTCGTTAAAGGAAATTAGCGCATTCCTGCAGGAAACTTTGTCCTGATCTCGATAGGATGAAGATCGAGTGTACAGAGTCAGTTTCTCTAAGATAGGACAGGCGTCTGGACGAATTACGATATGCACTTGCGAATATTCAAAGCTATTGATACTCCATGCCAAATTTCGCAATTGAAGCTTATGGCGGCCAGCATGCACCAGCCTATACGTTTCGAGAGTATCGCGTGTGTCAAAGGGCCGATGATCCAGAGTATGAAGAGCAGGGAATGCTCGCGGTAGAAGAGACCATGCATGGGTCGTAAGATCCACATGGCTCAGTACCAGTGTATGGAGATGAGGATATATCCATTGAAGGTGGAACAGATGAAATCCACAAGGCCGCGAGCAGCATCGTTGGACCTCAAAGTGAGCTTACGAATTGTCCATCTTGAGAGCCGAATTCCATCACGAAGTTACGCCAGTTGAATTTTATCACCCAACCAAATCAGTTCGGATAGATGTCTGTGCACTCGACACAAGGGCGATACTGCTTTAGGTATTCTGCCCTCGTATCGAATAACCTTTAATCTTGGTAAGGTTGGTCCCCAGTGGATTGGGATTACTTGCAGACTTTCTTCAAGCGGGAGATGGTGTTCTTTTATAGTTACCTCTTCAAGTAAGGGGAAACCGCCAACATTATCGACAAAAATACTGCTAAAGCTCTTCAAATTTTGTATTGGGACTTTGACAGATTGGGGTGATTTGAAGACAATCTCGATCTATCTCGATCTTGAGTCGGACTAGATGTTTGCACAGAGAAAGATTATGTAGAGAGCGTTCTTCCGTACCATATTGCTTTAATCTCTCTTTGTCCAAGACAAGTGCAGCGACACCCTTGATTCATCCAGGAAAAGTGGTTTCGTGTGGATCACAAGTAGTCCTGACAGCTACTTCGCGAACGTGCTGAGCCAGATCAGGATTCGCGAACAAGACTTGATTGCTGAGGTGATCGGCATTGAGCGAACTGTAGAGGTAGTTTTCGCCGCACGCGCTCCATAGCTCTACTAACTATTCAACTACAGCATAAGAGAGGTCATCAAGGCTTACTCGACACTCGCGACAGCCTGGCAAATAATCCTGCTTTCTGGCCGTACTCGGTCCGGACCTCATACTGATCTGTTTCCTGCGCCAATAACTCAAACACCAGCAAAACCATATCTTCAGGCAGCTGGGGTATCACAGCGTGGATATTTGTGACCGTCCGTGTCCAAACATCGACTTTCAGTAAATGACGATTGCTTGCTCTTGAACCACACGGACTACTGTAAAGACTCTTCAGCTCCCGAAGGATGCCTCTAGTTACTCGCTCTTTCTCAAAGTATTCTGGACCAAGTGCTGTTGGTCTTGCAGACTTCGAAGTGCCGATTCCTCATCAACACTTTGGCAATTTCAAGCGCAAAGGACACACTGAATCTGGGTTTCAGCTCGCTACAGTGAAGTTTGCGGGTAATTGAGACTAAATTCATGCATCTATGGGTCACCGAGCTGATGATCGTGCGTGTATCTCAGTGTTCTATCCCACGAATGACAGCAAAGGAACTCATCCACTTTGGTTTCCTGACTTCTCATCTACCTTCAATGGGTACCTAACTTTCGCGAAACGAGCAAACTCAATAATCGCAAAGCTCTTGTCCTGTCAGTGGTGAGAAGAAGCGCATTCAGCATGTCGCTGATGCTTGTTCTTCGTCCATTGACAGATCCAATAGCTTGGACTCTATTCAAAGGCACTACCATCCCAGCTTATCAAAACGCAAGTCTAGCCGAATTACCATCAGGCTCTAAACATCCTCTCGTATTCTTCTCGCACGGTTTAGCTGGCAATCGATTCTTATACTCTGCTTTCTGTGGTGAACTCGCTTCAAGAGGGTATATTGTAGCTGCTGTAGAAAGCAGAGATGGTAGTGGACCTTCTACGAACATCCAAAACCCGGATGGAAGTACTCAGACAATTGATTATATTCAAGCTGAAGATATTGAGTAAGTCTATCTTTCTTGGTTTACCTGTTTGATTGATATACTACAAATAGATGGCCAGATTCAAGCAGTAGCGATCCAATGAAACTCAGACATGTACAGCTTGAAGTTCGCCGAGCAGAGTTCAAAGCACTTCTAGGCATTTTCCAGCGAGTAGCATTAGGTCAAACGGAATCGATACCTTTACCAACTCATGCAAACTCATTCGACTGGTCGAGGTGGAAGAACATTGATATTGATAACCCAATTATGGCTGGTCATTCGTTTGGTGGAGCGACGGCTTTGAGTTGCGCTGAATCGGAAGAGACTTTTTCGAAGACGATAGTGTAGGTGATGGCAGAGCAGAGTGGAATTAGCTTGTAGCTAATTTCTATTCTGTCTTTGTATCTACAGACTCGATCCTTGGCTCGAACCACTTTCAGATTCAGTCATCAAAGCATCTAAGCCGCTAGTCATTAACAGCGAAGATTTTACTGTTTGGTCTTCTTCTTTCACTCGATTGCGCAGCGTAGTCAAGAAAGCGGGCGGAAGTCTCTTCACAATCGGTAAGTGTAATAACTCTTAGCACAGAGAGCCCAATTTCATGGTTCCTTTCAGCTGGATCATCGCATCACAGCTTCTCAGATGTGAGGCTTAGCTTCTTCACAATCCATTTGTCAATTGATTATATACTAGTTCCCGCTTCTATTGCCAGATTACCTCAATAAGAAGATGAATCTTACCCTTTCCGCGCCGCTGGTGATGAAGCATATTGTAGAGAACGTGGTTTGCTTCCTGGAAGGCAAAGAAGCTCCTGCTACGGTTGTCAAGAGTACGGAAACTCAATTCAAGAGACCGATCGCGGAGCCTGGTGTAGTTCTGCAGCATGAACTATGACCGGCGAAGATGTGATGGACTCTACACGTAGATTGCGACTGTACATATCACATAGGCGATCTTTGCTACGGACTCGACTATGTACAGCAACTACGACAGAACCTGCCACAAGATCAATGCTTGGACATCACTTGGGTACTCGGACACTTATCAATCTTGCCCTATCAAGTTCATACACTCGACAGGAATCATCGCCCCATTTGGGTGCTTTGAAATTCCTCCTGTTTCTGCCATATCAATTCCTCTTTCCCGTAATGATGTATATCATTGGTGTATTCTGTTGCTGATCTCTTATGGCTATCACGATTTGGGCAATTGAAAGCTCCGATGACGGATTCCAGTTGTCCTTTGTTGCCTGGAATGGTGATCCCGGGGAGATTTTCGTCTTCATTCTCTCTTTCGTTCTCTACATCTCTCTTCAACTATCTGATCAGTTCTCCTCGAACTTTCACGACGAAATCTTCTCACTATCATGTCACAAGAAAAGGTACGATATGTCTTGAGCCATCATGTCTAGAGATAGTACTAATTAGCCTGTTGCTAGATTGGCTCTCTTATCAGGACACCTGCAGAGGAGCGTCATCTTACACATCTCGTCTGTCAATCATACCAAAGAGCAAAGAGCACGTCTCAGTCTTCTCTAGATTACTCATGAAGGCGCTGCAGCTTGGAATCACGATCATTCCGTATGGGAGACAGAATGTCAGAACATGAATAAGGCATTGCATTACCACAATGCCCATGCGCGTGTCTGGAATGAACGAGATTTTAGGGTCAGAAGCATACTTCTGTCCACAACTAATTGCTGACGCCGACATCCTGTTCAGATCGCTGTCAAGCATCGAGCTGATGAAATGGAGGCGAGTGAGATCTTGTATCTGGCAGTGAATTGGCTGACATTGTATCTAGATCGAGAGGCACATGCAGAATATGGCTCAACCAACATCACGGGCTTCACCATCACGGGCTCCGAACTTTGCATCATCTGTAGCTTTCCCACGAGAGTCGGAATCTATGCAGCATGTACAGCAGGTGCGCTATTCTGTTGGGCCTTTGAAGTCAGCTAAACCTCTAAACGACTGATCTGTCTTCCAGCCTACGAGTCACCAGCCTCAGCCTTATTCTCCCAACAGACAAGTTCATCAGTGTCCCTCTTCCTGAACCTTTTAGGATGCGACTTAGTCAGATCAATCAATTGTATACTGCATGCCACTTTTCCCACTATACTCGTCCCCCTCTCATTCAAGCGATTGATGCGCTGGGTATTCCTTCTGAATATGCTTGACTTATGCTCGCGATAGACTCAATCGCTGAACGCAAACAGCACGCGAACTCCGACGCGTTTCCGCTCGTGCTTGTAACCTGTTTTACCCTCTTTCTATCTCGCAAGTTGTTGCAATATGTCTCTATGAAGCTTCCACATCGAGCTGCCCATCAGACCGATTGACAATGAATTTGCCGTCGAATAAAAGACAGAACATGCCAAAAGGCGAAGTACCGAAAAAGAACAATGAAAAGCGACTGACGCTGCATTCGACGCGTTTTAAGACGGAATTTGAACAAATATTCAGCAGGAGTAGGAAAGCCGTGCAAGAAGGTAAGTGTTAGCTAGAGGTAAAGACCACAGCTTTGTTTGGATGGGCAAATACAGTGGACAACAGGAGAGATTACGCAGCAGGGTCATGAACAGGGAGGAAAAGGCAGTTAGATCAGCATATACTGATGGGCATGGCTTATTAAAAGACCGCGAGAGCTCAGTTCAATGAAAAGGCTCGTGCAGCGCATAATTATCGTCCAAGCCTGCCTCACGCATCAACGCTGACATGTTTGGGCTGGAACCACCCAACTGGTCAAACATCTCATGCTGTCCGAATCGACCAGCCGCAAAAGTTGTTTGTTCTTCGTAAATCGATTGATCTTTACTAGGTTCTGCTAGCGTAGGTAAGTCCATGATGTTCTGATCGTGCGGAAGAAACTGGATTTGATTCGATGAGTGATGCCCGATTTCGCCAGGTACATGATATTGAGGATTCAATTGTGATAGCGCTCTAATGAGATCATGAGTGCTGATTTCCAGAGCTTAGAATGAAGTTACGCTGTCTGCTCCAAAGTGAATCGTTGCAAAGCACCATTATTGTACTCAAAGTCTGCGGGTGACGGAGCATTGTTCGGTTGGACGAGATCAAGCTCCCAAGGCTGAGTTTCTAGCTTCCTCATCTCCTGTTGAAGTATGATAGCTAGCTGTTCCACATTTGGCGGTACATAACCCATGTGGAATGGCACTAGAGCGAAAGAATCTTCATGGTATTGAGGATCGTAGGGAGTCTGGATTTAACAGGAAGTCAATTTCCAACAACCAGATTACAATGAAATATACACTCACCGAATAGTGTTCGACCTTCCGCTGCTTCGGCAAGAACGTGAACTTAGTTTTATCTTCTCTCAACCAATGTCCTTTGTAAGCTGGTGACTGTTCGTTCTTGATCCCATCGAAGTGCATGTAGGAATAATGTGCATCCAGTTCTGGAAAGGTGGGCGTTGACTGATATTGGACAGGTGGCACATGAGGTGCAAAGATTGGGGGAGGTTCATATTGTGGTTGAAAATAGTCTGAAGGTTCTGGATAAGCTGTATGGATGTTATCGTATAAATCCGAGTAATCTCTTTGAGGCGGAAGAGAAGGTAGATGAGGTGTTGGAACATATGCCTACAGCACAGTCAACATAATCAATATGTCTGGTTGCGTTATCACTCACCTGATGTGCATGCTGCGGTTGATGACGAGACTGAGGCATATAATGCGTTGATTGAGGCGTTCCAGGAGAACGCGGAAAAGGTGTACCATGCGATCTAGTCGCATTCGGAGCAAACGGTTTAGAAGGCATAGGCGCAGCTCTAAAAGTCTCGTCAGATGGTTCCCCATCCAACAAAACTCGGCTCACCTATACTCTGGAAAGCGAGCAGGACCGAAGAAAGGGCTATCACTATCTCTACGTCCAGATTCAGGCCGTACACTTGGTCGATGCTGGCTGGGCATTGTATTCAGTCGAGATGTAGCTGAACCAGGACCAGCTGAAGGTCTTAGAGCAGGACCGCCTCGAGATGGGAGTTTCTGACCCATCATAGTACGAGGAGATGGTCGCTTTGCGCTACTTGAGGGTGTCGGTTTCTTCTGCTCGCTTGATCAGATACATGCTTTTCATGCATACATTAAAACTTACCATACTGGACTTTCTAGGCTTGGAACTATCACTTTCTGAATCGCTGTCGCTGTCTCTGGAGGAAGATTTGCCTTTCTTTTTCAGATCAGCTTTCTTAGGCTCGACCTTCTTTGGCAGTTCAGGCTTTTTGACGACAATCGCCGGTTTGGGCTTCAAGAGCTCCATCAACTGCTTCAGCTCCTTTTCGAACAGATCAGACAGATAATTTGTAACTTATATATACGTACTGGAGGTATTTCAGGCGCTTTTGGTGCGGCCTACCCAAACAAATGATTGAGATTTCGCTCAGAAAATGTATTAGAATTAGGTATAACATACAACTGGAGCTGAAGGTTTAGGCTGAGGTGCGGTAGCAGGAGCAGGAGGTTCTAAGACAATACAAATCAGCTTAGGCATCGCCAGAATTTCGTCGAAGTATCGAATGACTGTCTTTTTCTCAGCGATGACTTACTAGGCGGAGCTTGCGCAGCTGGTGCTGGTGGTTTAACAGGTGCAGGAGGTGGTGGAGGTGGTGGCTGGAAAAGGCTAATATCAGATGGATCAATTAGTTAACGAATCGCAGCAATATACTGGAGGCTGTTACGATGGCTCAACAAGCGTGCGGATTAGATACTAGGGTAGTAAGCTTACCATTGGACGAGGCTAGTAGCGGCAGATCATCAGCACAAAACATAAAGTGAGAAAGTATTGCAGACCGGAATTGGAGCACTTTTTGATTACAAAATCAGTCATATCCCGCGCCAATATCATTTCAGAAATGGACGTACGGAGGAGGTGGCGGAGGAGGCCTAGGAGCTACCCATTTCAATCAATAGTTGGCTAAGATTTTGATACTCAGGCCCAAAACATACGAGGTGGAGCTGGAACAGGCTAATTACTAGTCAGATCTGAATATGAATACGATATGAGACTTACTGCTGGCCCAGAAGCGGGTGGACCCATAGGACTAGGTCCAAGAGGTACAATAGGGGCGTCTAGTCCAGCCCATCTATTCGCACGATCAGCACCGGCCTATTCCTTGGTAGCAAGACACTCACTTTTGTAGCAACATTTGGCCTTGTTGTGCTCTTTGCTGAGTAGCTACGTTGAGTTCGCCAGCAGTTTGCATGCGAGTTTGATTAGCTATTTGAGCCATAACTTCTTGTCGTTTCTCTTCAAGCTTCTTTACGTCTTGTTCTGTTGCTTCTGCTACTTCCATACCACTGCACATAGCCTGGCCCATATTGTATCGGATCCAATTCAACAATTCAAAACGAGGAGCGAAGATAGCTCCAAGCCAAATGAAAGCCAGAGAAGGCAGCAAGAAGTATAGGCTTGATTGTATATGGTAGCGCCTCTCGAGACGTCTTAACCAAGGTCTTTTGACTAAAAAGGCAGTGCTCTATTTGAACGAAGCTGCTGTGCTTGGCCTCTGCTCTCGGGAAGAAAACTCCATTGCGCGGCCACCCAACGGCGTGCGATATATACTGTCGGGCAGCGAGACGTGAAGCGAGTACTTTCGGAAGTCATTGAAACTCAGAACGAAAATCAAGCCAAATTTTGTAGCGAAAGGTCAACGCAAAGACAACAAGTCAAGCAAGACTGGCAGAACGGATACCATAGCTGGATCATCACCAAATGTCAGGCGCTATAAGTGAGCTTACGTAATGAGAATGGCGGCATCAAGAAAACCTGAGTCAATATTTCTCTTCCGTAAGCAGTCATGGCCTCTCCTATCAACAAAGTCAATGGCTTCGCACAGCGCAAATCATCTTCAGCTCAACCCATAGGCATTGCACTGGCTTCTCATCCATCTCAAGCAGACCCTTACAACCCAGCTTCGCCTAGCTCACCTTCAAATGTGGTATACAGCTCACCACCTATTGTTGCGCAAGCTTCAGCGAGTCCTGCATCTGGTAGATCAAGGAAAGCCTCGACTTTGCCTCAGCCAAAAGCTTTGACGGAATTCAAAGCTGGAGAAGATGGGTTAGTTGAAGAGACCAAGAAGGGCGTGAAGGCTCTATTACTGGAGAATGTATGTCTCTGGCTTATAATATACTATCTGTACTCAAAAAGCTTTCGACATACAGGTCAGCGAATCTGGTATTGCTATACTAAGAGGCCAGAATTATGTAGTAGATACTGAGAAGGCTTCATTATCGGAAGATGAATTGATTGCAAGGCTGAGAGACGGCCAATATCAGATATTGGGTATCAGGTCGAAAACAAAAGTTACACGGAAAGTAATCGAGTCATGCACTAATGTGGGTGGTCGAGCAAGGAATTGAGTATCGTCTCATGTTCCATTGTTTGATGTCCACAGCTGCTTGTCATTGGTTGCTTCTGTATTGGAACAAACCAAGTCGATCTCCTCGCAGCTGCGAAAGCTGGTATCGCAGTCTTCAATTCTCCTTTCGCAAAGTAAGTCCGCACCTTCAAAGTATTGTACTCGCTAATGATCGTTATAGCTCACGATCAGTCGCTGAGCTGGTAGTCTGCGAAGTCATCGCTCTTTCTCGACAACTTTGCGACCGAGTGAATGAGATGCGTCAAGGAACCTGGAACAAAGTCTCCAAGAACTGCTGGGAAGTGCGAGGCAAGACTCTAGGCATAGTAGGATATGGTCATATTGGTTCTCAACTTTCCGTCCTGGCTGAAGCTCTGGCTATGGATGTACTCTACTACGATGTTGTCCCTCTTATGCCGTTAGGATCAGCACAGCAAGTGGAAACTCTCGATGAACTCTTGGCCAAATCAGATTTCGTCACTTTACATGTACCGGAAATTCCAGAAACAATGAATCTCATTTCTGCTCCTCAATTAGCGAAAATGAAGAAAGGTTCTTATCTGCTCAACAACGCAAGAGGCAAAGTGGTTGATCTACCCGCTTTGGTTCAAGCGCTCAAATCAGGTCATCTAGCTGGTGCAGCAGTTGATSTTTTCCCAAAAGAGCCAGCAGCAAACGGAACTTACTTCACTGACAATCTCAATGGATTCGAATCGGAATTAAGAGAATGCCCAAACATTATGCTCACTCCTCATATTGGTGGATCAACTGAAGAAGCGCAAAGAATGATCGGAGCAGAAGTTGGTGCCGCTTTAACTCGTTACATCAATTTCGGTTCTTCTCTTGGTTGCGTCAATTTCCCAGAAGTCAATCTTCGACCAATCATTGGAGATAAAGTGGTTCGGTTATGTTATGTTCATGCCAATCAACCTGGTGTGCTTAAAGCGGTCAATGCTATTCTGGGTGATTTCAACGTCGAGAGACAATTGTCGGATTCAAAAGGTGACACGGCTTATTTGATGGCGGATATTGCGGATGTGAGCGAACAGAAAGTAAGGGATATTTACAGTGCGATTAATAGCACTGCGGCCAATGTTCGCACAAGGGTTTTGTACTAGATTTTCACATAATAGACTAGATCTGCATTTAGACTTGTTTGCAAGGGGCAGATACATTCCTCGTATTGTGATGGCACTATTGACATCCATACTGAATAGCTTACTTTCCGACTGAGTGACCTTGGAGAGGTCTGGCCCCTTGGACAAAGTCGAAGGTACCTGTTTGCACATTGTTAGTGAGAGCGCACATCGAGTGAGAAAGATGACCAACCAGTAAACTTCATAATGAAGCTCAATTCACCACCATTGGTGGTAGGATCAGTACCGACGAAGCTGAGTGGACACTCAGTATTGTTACAGCTCGTATCTGGAAGACTGACTTCATCGGGAAACCAATCTCGAATTTGGAAGCTTCTTCAAGCGTTTTGATCTGCCAAAAAAAATCAGCATGACTCGATGACTTGACATGCAGAGACGTACGTGTTCAGGAGTCAAGGTGATCTTCAAAGCATCGATGTTGCTGTGAAGGTGCTCGACTTTACGGCCACCGCTGTATATCATCTAATACTTGAGCTGACAGCCAGCAATAGACCGATGCAACATACACAATAGGTACAACATGAGTAGCTTTTTGTGAAACATAACTACAGGACGCGCCTGTATCAGCTTAGTACTCTGTACATATAGGTCATGACTTACGCAAGAGCAACAGCTTGAATGCCAACACCAAGCTCTTCAGCTACTTTCTGCAAAGCTTCAGAAATCTTCTCCTCTTCTTCGGTCTGATCTTCGCTGCCCATCATGCTTCGCATCTTCTCACCACCTTTCTTGCGCTCTTCGATCTGTTTCCTATGGTATTCAAGGATATAGACATGAGCAACCAGGAAAAGGGTTACAGCAGAGAGCTGACTTCGTTTGGAACTTTCCTCCACCTAAGAAAACAGATCGAATGTTGAGCGCGACACAACAGATACGATATGTTAGGACTCACCGATGGCATCCCACGGAGCGATCTATAGAGGATCAACATCATATACACAGGAGAGAGTAGTGCAATAAACTTACTGCCATGCCCTCTGCGCGAGCCATAGGGATGATATCACGTTCGAGATCACGGATCAAAAGATTCCAGCGACCTTGATAGATCACGAAGGCTGCAGAGTGGATCAGCATCTCGAGGCACTGATCGAAGAAAGTACGAACGAGCTAATCCATGGCAACGAGCATACATGTTGCACTTGGTGACAAACCAAGCTGGAGTGTCGCTAATACCCAAATACAAGACCTTGCCAGACTTGACCAAGACATTGAGACCTTGCATGATTTCTTCCACTGGAGTAGTCCAATCGAACCAATGCAAGTAGAGAATGTCAACGTATGAAGTCTGAAGTTTTTTCAGCGAAGCTTCCAAAGATAGAGACATCGACTTGAAGCTGTTACCAGAGTAGTTTGCTCTGACTTTCGCTGTGGGCTCATAGAAAGTGGTGAATTTGGTAGCAATGACCATTTCGTCACGATTGCCCTTCTTTTGCATCCATTCACCAATCCAGGTTTCGGATTCACCATCCTGGCTGAAAACAGGCTGTCAGATATCGCAAACCAAACAGAAGGATTCGGCTCACTAATTGTTCCTGTTTCCTCGCAATGTCAGACCTGCATCGATCGCAAGCAAATTGGGCTCACGCAGTATCAATCATATTACTACACGACGAATAAGCTCATGTGGTTGCACAGCAGGCGATCTACGCACCCACCAGCCTCGCTGTCAGTTCGAATGTCAGCAATATCAGCAGAAAACGTGACCGCAGCGTACTAGAAAGCGTCGAGCAGCTTGAAACTATCTTCCTTGGTCATAGTGCCCATGAACTTATCCCAAGCTTGACCGATAGACCTATGACCATTTGATCTATCTTAGAACTTGCTTGCGAAAGCACAAGGAAAGAGAGCCAACATAGCTCCGAGCTGTAGAGGGGAAACACGAAGACCGCATGAAGGCGAGAGGATTCTCAGTCGTCCTAAGGGAGTAGTAGGTTCACTGTCGACGGAAAGATCAGCGGCAGCATGCGAATCATTGGGAATAAGATGCTTACGGTGCAGGTCCGAATGTGGTGCTCATCTTCTTCGATGTAGTGGTGTTAGCAGGACAAGCCCGGACTGCTTACTGATGCCATTACATAAAGATCGGAGAGTTCAAGTCTTTGTTTACAACGGCCGCTGCACATTCGGCATATAGCAAGAGACGCGTAGAGAGACTGTGCAAAGGCAGGCGAGAACAAGGAGAAGGAAAGCAATTGAGCAAAGACTGAGCAAAACTGGTTTTGGCAACGAATCGGAAAATTGAGCGAAACAGATGAATGTCAAGCTGGCCAGAACGCAGAGCGCGCCTTGAATCGCTCTTGAACCTGACAGATGCAGCGCTGGACTCATATTTCGATGAAAAACGTTCTGGACAAGCAGCTCAACTGGTTTTGCATCCAAAGCAAGATTTTAGGCTTTTGGACACGATAGCAAAGTCTCAGCAAGGCGCAGTATGTATCGTCTCGACACCTCTCGCTCGAATGGGTACAGTCTTTGTGCGGAAATCAGTGTCAAAGGCTTGGGCTGATCGAATGAAGGGCGTGAGTATCTGCCCCTTACTTTGCCGTAAATGCTGAAGAAGATTATAGCAAACATCTCCTTCCATAGAACGACGCATCCTATGTCAATCTACTCAAGCGGAAAGATCAGATGTGCCTCGTTTGCTTTGCGCTCTCCAAGACACCGATACGCTCTACCTCTTCATAGAGTATGCTGCTCGAGGCAGTCTGTGGGATCTAATGGAAAGCTCACCTGAGGGCAAAATAAATGAGGATGCACTGCGAGCATGGATCAGGCAAAGTGTTGCAGCTTTGGGCTGGTTGCATTCTGCTGGATGGGTACACAGGTGTGCAACGCTGTGGCATTGAGTGCAACCTATCGTCGAGCTCTTTTGTCGCAGAGACATCAAACCACACAACATGCTCATCTGTCTTTCCAACACCATTCAAATTACAGACTTTGGAAGTGCCGCGCCCCTAGAAGGACCAGAGCACAATGTACCTTCAGCATACTGCACTTGCGTAGTCGGTACTATCGTAAGTCGACATCTAAGCTTAGTTGCTGGAAACTTAGGTTTGGGCTTGATCTACAGGATTACATCCCCCCTGAAGTCCTGCTCGCTCATCAGGATGCGTTGGCTCTGATGGATCTCTCTTCTTCCATCGCTCCTGAACCTCTGCATATTGATGAAGGCAATTTATCTTCTTTGGACTGTCGGATCGATTCTTGGAGTCTAGGTGTAGTTTTGTATGAAGTATGTTTCGAGATTTAGCATCAATCATGTAGGAACTGATCATCGAACAGGCTCTGTATGGCGTGGCACCGTTCTTTCATGAAGCTATAGCAGCTACTTACCAAAACATCCTGGATCACAAGGTTGGTAGATATCATCAATGAATTGAAGTTTGGGCTCATTAGGCTTGTTGTCATCAACAGAAGAGCTTGCAATATCCTTCATCGGATGATATGGAAGTTTCTGAGGACTGTTTGGATTTCATGCAAAGGCAAGGACCTTCATAATATGATTGCGAAGATGCTGACAACATGTATAGATGTCTGACCAAGCAAGAAGATCGAGATCATATGCATGAGCTGCTTCTACACCCTTTCTTGCAGCCCAAAGGTGTGCTCTTTTATACATTAGGCTCTACAATTAGCTAAGACAGGGTAAAGCTTCTACGCTCGCCATCTGCCCCCCTGTCCGATATGCAAGGAATCCTCTGAGTGTCTCAAAGACATTCAGTACCACTCAATCCCGACCATTTGACTTTTCAATGTTCTTTTCCTCACCGGGATTAGAAGCACTTCGCCAATCTCGAGCTTCTCGATCTCCCTCCGCACCACCGAACGAGTCTTCTTGGTCTGGTTTCACTTACTTACCTTCTTCAGACGCATTCATGCACCCTTCTTTCAACCCACTTCCACCTCAACCAATCCTGAAGAAACCTTCACCTTCACCTGTATCCTTCGTCACTCCAGCTAGACCTACTGTTCGATATGGAGTTGGTACTACCACTACAGCGAGAAAGAAGCGGCCTGTAGAAGGTTTTGAAGCTTTTGCTCAGACTATGGAATATGGATTATTGAGTGTGAAGAAACGGTCGAGTGCATCAAGATCTCGTTCGCCTAGAACTATCGTACAAGTGGAAGAGATAATACGGTCGGAAAAGAGACAGGATGAATGGGCTGAGTTGGAAGAAAGGCAGAAGAAGTTGTTGCAGTCCCTAGATGGACTGGAATTAAAGTATAAAGGGGTGTTATCCAGAAGATGAAGAAACTGTACACAATGCAATTATGGCATGTAGCGAAAGGACGCACTTTTGATTCGTCATGCACGCTTTGAACATTTGCTCGAAGAAATCTCGTCTTTGCTCTCAAACAGCTATCTTTACAAATGACTACTACACACCCACCTGTGTAAGCTGCTTTTTAAGGGCTATGTGAGGACCCGGCCTGACATTGTGGCCAGCGTATGGGCACAAAGAAGCTCGGATTCAAGCGCTGAGAAAAACAGTACGTAATAGGCTCAGCGCTTCGCCTGCTGTGATGGCTAAGTGTCTGATCTGCGGCGTACAGTCCTCTTCGTGACTCTTGTCGTCCGTCAGTTGCCATACAATCTTGGGATATTTTCATGCAGCTCAGATTTACCTCATCCCAATACAGCTGATCTGGAAAGCGACTACAAGCTCTCGTTCCCATCTGCTACTCAACTCGTCTTCGAAGGCAAGTCCAAGTTGGACAAAGCAAAGACGTACAAGCTAGATCTAGAACTTTACGGAGAGGTTTGTTGAACGCACGCATTATCACTCTGGTCTGATTGATATTGCTGCTCTAATGAACAGGTCGAAGCTGAAGAAGGCAAGAAAGAATCAGTGAATGGCAAAGAACTCAGTTTAGTACTGAGGAAAAAAGGTGTGAGACGCGCGATGGCTGCAGACGAATGTCTTACGCGCTTGTCGGTTCTTGCACAGTCCTTGCTGAGGAATACTGGCCAAGATTATCGAAAGACAAGAAAGTCGCTTTCATCAAGACCGATTTCTCAAAGGTGCGATTGGATCCAGTCAATATCAGGCTCTTATGCTGATTGGTTTGGGTCGTATCGTGCAGTGGGTCGATGAAGATGAACGTCAGTACCTCCGATGACTGCGCAAGCCATGTGTTGATGTTCCGAGCAGAGGACGCTGCACCTGAACCTGAAGCAGATCAAGCTGGACCTGGTAGCGGAATGGACATGGCCAGCATGATGCAGAACAGTGAGTGAAATTTTCAGTCCAGCATGCCGAGTGCTGATTTGATTCTTTTTTTCCCACAGTGTGAGTTTGATAAAACCCTACGACAGAATAACTCGCTGAGTAGTTATCCAGGGGTGGTAACAACATGGGTCAAGGAGGAATGGGTAAGCATGCTCGATAAACGACTAGTAATACTGCTGATGCGTAGCCGTTTCTGCTTACAGGCGGCATGGAGTAGGTTCTTCTTGCAATCCCTGTTCTGCTCGCTAACCATCTGATGTCGCAGTATGGAAGCTCTTATGAAACAAATGGGTCAAGGAGGAGCAGGAGGCAGTAAGTTTCTCCTCTATCTGCTTGCATTGGTATATACTAATCGGTTGTAATTAGTGCCAGACTTCAGCAAGATGGGCGGAATGGGCGGCATGGGCGGCATGGACATGGGTGAAGACGATGATGATGATGAGATGCCTTCCCTCGAAGAAGCTACTCCTGTTGGAAAAGGCAAAGCGAAAGCACCAGTAGAAGATGACGATGAGTAAGCCTATGTGTCTCTCTGTGCGGCGGACGCTGATGTTGTTCGTAGCGATGATATGCCTCGTAAGTCAAATGCCTGAATGACAATGCCTTCGCTCGTTTCTGACTCTCTTCATTATCCTAGCTCTTGAGTAAAATCTTGCGAAAGCAAAAGAAAAAAGAAACGTATCGCTTGGTACATTGAAAGAAGAGAAAGAAGTGAAACAGTATGCTAGTTCAGTCGTAAGAGTTCTTGCAAGAGAAATAGAAACATCAGATCTGCCTATGCAAATCAACGACTTGACTTTGTTTTGCCCTAACTTTGTTTTGCGCTAGTTCGCAAATTATGCTTTTGCATTGTATCAAGGCTGAGTAAAAGTAGGATAGAGAGTCTTGCGATACTGCATTAGCGGAGAAAGGGAGATCGATTGATGCAACAAGCGACCTAGGAAATATGAACTACAGATGATGCATTGCAATCGAACCAGCTCCAGTACAATATCTAAGCAGCATGTCCAGCTAAGTGACCTGTACGTAGCACGCAAACACAAGAATCAGTCGAGACCGAAAGCCTTGACTACCGCACGCACCAGCTTTCGAGTTGTAGTACTCGTTCTTCTTGCTAGCCCATTGCATAACAGCGTACGCAGCTACGAAAGGTGGCACAACATATGGAACTTGAGCCAAGATTCTTGAAGTGCCTTGGAAGAGTGTGTGCTTTAAAGCGCCTTGGAAAGGGTTTTGACGGTATTCAGAGATGGCTGTTCGCCAAGTGAGATCTTACTTAGCACTGAAATAATGCAAAGCAGCCGATAGACGAACAGTATTGAGTGATGCGCTTTTGAGGCAATCCACCGACTATGAAAGGGCTGAGCTGGGTTTGCATGATCAGATAGAAGAACACTTACGATCTCCCCACCAACCCATCTGATTATCCTGTCAGCAAAGTCACAGATGTCAGGCAGAAGAAGGACATACGAATTTCTTGCCTGTGGAATGGCAGGCTCATTAGCTCATACAGAGCTGAAATTCAGACCATCCTACCTGTTGGCATTCCGCTCAGCTGAGAAGATGTTGGCTTCATCTTGATATGATCTATTAAAGAGAATGCAAGTAAGAACCAGTGTTTGCTTGTTTTAGGATTTTCGATCAAGACAGAGCAGAAATGGAGCTTGCGGTAGCTTGATCTAATCACAGAAGTCCAGAGTATACGTATGAATGCATTGCGACACAGCCAGACAAGCCGCAGAAGTTAGCCAATCTGTGGCCAGCCAAATCAAAAGGAAATCACGATCGAATGATATCTCGAGCTCAGACGAGGTATAGGAAGGCAGCATCCAGACAGCAGACAACGACAGAACAGCTACTTACATTGATTCGAATGGCAGAAATCGGATAACCTTGCTAATTTCACTCTTCCTGCAACAAGCATTCGCTCTTCACCTCAAGCTGTGCTCAATTGCTATGGACTACTACATTCAACTGAGAACTCTGTGCTCGGAGCTTGGAAATCGCAATATATGCTTGGGCCGCTTTTTTGTTCTCGGGTTGTGCTTTTGTCCTTCTTTCCTGTCCCGTCACCTGTTTGCTGCTGTTTTTCCTGACATCTGTGCTCTCTCTATTGCTGCACCTATTGCTGCACCTTGCACTGCTTCATTGAATCATTCGAGCGGATTTCCCAGTTTGGGTCAAAGAGCTTTGGTTCGCAGCTTGACTACAGCTCACAATGCCTCTGAATACAAGATCTTCGTTTGATACCTCTCATAATCCTACTACACCTGGTCGCAGAAATGATACCCTTCTCGCATCACCTGCTTTGAGCGAAGGCAATACGTCAATAGCAAGCTCTGAAGGACCGATCACGCCTCGCTCACACTATGGCTCTTCATCTGTCATCGTCTCTCGAGATGCTTTAGGCAAGGAATCCAGCTGGTCTACTTTCGATACCGTCGATAGCAACCTTTCTTCTTTTTCTGGTAGAACAGTTCAAAGCAATACTACTACATCAACTCAGTCTTCACCACAACAAAGATTACATCCTAATCGAATGTCAACGTTCATGCCTTCGATGCAATATCAGCATCAAGATGAAGAGAGCGCTTCGGGTACCAGTTCATCTGTGCATGTTCATTTGGATTCAAGAAGCGGAGGAGGAGAAGGAGTAGAATGGTTCGCTACAAGGAGAGGGAAACGACATTCTCCTCTCTCGGTAAAAGAAGTACCGTATCTTTTAGGCTACGAGAAATCTGTCGAGAACTGGTGCGTCGGAAGGGCAAGTCTGGTTTATATGGCCTGACTTGATCGGCTACGTCCACAGGTCTTCTATCGTCAACGCTATCTTCCAACAATCTTTCTCCAGCATTACCTATGCTCATTCACCAAAAAGAACATCGAAAGATATTTCCTCTTATATACACAAAATCGTTCGACCAGCAGCAGCTGCTAAAGCGCTTCCTACATCTACAGAACCTTTATCGCCTCCTACTCGATGTCTTGATATAGGTTGTGGTTATGCAGGCAATTGGATCTTACAAGCCGCGCAAGAATGGACGTCCACAACTTTCATTGGGTTGGATGTAGCACCAAATCTAATACCAATGGAACATTTACCAAATTCGATTTCAGAACGTATTTCCTTTGTACAAGCCAATTTCTTAACAGAACAATTACCTTTCAATGATGGAGAATTCGATTTCGTTCGATTAAGTTTATTAGGTTGTGCGATACCTGAACATGCATGGAATGATTTAATAGAAGAAGCGAGTCGAGTTTGCTCGGATGATGGGTTTGTGGAGGTCCTCGATTGGAATTCAGAATCGACAAGAGATGTAGCTGCTTTGAAAGTGGACGAAGAGACATTGAGGCAAGATGTGTATAGCGTGAACTTGAAGAGTCCATATGTGGATCTGTGAGTCTTTACTTACCTTGCATGTGGTAGCAGCTGAATTAGAACAGAGCTGCCCATTCTTCCTTGGATTCTAGACTATTGTCACCTTTCCCTCTCTCTACTATCCCACCTGCTTTAGTTCTGGGTCTCAAAGAAGTACATTCAACAGGTATAATGCATATGTCTCTTGGCGATGATCCTTTCCAAACTTTGCCAAAGCAAGAAAACAGTCCATACGCTTCAACATTGGACGATACTTCAATCCGAGTTCTAGCTCATGCTCATGTTGATCGATTCTCTTCTATCTCTGATACTTATCACCAAGATTTCTCGCTCGAACGTCCAACGGCAAACATTTCCCTCAAAGACTCTGAAGCGATGTTTGCCGCATCGAGAAAAGAGAAGTTGCACGCTATTAATATGGCATCACTTTTGGAAGAGAGTTTCGGATGGAAGTGCACCTTTGATGCGAAAAGCGAACAACTCATTAGTCATAACGTGCAAATGTTATCTCAAGAGTACAACATCGCTGCAAAGAGTGCTGGAATGAGTGAAGCTACTGCTGCTGGTGATGCTACTTGCGCTGAATTGAAGAAGAAGATCAGGGAAGCGGAAATGGAATTGGCTGCTATAAGACAGAGATTGGGAAGAGGAGATCAATCTAGAAGAGGATCGATAGGGGGAGAAACGAGTAAGATGGAAATCGCCGCATTTGTAGGGCAACCGAGAAGATAAATTAGGTGTGTAGAATGATTCTATTTTTCACTTTCTGGGTAATGCGAAAACTGAATGTGTGCTCTAAATGTACAATAAAAGGTGTATATGAATGCTATGCATGATTGAGTATGACTGTGTTTCGTGCTTTTACCCTCTCAAGCATTGAATCACTCGTGCGTGTCTTTTAATGTCAGCGATCAGTTCTTCGACGCTCTTTCCGTTAGGAGCAAAGGTAATCTTCACTGTAGCAGAACTAATTCAGCTCGATTGGTCATCAAAATTCAAAGGTGACTAACCTCCATCGCTGTAAACTGCTCGGACATAGCAGGCCGTCTCGGAACCGTTCAGAACAGTCGTGGTGATCTGAGGAGGCGGATAGCGTTTACTAGAAGGCGGAGGAGAAAAAGAACCAAGCGAGAACTCCCCCGAAGCTGTTGATTGTACTGGCGAAGGATTTGGATCTGATAATCTTCTAAGCTTGACTACTAGTTGACGACACACTCCGGCGCTAGGTAAAGTTGAATGCCAAGCGACTTCAAGTTTGGTGATGTAGGCTCGACACATCAGATTGGACGGCAGATCTTCTGGTAAGAAATCGGGAGTGACTGGAGATACGGGTCGAGAATTGCTGCTACTTCCGTGAGAATTTGTAGAATTTGTTGAGAAGCTTGGTGCGGTCGAAGAAGAAGTGAGTGGTGCAGTGAAAGTGAGGTAATTTTGGATGGTAGACGAGATACTAGCTAGAGTGAAGGCTCGCGGGCGAGGTTTTAGCTTGAAGGTGTTTGCTTCCTAGATGAAAGAAGGAGACTATATGTCAGCTGACAGACAGAAGAGGCAATCGAAGGAATCGCACCTTTACGGAAGCTTTTGATTGGTTAATGGCTTTAGCATCGAAGTTCGACGACCGACTTGGACTCGTTGGTCGAGATGCAGTAGCTTGAGCAAAGGTCTTGTCTACCAAAGGAGTGCTGAGCCATGCGTAATTTAGCTGTTTTCTCAATGTTGCTCCGCGAATGACCTACGAAGGTTCTGACTTCATCCTATTCTGCGAGCCTGATTCAGGATCGCTTGCTCTCCTTCCCTTGAAATCAATGAGGTCGGCTGACTTGACTGAGCCCCAAGAAGGTCTTCTGAAGGAATTCGCAGAAAGGTCTAGTGTTGGGTATGGGGATTCGCTATTGAGATTGGACAGAGCGAGAGAGCCAGGACACGAAGGACTACGCTGGAGAATAGAGGGAGCTTGAGGAGGACTCAGCAGGACTTCTTGTTCACCCTCAGGAGAAGAACCAAGCGCTTCCAAGACTGCTTGAGACAGCTCCTCGGGCTTCATTGGGCAACAAGGACGGACGTCGCTGAAGAAGGAGAGGCCAAGTCGAGCAAAATTTGCTCTTAAGCTTTAGAACGCAAACACTAAGGCCAAAACACTCAGATTACGCGAGTAATTGCAAGAAGCTGGCTGTATCGTCAAGTGATCGGACTCGAATGAGCTGAGCAAGAGACGGATGAACAGCACTGCATTCGCCATCGCGAATTGGCAGTCCAAGGCGATGTTCTGATCAGAAATGAAAAGCGATGTTAAGCGCTTCTTTTCAAGGACAAAGATTGGAAGATGCATCTTAGTGAGCTCTAACAGCGCAAAACAGTGTAGAAAAAAGCAGGACTTGACGACCCAGATGGTTGTCGACGATGAGGAACCTTGGTATAAAGGCACATCGAAGTTGTACAATCATGACCTAGGAGCGAGCCTCTTCTCGCCAAACTACTGTACACATTTATCCGCTTCCTTCGCTTCTTCCAAAGGGCTGCCGCTTCTCCGAAATGAGTCAAGAGCAAAATGCTCCGTACCTATGACACATGAGCACAAGACACCAAGATTGCTAGGCAGAAGACTCACTCTCCGACTTGCTCATCATCTGCACACTGACACGAACAGGCATTGGTCCTGTTATACTTTGATTTCTGCTTCGTGTTTCTCGTTTGATCCGGCAAGCTCTATAAGAGACATGAAGCAAAATCACGCTGATCGGCCTATGTGAAAAATAGCGCTGTTAATAGGTGCGAGAGGAGTACCGAACAAAAAGCGCTCACGTTCCCAGCACTGCATAGATTAAAGCTGTGCCCATCAAGAAAGCTTGAGTGAATTTGGGATCGAATGGTCTGACGCTTGTCTTAGCATAGCTTTAACGTACATGTTAATCACTCACAGGGCCGCTGCATCCTGAGTAGCCGGTATCAGAAGTACTCCAACATAGGCCTATATACCTATGAGCTCAGTTTACCTGAATCTGATAATGAAGAACTGACTAAGCCCATTGCTAGACCAATACTTGCGTTTGCTGTCCTCTCGCGACAAAGAACAATCAACCGCTGAGGATCTTGCCTGAAATTTGCTCCATGAGAATTCTTGCTGTCGATGCTGTCGACGTTAACGAGATGACTTCTGTGCGATAAGAATTGGATTTGATTTCGATGCAATTTGATATTCAGCATAGCTAAGGGGATCCATATCTGTCAAGCTCTTTGAGGCCACTTTTAGAATCTGATATAGAAAACGTACGAGCAACAGTAAGCAATTCCAAGTCAGTTCAAAGATTGTAGCTATTCGTTCCCATCTCATCAACTCCCTGAAATCGCGTTCAATAGTAATGAAATGTTCTCCAACGCTTTGCATAAGAGTGAGGTTCAGTTTGCCTCCTTTCCATTTAGAAGAAGCAGTATTGAGTATTAACATGATCGCTTGAGCTGCTGTCATTCCTGAATTATACGAATGATTGACTCGAACAGTAAAGATTAGAGCCGTAGCTATGTAGATGCCTGGAATTAGGATGACCAAAGAGTTGAAGAGCCATGCTGGAACAAAGAGTCTTGATTGTGTCGGTCTGGGGCAAGCTTTGTTAGTTGAACTTGTCGCGGAAAGGAGTGCCGACTCACAATGCTGCCGAATCAACGCAAGCAAATACCGAACTCGCGCAAGACCAGATTTCCATATACGCCAAAAGAGTAATACACAATAGTGAGAGAAGAGGGAAGAGACTGTACAGAATGGCATCAGCTCAGCAATTCAATGACATGACAGAAGAGCTTACAGTATGTGTTGCTTTATTTCTGGAAGAATAAAGAGTGCCAAGAGGGTATAAGAGATGATTGCTATCACACAATAGATGACGCCTAGACACGCAAAAGCTACAGCGACATTTGGTCTGTCTCGTAGAAGATCAGATTACTTGCAATAAAATATCTGAAATTACAGCTCACGTCAGATATCGGCCTTCCGGCGTTCGATGTAACCTAACTATCCAAAACCTGCCTGCTTTTGCTCGTAATATCAATGTAATCAAATTGCATAGTAAAGCCAAACAGTGAGACGCGACAGAGAACCAAAGGACAATTCTGAAAGCTTGGGAATTACATTGAGGTAAAAGATCGGATTTGATAGTCTTTTCAAGCCAGCGATATGGATCTTGATCGATTGGTAAAGCTAGAGCTGTAGTTACAACTTTGGTTATCACCTGCGCGGATATGATGGGCATTAAAAAGAAGAGCAGGACAGGAAGAGGACGAAAAGTCTGCACGTCTGGACTAGCGTGACGTAGATGCGTAAAGAAATGCCACGACGCACAAAAGAAGTAATATAACAAATGGAAGGCTGAGATGTGAATCTATTGGTCATGCGAAACATAAGAAAACTGTACGAAAGGGAGGAGATGTCGAAAGAAGCTTGGAGATGAGCAGATAGTCGTCGATCGGTTCACCGAATAACAGATACATATTATGTAGAGGAAGGCTTGAGATAGGCCTCGGTATAGGCGCGAGCTATAGCTTTTGCTCCTGCTACACTGGACAAATGGAGAAACAAACTTCGAGTCAAGAAAGCTTGGCTATGCAAGCCTGCCAATCGGAGAAGAGCAAGAGCAAAACAGAAACGAATAAAGCAACGAATGCAACCTAGACGCCCACTGTTTAGCGGACTTGCCCCAATATTTGCACTCCCGAATAGCTGGGGCTCATTGCATCCAGACAATTTCCGGCCACAGCGTTTGTTGGGCGAGAAAGTTTTGCTGCCGGATCCATGGTTACCTATTCGAGCCTTGTCAGCTAGCATCTATCTGAAAATTTGGACAGAAGGCTGATTTCATTTGGAATTCGCTGTTTGACGCAAAACCCGCACCCGATCCTCTCGTTGCTTATCGACGATACGCTTGAGATTAAAGTCTTCAGGTCTGCTCTGGCAAGCGTGCCTCTTCCTCGTAAGTCTGCCTTCACAGCATATCTGTTCCCTTTCTTCCATCAGAAGATTGGCGAAGCTCAATTTCAATTTTACAAACACCGAGCTCATTATCTCTTGTCCACACAGAACCAGCTCACGTAATGGCACCACGTATGTCTTACACTCAGCTCTGCTCTGAAGCACCATTTATTGGCTATGCAGAATTCGCCTTCGTTACGCTACTAACAACAGACCACTACTTACCTGGCGCTCTCACTTGTATACACTCTCTGCTGGATGTGGAAGGCCCAGTACCTGCCAATGACCACGATACAATATGTCTGGTCACGCCAGAGACTGTCAGCGTGGAAAGCATCAAGGCGTTACGTCAGGTCTTCAAGTTGGTAATAGGCGTGGAATCGATAGTATCAAGATCTAGGGAGGAGCTACAACTACTAGGTACGCTTCTGACTATATAGTATCGGCCGTAATCGCTGATTTTAAACGCTTGAATTGAATAGGCCGACCTGACTTGGCAGCTACTTTGACTAAGCTACACTTGTTTCGCTTAACGCAATACAAGAAAGTCATCTATCTGGACGCAGATACTTTAGTCCGAAGGCCACTATCACACCTGTTCTCAACGAAAGAACCTTTCTCAGCTGCTCCAGATATTGGTTGGCCAGATTGCTTCAATTCTGGTTTTATGGTCGTCACGCCGTCCAATGACACTTTTGATGCGTTAACGAACATGGCTAGTCAAAGAGGGAGCTGGGAGTAGGTTCTGGTCGATCTCTTCTGAATCAATTTAGGCTGACAAATCATTTCAATCTTGTGCAGCGGTGGTGATCAAGGGCTGCTCAATGGTAATTTGACCCTTCACATACCTCAGAGTGATCACTCATTGGACCGGCAGACTACTTTGAGAATTGGAACAGGCTTAGCTTCCTTTACAATGTTACACCTTCGTCGCTTTATCAGTAGGTCCACATTTTATTCTGCCGAGGTCGCAGCTCATCGGGTATGTAGATACGAACCAGCAATCCGTCGCTACGGTGGAGGCATTTCTCTTGTTCATTTCATCGGTCGCAGCAAACCTTGGGATCGCTTGAACCGCTCAAGACCAGGTCCATCTACAGGCGAAGCGAAGAATGACTACAATGGTCTACTTCACAGCTGGTTCGATGTTTACGAAAAGCATTACGGCCAATTGTCTACCGCGGCTTTATCAACCAAGAATTTCGGTGTTCCACAATCAGAAAACTTTGTTGTGCCTCAATATCAAGCAGCTTGGGATTCAAAGAGTCGGAACATTAGCTATCAACCGCCTAGTGATGAACAGCTCAAGAATATGTTTGGTGGTGCATTGGCTTCCATCAGCGGGATAGGCATGTATAGGACAATGCCCTGGGAAGGCAAAGCGGCTTTCGAAAGTCAACCCGAAGCATCTACTTCTCAGCAACCAGAACCATCTCAATCCCAAACTGAAGAGACACCTCGACCTCCTTCTCCTCCTATGCTGCCTTGGAACCCAGCCGTTTCAGGTCCAGATAACACTCAGCTTCAAATGCGTGAACCTATCGATGCACATTATTCAAACGCGTGGGACGAACACTCAAGGCAATCGAACCAATTCTTCTCTGCACCTACTTCTTATGGCCAGATACCTCAATCCGTTCAATCGCACTATGAATCAGTCATGCGTTCCAACAGAGGAGAAATCAAACCTGTTTTCCCATGGGAAGAATCCAAACATCAACGCAAACCTTCTCGGGTCTTTCCTGGTGAAGATCCTATGCCCACAAGTACAGGTCTACAAGTTCCTCAAGTCAGCTTACAACCTTCTACACCTCCAACATCAAACCAATTTCAGACCCCACAATCGCAACAGAAAGGTCTGCCAATCGACTTCAATTACTCGAATGCTTGGGATTCGATCAAGGGTATCAAGCAGTATGCAGATCAGTTAGCGAAACCGAAAACTGGCACTTCTTGGAAAGTCACCAATTCTCCTCAAAAATCATCTAAATCTCGATCAAGCAGTTCGGAGCGACAAGCTTCAAGTCCCGATGAGAGACCATCGGGTAGTGAGAAAGAAGGTGAAGATGGGGATGATGAGGATGAAGCCGACGAAGAGGAAGAAGAGAGAGTACCGATCAAGTATAAAGTCAAACCTGCTACACCTGCAGCCAGAGGAAATGGTCATCATTCACCAAGAGGAAGTGTATCGAATCGACCTTACATGCGACGAAGTGAAGGATCTATTGGCTCTTCTTCCCGAGTGCCTCAAGCTGCCGATTATGGTATTTCGGGTACTGGAGCGTCAAGACCATCAGGTTATCACTCGAAAACTCCTTCTTATTCTAATTCCCCCGTCAATTCTCTTCCAGGCTCTCACAACACTTCTCCCACCACTTCTCGTCTAGCTCCGGATCCATCTTTGGTTGCTCCTGCACCAAGACAACCACCAGCTCGAGTGTTTGCACCTTCGACAGATACAAACATGATCAAGCAAGAAGGTTTAGCTGCCTTGAGTCGCTTCGTAAGGCAAATGGAAGCGCAAGGGAACAATGTTGTCAGGTCGGCTGGATCTTCGGTAAATAACAGCGCAAACGCAAGTCCAGTTAATCGATCACCTCAATCAGCTACTTCATCTCTACCCAGTGGTTCACCTCAATTTTTGGCTCGACCATTACCAGTCAATGGTTCACCTCGATCTGCTTCAAGACCTCTTCATTAGACCTCATGGAAATGTCAAATTTCAATATAATGACTATTCTGCAAGATACCTCTCATCATGTAAACATGTCTCGACTTCTACTTTTTTTCTTACACTGGCTGGGCAATACGCTTAATTCTCCGTTTCTCCTCGATACACCACATAAAGCATGGGAATCAAAATTCAAGGGTAAGGTAAGGTTATCAAAGGCGGGGTTTCCTCTTACATTTAGTACAAAATTAGACAGGGTAGGGGACCGGTATGTATATAGTTAGCGCAATGAATGTGCGAAAATTGCATGTTTCCCATTGTTTTAAGGTCAATTCCCTCCTCTTAGATCGATGTAACGTAAGTATACCTGACACCTCAGCCGTAGCGAGCTGTTCATCGTCATCGCACGCGTCGGCATTCGGAATAACATGGCGCTGAGCAGTCAAAGTTGTGAAGTCTCAAATCAATGCAAGAATTCATTGCTTTAAACTTTGGCTTCGGCCATTACCTAATCAGCACCAAACTCCCATGACACCTTGACACTCTATAAAGTGTACGGTAGCACCCTGGACTGAGAAACTCACTGCTTAATGGCAGGAATCGCGAATGTTTGGTTAGGGGACATTCTCAGATTCTTTCATGCAGCAATATTTCTTTCATGCATTTGAAGAGGCCGTGTCCGATGTGACTGCCTTCCATAAAAGGCGCTCTCTTCCTTCTCTTCCTCTTCTCTCCTTCTCACCATCTCAATTGTCTTGCTCTCATTTGTCTCTAACTTCTCTATACAGTCACTCATTTACTAGAGAAAGATGTTGCCCATCTTTTTAATCACACTCCTTTCTTTCAGCTTCACTGCTCAAGCTTCCTTCACTTCCTTCGAGAGTCGTTATCACACCAACCAAGTCGACACTCGTATGTTGCGTATGCGACTTGCTGAAGGCTCATCCCGTGTCGTAAGTATTTTCCCCCTAGCAATAGATTGCCCCTGAACTGTCAAGGAGCAGAGAACAGCAAGATCAACAGCTGTATCTCCGGTTTCCTGTAAAGGTGCAGGTGCTTCATACGATACTAAGACGGGTTTGTGTGGTATGTTTCTGAATTTCTTGTTTCGTTTTCTGGCTTATTCTCTTTTAGTCTGCCCTGCTGGTTATGTTTCTGTCGGAACTGGCAGCACTTTGTCTTGTCAAATCTGCCTTACCACCAATGGCTTCATATTCGATCCCGTGAAAAACACTTGCGGTAAGCACAATTTGCAATGGCATGATTTCACTTGACCAATATATACTACTCAGGCTGTGTTGGTATTGTTTCTGGATCTGGAAGCACTGCCGTTTGGTATGTTTTCTCTGTGTTGTAAGTGAAAGTTCGCTTACCAGTCATTTTAGCACCGCCTGTCCGGCTGGTCAAGTTCCTGATACACCGAATAACTCATGCAGTCAGTTTTCTCCGCAACTCCCTGCAATTCTGTGGCCCATGCTGACTCGTTGACGGCTGATCAGAATGCGATACTTCCAACCACTTCGAATCGATATCAAATAACCCTCTATCTTGTGGTAAGTCTGATTTGCCTATCGAAATCCGACCCTCTCAATAATGGACTGCATAGATTGCATGGATGGTTTCAACAATCAAAGTGGCATCTGCGTCAAGACCCTTTACCAAGATTGTCCAACTCTTTCGGGCTTCACCTTCTCTAGTGCCACTGCAGATGGTAGCACGCTCATATGCGTAAGTGCTGCCAAGTGATTTTAGCACCCCAATTGACCTCCCCTTTGTACAGAATTACAACAAACCAAGAAGTTCCTCAACCAAAGTGAGCGTGCTCAAAGGAACCCAATTTGAGGTCTCTCTGATTACGCCTCATTAGACGTGCAAGTACAGCCAATCAAGCGGTGCAACCTCCTCTAGCTGTCCTCCCGCTACGAAGGCATCCGCTCCAAGTGCGACAGGATACAAATGCTATAACACCTGCCCAAGCACAAATACCTACGACTTCTTCTTTACTGATGTATGTGATACTTCTGTCGATCTCGGTCATCTCTCATTTGTCATCTTGCTCAGAGTCTTGATTCTTCTTCTTTCACGACAACAGACGACACCATTCTCTCTTGTGTATACGATGCTCTGCTAACTAGCGACTATACATGCCAATTCGACACAAGGAAGGGTACACTATCGGGAAACAACCCAGGCAAGTTTCTTCCTACTGCTTGTAAAAGCCTCTTGTTGAATTCCATACTGTCTCAGACAAATGCGCAGACGCAATCGCTCGTAGCGCTACTTGCTTGGCTTGATGATCAAAAATGGAAGTGATTTTGGCAGATGTATATATCGATTCTAGTTATTGCTTTCTTTGTACGAATTTGTTTTGAGTATTATTATTCAATGGACATTAGAAGGAGCTCGCCTCTATATGGCAGGAGCAATAAGTTTGCTTGGACTGCTTCTCTCGCCTTCAGCAATATTTGTTTGAGACTGCACAGCTCTTGACAACTGTCATCTGCGCTTGCTTGACTGATATGAGCTCACGACTGTGCTGAGCGGACAGCGTAGCCTTGCCAGTCGAGTTTATCAATTCAAGTGTGACGAGAGTGCGACATCATCGAGGAAACAACGTAAGAGACAGGAAGAGAAGTAGAAAAGTCTCGTGAGCTTCATTATGCCATGTCTACCTTGCCCTGCTGCGATTTATCGATGTATGGTACGAACAGCTGTTGAGATCAACAGTTTTGGCATCGAAATAGCCCGAAGAAACAGAAGAAAACGTAGCGGACGTAGAGATAACGCGAGAGAGTGTCGAGAGTAGATGAGTGGATCAAGAGCTGAAGAAATCGAGAGACTAGACAGAAAACACTTTCGATCATATATCATACTGCATACATCTTCACTGCATTTGCACGAAACGCCTAGGAGGCTCCAAGCCTTATCATTTGAGCTCTGTATCAGGTATATCCATTTCTAAATCATCGACATCCTCCGCGGTTTGCAACAACCTTTCGCTTGTTGCAAACGTCGAAGATCTAGCCCAAGATGGTGCGTTCCAACGCAGCACTATCAGTATATACTGATCGAGTGTGGTTGGATTGCACAGTTGATGTTCTCAGCCTTTAAAACGCTCACGTCTGCTCATTTCTCTCATTTGCATTGGGTTTCAGCTGAACAGCTTTCAATAGGGATCAGAAAGTCGTTGTAGAACTCAAAAATGATCTAGCGATAGAGGTTCGTTCTTGCTGCTCTATGCATTTGTGCATGCGGTCAACATGGAATTGAACAGGGCATCCTCAAATCTGTCGACCAATTCCTCAATATCAAGCTGGATAAGATCACAGTACAAGATCCGGACAGACATCCACATCTCGTTCGTTTCCCTCAGATCTGTCAGCTCGGAATAATAGCTAAGAATCAGGGAATGCGAACAGGCAGCAGTAAAGAATTGTTTTATACGTGGTTCTGTTGTGCGATATGTTCAATTACCTAAAGAAGCGGTGGATGTTAGCTTATTAGAGGATGCAACAAGGCGAGGTGAGTGGTGAAGGCGTTACAATCAGTCGTTTGCTGATACCTCTCCCTTCATTAATTTACAGAGAATTCTGGAGAAAGCAAGCGGTAGCGTTTCATTCATTAGAGATACATAATGTTCGACCGGACAAGGCAGCAACACAACGTTCCGTTCAGCGTTGAAACTTGGGATTGAATGGGATGATAGGTCACTCTAATTGTCTTTGGAGTAGCCAGCCCAGGCAGGAGAAGTTATGGGACCATTGTAAAGTATAACGCGTGATTGAGGAGTCCCGATAGATTGCCACGTCTCCTTCTGAATTCACGAATGTTGCTCTTGACCCAAAGCAACGAACGAAATGCAAGCACCAGATTCGTCCTACCGAGGGCATCCAGCTCATTCAGTAGCTTCTACTTCATCTACAACGCAGCTCTACTCTCCCACCTTCTCACAAGCGAGCGGTTCTCCAGCTTTGGACGAGATCTTGGAGGATGATATTGATTGGAACGCTGTGGACTCTGACTCAGATGCTGTGGAAGAAAGAGAAGCTGATGAGCTGTTTGGACAATCCCAGCATATGGTCAATCAGCGAGCTAATGGTGAACTCAAGTTATCGGCTGTAGGACATGATAAGGAGGAAGTGCTGAGATTGCCTCTGTTCAAGCCAAAGACTCATTCAAAGGGTGCGCTATTTATCCCTGATTCGATGTGTAAGCTGAAGGAACGATTGGATTCAGAGGAATTGACTGCTATCCCTGAAGTCTTCTTCCAGTATCTCGAACACCTGGATCAGACAGATTGGCAGTACCCTACACCAGCTACTTTCCAACCGTCTCACTACGCTTCAACAAATCAACACGCTTTAGCTCCTTCAGCTACTTTCTCAGCCCAACAGCAACCTAAACGAAATTTAGATTTACCTAGTTTTGTTAAAAGGAAAGAAATGAACTGGTTAGATGCTGCTGATAATATTTTGGATGTGGATCCTTATTCTGGTAGCACTTATGCTGATGATCCTGTTGAAGAAGGATTGGAAGGAGGAGAAAGATGGGTTAGGGAAGCTCAAGCGGAATTGGAAATGAGTTTCAGTAAAGGATCATCTACTACTGGAGGAGGTATATTGGGTGGCCATTTGGAAAGAGGAGTTAGTAGATTGGGGATGATGGGCTAAGTCGAGTCGAACGGCATGCGAACTAGGGAGAATGTGTGCTGGACTTGATGCTGCAGCTCCAGTGAGTCAGATGTGCTATGTCTGTTGTCGTATATACTAATGCTGCTTGAAAGCGTGGAGTTTGGATAGTGCTACGGTCATACATGGTTGTCGACAAGATGCTTCTCCCCGATCAGCAGAGCTTGAATTCTTCACCCGCTGCATCACTTTGGAATGCTCAGCTACCATCAGCTGTTAAACGTCTGTGGAAGCAACGAACCTATTTTTGGCGTTGCTCAAACATCAGAAGATTCTGCCTGCCCTCTTTCACCTCACTTTTTGGTCGTTCTCCTTCTTACCAGACAGCCATCTCAATGGCATCAGTATCAGACGAATTAGGCAAACGCGAATGCCAAAAATGTGGTCTCGGGGAAGGCAAATCCGGGCGAAGCCTTTCGATCTGTTCAGATTGTAAAAGTACGTAACATATCTTGATCAACTTTGCGTTGCTGAAATGGAACCACAGTGGTCAGATACTGCGTACGTCTCTCTCTTTCATTTCGTGTGCCTTTGGGATGCTTACGCGATGTGAATTGGTAGTCAAGAAAATGTCAGAAAGCAGATTGGCAGCAGCACAAAAAAGGATGTCGTCGTGCGTATCAAGAAGTACACCAAGCCGTACGAACGATTTTGCAGTCGTGTAAGGTTGAAGATCTCACAATGCTCGAAACAAACGAACTCTTCCGTTCCTTCACCCAAATCTATCGTCACTACATCGAGCGAGCTACTTTTCAAGCACTTGGCCTCATCGATTACTCCTTCGACCGTTATGAAGAAGTAGAGCCCCGCATTCATGTTATTCAGCTCAAGTTATCGGAAGACTATAAGTCAAGAAAAGCTAAATCGGCATTTATTATCCATGATCAGTACATTTCCAACTTTGATTATTATATCAACACCGCATTCCCTAAAGAAAAAGCAAGGCTCTTACGAATCCAGCAAGAGAAAATGACAAGCGTACCCAATGCGGCTTTGGTAGTCTTTACCGTTCTTATGTGTCAAGGTTGCTCTTTGTTCTATACTATTCCGCAAACTATCTGCAATACTTCTCAACAGCGAAAAGAAAGAGCTTTGATGGCTTTGCTCGGTGACGAGGTCATTGACCATCAAATGACAGTACTCGTAAAAGGCGAAAGGATAGATCCGACGGTGAATCATTTTGAGGTCTTGAGGGAACTAGTCGCAAAAGGAAAGGGACGGAGAGGCGACGAGTGAGAAAGCTAGCGTTGTAATCTATATCAAGAGGGAAGCTTTACAGCGGATCGTATACATCATAGTGAGCAAGATTCTGGTAAAATGAGATACAAGGCCTTTATGCTCCAGGATGGTGTTCCAATTCCAAAGTAGGAGGTCTGTGCAACCTAGGTATAATTGGCCGCTTAGGCCAGAGAGCAGAATCCATTGCGGCCGATTCTATATCATCCTTAAATTTGGGGTGAATCAGATCACTGATCATCTCAAAACAGTCCTCCTTGTCGGGATCACGATGATACTGGTGTTCTATCCTAATCAAGACCAACTTCTTGTGATGAGCTTTAAGGCGTCCTTCTGCGTCCTCCCCGACCCAGTATGTCAATTGGATGCGGCCTTTTTTTTTTGTACAGGGGTGGTTGAGTAATATTCTTCTCGACTGCAGCATTTGAGTGTGGATCAAGCGTGTGAACTACCAAGGTTACATCTACGTAAGACGATGATTCAGCTTACTGACAACGAGATACGAGCTAGACCTACGGTAGTTTCCAACAGGCAGGTACTTGTCCAGCGGCTCAGGCATTGAGAAAATACCAACTTCATGATCCCATCGTAAAATCTTTGGTCCCTTTGTCATATCCTTGAATTTGATAGAACTAGGTTGGCCCAGTCTCTGGAAAGGAACATGATGTAGTGCGTTCGGGGCTGTCGCTGGCTTGGATGTAGAGACGTGCGAGGCCTTCATCTTGGGGAGAAGAGGTGCACTGGAAGAAGTGGAGCCAGCCGTTCCAGGGCGTGAAGGAGTTGTATGAGAAGCAGCAGAAGAATGAAATGAAGCCATGCTGTGGCGTATGCTGAGATCAAATGACAAGCGATTCGTTGGGAAGACGAAAAGAGATAAGGAGAGCGAATCTCAGACGCCTCCAATGTTGAACAAAGGGAATTTACCGAGTCATACACCGTGTATATTTCTAACAGTGGATAGACGAGGCGCGAAACTAGTAGGTATCGGCAGCCGTAAGAGACAATCTCGAGGAGCTCAAGTCTGCAAAAAATGCATCAGGCTGGAGAAGATCGAACAGAGAATGTTTGAGAGATCGAGAGATGACCGCAAGCAGAGAAGAAGCGGTGAAAGGTAGCAGTACTAAGACCTGTAACTATCAAGCTGGACGAAGGTGAATGCTGGGAACAACCCAGCATTGCAAGGCGATGCAGAGGGCAGAAGAACTCTCGTCAGATCTAAAATAATGACGAGTCTGAACTGACTTGTTCGCAGATGCTCAAACAAGAGAATGCATGCATCGTTTGCTTGAAAAAGTCGGTTTCTCAAAACCACCGCATAGCACTCAATATGGCCACTATCGTACGCAGCGGGCTTGCGGTCAGGTTACTGAGCTGATCTCTGTACTCTTGCGACCGCTAGTCTCGTAAGAAAGCTCGCAAAAATCGAGGCAATACATCATTGATCCACTTCAACTAGAAACCGAAACTCACGCCAACGATGGTGACCAAAAGGCTCAAGAATCCAACATCCAGAACACCAGAGAAGAGTTGTATGTCTTGTCCAATACAAGGTCTAATTCGAGTCTTACACAGTTCATTAGCGTCGGGACCAAGGACTCTACTCATCACCTCAACCAGCCCAGAGATGAATACAGCTTAGGTAACAGAGCCAAGGCTGAGAAGAAAGCTGAAAAGGATGAGGCGGAAGCTGAAGAAGCTAAAAAAGCTGTCAAGCCTACCGATATCGCTCGTTCTCACGGTGTAAGCTACACATCTAGCTAATTGAGACAACTTGTGCTTATGATGCATCTAGAACGAACCATCAAGGGGAGCCAAGATCGATGAGTATGCTTTGTATTCGAGTAAACTTGATTTGTTTGCTAACTTTTCTGTACAGACAAATTGAGAAGGAAGAACGTGAAGAGCTTGAGAGAAAGGGTGAGTTGATATCTTGCAGGTATGTATGACGGAACTAATCCTCAATTCAGGCAAGGCATAAATGTCTATAGCAATTTGAATTTACGCAAAACGTTATCCCTGCGCATGCATTGCTCTCGACAATTGATGCAAGCTGACATTCCTGGCAGCTGTCCAATTGCAGGAGTCTCTTTTTATCGCTTCAGTCTTAGTCTTATTGTCATACCGTCGATCTGTTTATTCCCGGCGACTGTCCCGTCGATTGGTTCGCTTGCGCTGTTATTCAAGTCTGACCTTGATGAATCTGTGCAATCGCTTGATCGCTTTTGGCTGACATGATGATTCAGTCAATGCAGACGTATGAAAGTATCAAGTCGTGCGAATGTGCTAATCGGCCAGTTGAAGGAAGAGAGCTGTTCGAGATGAGATGTGTCAGAAGTGCAATTAAGGGCTGCATTGAGAATGACTGTTAACTCGAGTGAGGAAAGACGTCGCGTTAGCCAGGGAGACGGCAACACAAGCCTGCCACAACCGCGTTTCTTCGGATCAGGTAGACTGTGTAACGATAATAATACAATGCAGGCCGCTCGACGAAAATGCATAATACAAGGGAACTTCTGTTAGGAGAGATGGAAGTGCGACGAAATGATTTACTTGGACTTGCTTCCGCTGGCTTTCTTAGCTGCTGGCTTCTTGCTTTTCTTGTCTTCCTTTTCGCCGTCCGTCTTCTTGCCTTTCCCCTTCTTGGCCTTTTTCTTTTCAGCTTTTTCAGCTTCTTCTTCGGCCTGTCATTCCAAGTCTCTATCAGCTCAATTGAGCGCATAGAGATGTAGGACTGACCAGTCTCTTGATTCGAGCAGGGTTGATAGCATCTCCGTCTGAGGAGGGTGCAGCTTTGAAGAATCCGTCCAATCGACCTTGTTGCTTAGCTCCCATAGCTATACGAAGCTTGTCTCCACCCTTGCGAACACGTTCTTCGCTGTGCGTTAGAGAGAGACAAATATCAGCCCAGCTGAAAGCATCCCTTTTCAAACGCACTTGAAGCCTTTCTCCGTCACTAAGAATTGCACAAGACCTTCCATGTCCGGTTGTTCCCATTTAAGCTGTACAGTAAATGAAATTCAGATGAGAAGACAAGCTCAAGCTTGATAATATTCACGCACATCACATTTGTCGGCCGGGATCACATCTGGCTTCTTGAACAATTCCCTCGCTTGTTCAAAAGGCCAATCTTCCGGAGGTGGGTTAGCGACCACTCCATCCTTGTTCTTCTTAGTCTTCAGGAACTCAAGCACATCTCCAACATTGTCATGTTCTTTAATCATCTTCAAAGCGGTTTTCGGTCCCATTTTCTTCAACGGATCCAAATAATCGCAACCGCAAAGCAAACAGAAATCAATGAAATGATCCATATCCATTTCTAAACCTTTCAAAACATCGTCCAATTTGATAATGTCGATTGGCATTTTTCTTGCTTCAGAGAAAGTCAAATGTCGCAAAAGAATAGGTGAAGCGAAAGTTAAAGTGTCCATGTCTTCGGAGCCTGCTCCATAAACCAGACCACCTCTACAGAGCTCTGCGCATTGAGCTTCAGCTTCAGAAGGAGCCTGTCGACACGAAAGGAGGCACATCAGACTTCAATCTGACAACTCTCTCAGATCGCCGACCTCTACATAAGGAACACCCATAAGCTTTAGAAGACGTCGACATTCTTCATTGTGTTCTTTCGTAACTTTGACTGTTCTTCGAGATTGACGATCCATGTCTTCCACCGTACCTGTACAATTGAACCTGCGTATCAGACTCGATCTGAAAACGCAAGCAACACTCGCACCTGTCTCTTTAGCTTCTTCTCCATCCTCTTTCGCATCTTCTCGTTTCTCATAACGTTTAGCCAGCTGTGCCATGCAAACTTAATCCTCAGCCATCGAAGGAGCTGGAAAATTCACGTTTCACGCACGACACCTTTTTTGAGATCTGGTGGTTTGCCATCAAAGACGTAAACAGGTTTGATACCGTTCTCAGCCATTCGAATAGTACGGTAGAAGATACCCATTAGATGTCTGTTCATGGTGCCATCTTAGAAATGAGTCGAAACTCAAAGCCAAAGATAGAACACGAACGAAGTAGTTTCGCCTGATTCGTTCTGAAGCTGTTGACCATCTCTGTAGAGCAAATGTAAAATTGATTAAACGAGTACACGGCAAATCAGCTTATTTGCCTACTGTTGTCGCACAGCAATCAAGAATTGGCTGTCATTCAAAAAGCGTGCAGATCAGTCAAAGCTGATCGGACCGCTCCCTCACTGACTAGATACTCATAGCTAAGGAAAAAATTGAGCGACCGTAGCATACAAATACGTATAAACTCACATGCATCGATAGCGATTTTACGTCCAAACAGGGTCTGTACATGTTTCTCGCGTCCAGCTAAACAAGATAGATGGGAAGCAAATCAACGTACTTTGATCTCTGTTTGTTTAATTGCATTGGGAGCATACTCTTGACTGGAGTCGAGACAGCCGGACGTAAGCGATAGAATGCTGCATCAACAGCAGACGTACATGATCTGAGTGAGTCCCTTGATACCTGTAAGAACCACACCAGATGAAGCTAGAATGTAGCGAAAGCCAGCGAGTTCTTACCCATGTCGAAATCTGGAAACGAGAAACAAGAGAACCGCGACGGACAGGCAAGCAAAGGTTTGAAACGCGCGTAGTCTACTCAAAGAACTGATCTGTGAGAATCTGAGTTGTGATTAGCACGCCTTTATGCCAGAGAGAGAGAGAGTCGCTGGAACAGGAAAACGTGAATGCCTTCTATTCTCAGCTCTACTCGACGACTCGGGATATAGACAGGCTATTGCAGCGCAGTCTCAGCTTACACCTGAGCTCACTGTACCCCCACCAGCCGCAAGCTTGTTGTTGTTCTCTGTCGCATTCGGTCGGAGCTGCTCGTGCGATCGACTTGCATAATAAGCTGCCCATTCCTTGTCTGTGATGGCTCAAAATGCTCCTATTCGTCGAGGTGGTGTAAAGATCAAAGCACCTCGCACTTCTGTTCAATCATCAACCGAAAACTGGACCAAGCTCGCTAAAGCCATTGGAGAAATTCAGAACAAACGAGCAGGTCGTTTATCTTTCGAAGAACACTATAGATATGGTTATCAATTAGTCTTACATAAGCAAGGCAATGTCTTATATCAAGGGTTGACTAAATTGATTGAAGAACATTTGAAGGAAGAGACGAGCAATAAGATTGGACCTGCTTTCCCTTCAGATGCTGCTATTGAGAATGTAGCTACTCAAGCCGGAAGAGATGCTAATTCCACTTCGGGCGAAGCTTCAGCTCAACAAGGAGAAACGTTTCTTACTGCTGTCAAACAAGTTTGGGACGATCACCTTGTGTGCATGTCCAAGCTGAAAGATGTACTCAAATATATGGTGCGCGATACATCCCAGTCATCTGTATAATGCTGATACCAGTCCATGTATGGTGTACAGGACAAAGTCTATGTCACTTCAACCGTTCCACCGTTGCTATCCACCTATACTCTCGGTCTCTCACTCTTCCTTACAACAGTCATCCGTAACACTTCTCACACAGTACAGAAAACTCTTATAGCAGTCTTACTTTCCCAAATCAGGCTCGACAGACAAAATCAAACCATCAATAAATCAGCTATCCGATCTTGCGTCTCCATGTTGACAGTACTGAAAGATAAAGGAGGAGAAGAAGGACCATCAGTTTATTCCACCTTGTTCGAAAAAGCTTTTTTAGCAGATACTCAGTTATTCTATTCAAACGAAACTGAAGAATTATTATTGAATGGAACAGCTGTTGAATATTTAATCAAAGTGGAAAGAAGATTGTTTGAAGAAGATGAAAGGTTACATCATTACCTGAATTTAACAACTCAATATCCTTTGGTGGAATTGTTGGATCGAACTTTTTTATCCGATCATTTACCTCAAATCCTTTCACATTCTTCTGGTGGCTTAGCAAACTTGTTGGAAATGAATCAAATACCTGAATTAAGTAGGATGTATCGTTTGTTTGCAAGAGTGTCGGAAGGTCATAAAGTACTGAAGAAAGCGGTGAAGGAATGGACAGTTCTTACTGGATTAAAGATTGCCGACACGCTTGCGACGTCAGCTAAAACTGTAGTAGCGGAAGATGAGAAAGGCAAAGGAAAAGAAGGAGCTCCTCCACCGACTGTTCAAGGTTTGGGTGTTACGAGCGCTTTGATGTGGGTTCAAGGGGTTTTGGATCTGAAAGATAAGATGGACAAGATCGTCAAGGATGCTTGGGAGAATGATCTTATCTTCATGACCGTTGTCAATGAGGTGCGAGATGATGTCGTCAGTTATAGTAAAATGCTGATGTTTTGTCGATGTAGGCTTTCGAAAGCTTCATCAACCAGAATCAGAAAGTAGCAGAATTCGTCTCTCTCTTCTTGGATGATCACCTCAAGAAGGGTCTCAAAGGCGTGAGTGAGATGAGCGTCTTTTTAGCGTAAAGCTGATTTGCCTCTCGTCATCACGTACAGAAATCAGATGACGAGATCAATACCGTTATCGACAAAGCTATTACCATCTTCCGCTTCATTTCCGACAAAGACTTCTTCGAAACTTTCTATAGACGACATCTTGCTCTTCGTTTGCTTTCGAAACGATCTGTTTCGGACGATGCAGAACGAGCAGTCCTTACCAAGCTCAAAGTCGAATCTGGCGCTGGCTTCGTGCGAGACCTGCAAGGCATGCTTACGGATATCAAGCTCAGCGATGACACCATGCGAGATTACAAAGCACATATTCAGAAATCAGGAAAGGTTCGTTTGATGCACTCTTTGCTGACAATTAGTTAACGATTGTTTTGATTGAACGAACAGGAACTACCTCACGATTTGTCAGCGCAAATATGTACTTCTTCCTACTGGCCAATGACCGATTCTTCTCTATCTTCCTCCTCATCACAAACAGCTATCTTCCCTGAATCTTTCGCTAAATCGATAAAGTCTTTCGAATCTTTCTACCTCACGCGGCATACTGGTCGCAAACTCGCTTGGAGAGCGGATATGGGAACAGTGGATGTTCGGGTCCAATTCAAGGCTAGGAAGCATGAGTTGAACTTGACGACGCATTGCATGATCGTCTTGTGCCTGTTCGAATCTTTAGCTGAAGATGAGACACTTTCTTTCTCCGTGAGTGCGAATGCTCTGCAGGTCCAATTTGTGACTAAGACCGCACTCTTCGCTCAAAGGAAATCGCTACCGGCACTGCTATACCTACTTCTGAATTGAAACGAGTCTTACAATCACTAGCATGCGGCAAGCATCGAGTCCTGACCAAAGAACCTAAATCAAGAGATGTAGCGGAAACGGACAAATTCTATTTCAATGAAGCCTTCACTTCACCGTTGGCCAAGATCAAGATTCAGCAAATTGCTAATAGGGTGGAAACGACCGAAGAAGGCAAAGAAACTAGAATGAAAGTAGAAGAAGACCGAAAGTATCTCGCTCAGGTAGGTCCTCCTCATTATTGCTCAATAAACATGACTGATGAATTCATCAGGCGTGTATTGTTCGCGTCATGAAAGATAGAAGAACTATGCAGCACAGCGATCTGGTGCATGAAGTAACAAGACAGCTGGCGAATCGATTCCAGCCTAAACCTATCATGATCAAGCAACAGATCGAAATCATGCTTGAAAGAGAGTATCTCGAACGAGACGAAAGCAACAGGAAGATGCTCAAGTATCTAGCATAAATTCTCAACATCGCGCTAGCGCGCTCGTGGCATTCGAACAAGAGAACCCAATCTTGCTCGTGCATCAGAGCATGACTACGAGGCTTCTCTTTCTTGCTTGGATTTTCATCAAGCGGGACAATCAGCTCCACTGTCTCCGATACGCAATCTTCTCTGTCACGTCACGAGATACATGCTATAGAAGTCATTTGTTCTGGCGGCTTGTAGGCACCGTAGTCACTTTTCAAGAGTCGAAAGGGAGCAATACGGATTTGTGGAGATCTCTCGATCTGTCTTTGAAGATATGCTAGTTTACAATACGTGGTCGAAACTACCGCTCTCCTGCACTGTCTATCGCTTGAGAAGTATGAATTATCAGAGACAGTAGAGGACTTTCTATTTCTGCGAGACATCCAAAGCAACGAGTCAGGGCTGGCTTGAGCAATAGAACGTACCAAGACCCAGAAAATCGGTTACGAATATGATGACCATCTTTCTCCCAATTCAGCTCTATCACATTTCATACAGTATCTCCTGATGATTGAAAGCCAGAAGAAATTTGATACAGTCAAAGTCTATCTGCTCTCCAAGGCATCCGAGCAGCCAATCTCAAGCTAGCGGGCGAAGCAGGAAGTCCGACCACTTGACTTCCTGCCACATTCTTGCCTCATCCCTCTGGACGACCAGTCGCGAGGCTGATTGCCCTTCTCGAAAGCAGAGCAACCTCTGGAGCACGCTGACTAGGGGGCGCACTAGCTTGATTCTGTTATCGGATTCCCCTCATACAGGCAAAGATAGAATGGGTATGAAAGTAATAGAATGAAAAGGTTGAGCTTGCATCTTGAGCCTTCCCATTCCACTACAAACACTCCATACACTATTGAAGAATGAATGTGAGCGCGAGAACTTTGAACCAAAGTCTCCTTCGCTCGCCAACAGGACGAGCAGCCTGTACCAAACCAGTGGGCGACGCGAAGAAGTCCGACCAATGAACTTCTTGCGCCCTTCTTGCCACAATCCTACTTTGTCCGATCGCGAGGCTGATTGTCCTCATAGGAAGACAACCGCTGGAGCACGCTGATCAGGGAAGCACTGGTTTGGTTCTGTCTCGTCGTTGCTTCATTAGACAGATAGAATGGGGCTGGAAGTGAAGGAAGTGAAAAAGGGAAGGAAGATGTTCAGGATGAAGAAGAAATAGAAGCGCAAGCGGCCTTTTTGTTCGAGCTTGTTGTTTCGCCATGGTCTGGTTTGATATTGAACACGAGAAATGGCAAGCGCCAGATCTGCTAGCGGAACGCAAGCAAAGCGCTGCCCAAAGATGGCTTGACGGAGTAAGAGATGCGAGACTACAAGTAGACGATACGAAACTAGGGACAGCAATGACCAGAGCAGGAGACAGAATACAGTTGAAGTCACAAAAAACGAAATGTAAATGAAAGCTTTTAGAGTTGCTGCAATTGCAAGCGACAGACAGCCTGACGAGAAGAGAGCATACGCGCTAGATCCTTGAGCCGCTGGCGTGCACATTTGCTTCGTATGTTGCGGTTCGGACAGAGAGTGACAATGTCAATGTCCGTTGATGTTCGAGTCAATATCTTGAGTTTTTGCTACACGCAATGATGCTCAAAGTTAAGTAAAGTCATATGTTTACATTCACAGGTAGTACAACACTGTCTCCCTGCATGCTTTCGCTTACGCTTCAGATCCGTTTGTAATGATTCTGGGAAAAAGTATAAGTTGGCAGCCAAGTGTCACAAGGATAATGCGACATACCGTGTAGCGATGTTCATGGCTTGCAACTCCTGAAAGAGTAGCTTCGCAGCATATGGCAGCAAGACTTGAGAGACTATTCAAAGCACGTCAGCTTGTGCATGCAACAGAACGCGTAGCCTACTGTTCGTCTTGTTCCTGCACGACCGACATTCAAAGGACTGCTTCTTCAAGTTTGCAATGGCTAAAAGTCCGCAGAAATCGCAGACATGAATTCTAGATCGCAAGTGAGACAAAATTGTTTCAGGACAAGCAGTCACGTACCGATAGCCATCTGAAGCTTCGAACATCCTCTCTTTCAAGAAGCCAGCAATACCATGCGAGATCATGCAATCACGTTCCATTTCTCCGAAACGCAGACCACCATCTCTAGATCGACCTTCAACAGGTTGTCTTGTAAGTATTTGAACAGGTCCACGAGCACGCGAGTGGATCTTGTCGTCGACCCTGGATCGACCTGATCAGCGGGGCAGGAGCAACCCGTTAGACTACTCACATGTGCTTCAATCGCTGGTAATACGTTGGACCAAGGTAAACTTGGGCTTGTAATTTTCTTCCAGTGTGACCATTGTACATGACTTCCAATCCACGACTGTGGTAGCCATGCTGCTTCAACATATCTGAAATGCCTTCGACGGTAACATCGGTGAAAGGCGTGGCATCTCCTTCTTTTCCACTCAAGGTACCGACTTTACTCAGCAAACATTCGACCAAATGCCCAATTGTCATACGCGAAGGAATAGCGTGAGGGTTGATGATAATATCTGGAGTAATACCATCTGCAGTGAAAGGCATATCTTCTTGACGATAAGTAATGCCGACTGTTCCTTTTTGACCGTGACGTGAGGCAAACTTGTCACCGACCTGCGGTATCCGTGTTGCGCGAGTCCTGATTTTAACGAATCTTAGACCTTCAGAGTTGGTAGTGAGCATGACATGATCCACGTAGCCAGATTCAGTTGACTTGAGCGGTGTTGATACGTCTCTTTTGATGTGATCTTTGCTTCGTAAACCTAATTCTTCACTGTCTGGCGGAAGAGGAGCAGTCTTTCCGATAATAATATCATCTCCAACCACATTGCAGCCGACTCCGATCAATCCATCATCTTCTAGCTTATCGTAAGTGCCATGCTTGAGTCGCAGCGTCTCCCTTCTATTTGGTTTCTCAAACTCTTCCATCTGGATGATACCCTTTTTCTTTTCTTGATCCATATAAGTTCTATAGTATAGCGAACGGAAGAGACCACGATCAATGGAAGATTGAGCCATGATGACGGAATCTTCCTGGTTGTAGCCAGAGTAGCAGAGAATTGCCACGATCGCGTTTTGACCAGCAGGCAGATCCCGAAAGTGTAGATACTCCATACTCCGAGTTGTCGCGAGAGGTTTTTGAGGGTAATACAGAATGTTTGAAGAGTTGTCGAGACGGACTTGATAGCTGGTGAGGTAGATTCCCATAGCTTGCTTGCCCATAGCGGATTGATAGGTGTTACGAGGAGACTACGGAGATTGTCATGATCTATGCGAGCATATGTTAGAACGAGACAGCATACCTGGTTGTGATCAGGGAAAGGAATAATACTTGCGCAGATACCAAGAATCATTGCTGGGTGGATCTCGCAATGTGTCCAAGTATTTGTGCTGACAAAGTTCTTGTGTCGAGCACCGCCAGCGATCTCTGATCTCATTTCTCTTGCGGCTTGTTGGTCTCTGGACAATTCGATATCTCCAGGTGCCATACAGATCATGACCGTCTCTTCCTCGTCGGCATCCAGGTATTCGACTACACCCTTCTCGAGCAAAGTAGACCAACTTGTATCTATCGGACTTCCGCCTTCATCGTATTCTTGCTCATCGCCGACAATCTTGCGCACATCGGACTTTGTGATGAGAAGTTCTTGCTTTTTCTCATCAACAATAAAAAGCGGTCGACAGACTCGACCAGCATCCGTGAAGATTCGTAGCTCGCGCTCTCGCACATCTCTGACCACTGATACTTCATGACTGATATCACCACAACGTCTGAGCCTCTTGATTGTGTTGACTAAGGAAGCAGGTTCTCGATGAATACCTTGCCAAACACCATTGACGAAAACTTTGGTGCCTTTGCCTAGATCAGACGATAATTCTTCCAGATTTTCTAGACCCCATTCCTCCAAGAATTCCACTATAGGAGCTGAAGGTGAACCGACAGAGACATAAGACATGAGAGCGAGATTCTTGACCAGACCACAAGCTTGACCTTCAGGAGTTTCAGCAGGACATACCATTCCCCAATGCGAGTTATGTAGTTGACGAGGTTTAGCAATCTTTCCATCTCGTCCAATAGGTGTGTTACATCTTCGTAAATGTGAAAGCGTTGATGCATAGGTGTAGCGGTTCAGCACTTGAGATACGCCAGCCTTTGCAGACATTGATTTCTTTTGATCTCCCCAATTTCCTGTTGCGAGCGAATAACGCAGACCATTGGTGATGGTAGAAGATTTGACAGCCGAATTGAGTGTGAAAGGTTTCTGAGTTTCGACGCACTGTACGATGACGAAGGGAGTAAGCTGCGCCCGACAGCTAATTCACAAGTCACACACCTTTTGTAGATGACGGTACACATCTCTTGTTAGCTTGCGGAAGAGCATTCGGAACAGAGCAGCTAAAAGAGGTCCAGCCAAATCCAACCTCTTCCTACCAAAATGATCTCGATCGTCCAACTCTCTGCGCTCCAAAACAGCAAGCAAAAGACGATGAACCATATAGCCAAAGAAGTAAGCTTTCTTTCCTGATTGTCCTTCCATCATTGAAATATGCGGTAACATTTCTTTCTGCAGGATTTCATGCGCATACCTCACTCTTCGTTCTCTTGTCAGACCAGTAGTCGTTCCTCTTCTTCCAATGAAATCCAAAGCCACATCTTGTTCTTGAATAGGGAAAGCTTCTTCAATAGAAGGTTTGAGCATTTCGAAAAGTTCGATATCGTTTCGATCGTAGCAGATATGATCAAGAATATCCCTATCTGCTATTATTCCAAGAGCACGGAAAACGACCACTATCGGTATATCTTGCTTGATGTAAGGTAATGTTGTTCGAATAACTTTTCCAGTTGCTGCTCCGCCTTTATCTCCACCTGCTTGTTTGTAGATCTTCACTTGCATTGTAGAAATGGTCTTGCCTCCCTTTTCTACTGCTGAACGAATTTCTGCTAAATGAGTGACTGCTGAGGGCGCGGCTTTCGCGAAGACATAGACATGGTTGGCTGCCATCCTTTCTTGAGCGATCAAGACTTTCTCAGATCCGTTGATGACAAAGTAGCCTCCCTGTGATCCGAACGAACTTCTGTACTGCACAAATGGACTACAGATCTCGATTGACCCACCTTATCAAACTCGCACTCGTTCATCTGCGGCAGTAGCGTAGATTCTATCGAATTGAGAATACAAAAATCCGAATGAAGCATGATAGGGACCTGTACGATGCTGGAGATCATGATCTGGCATGCAGATTATAACCCTCACGGCGCACCTTTCCGATGTAGACTTTTGATTTCGCTTCATCAGAATGATCTTCTTCGTCAGGTATCCATTTCAGATCTCCAGTTTCAGGATCTACTTCTCCAGCATCGTTGACAAAGACTTGTTTAGCAATATCGATGTAAAGTGGTGCAGAATATCTGTGCCATCAAAGGAAGCTTTAGCAGAGAGTATGCTAAGTTTCCCGGTTAACGCACGTCAAGTTTCGCATTCGAGCTTCGTTAGGCGACATAGGCGCTACTGTTCCTTCTGCTTCGGTCATAGTAGGTTTCGAAAGATAGATTTGCCCAAATTCGATATTATACCGTCGCTGTAGACACACCCGATTGACCGAATGAGCAGAAGCTCACACGACATAGGGATGACCTACAGCTACATCTGATTCTTTCCCTGTATGCTGCCTATTCTGATCTAGAGTAAGAGAAGCGTTCTCATCCACCAATTCCTGTCGTGGGTAGAATGGCTTATGAGATTCAATCTCATACTGTCATTCCACCACTGACCTGCATAGTATTGTTCACATATTCATTGAAAGAAGCAATTTGCTGATAGACCAGAGATTTCTCTTTACTGTCCGTCGATAACATTCATAAGCTTTCAAATGCTTAGAACAGAGCCAGATAACAGACAAATAAGCGTTGATGACTTCCCAACAATCATCATGCGAGATTGTGCCCTCCTCATCTTCATTCAAAGCAGCATTAGGATCCCAATAACCTTGATTTTGTGAAGCTAAGCCTTGACCAGCATGTTGCGCTTGACTACCCATGAAAGTTTGTTGCTGTGAAGCTTCTCCAAAACCAAAAGATTGATTCTGAGAATCGCCAAACCATGCTACAATAGAAATATAGCAAAGGTTCTGAATATTTCAATAAGCCTGGGTAGATCACCTTGTGACATGCTGCCCTTGTACTCAGACGGGGTATAGAGAGCTCTGGTATTCGCCTAGAGCCTTGCGCTGAGGTATCAAGCACAGCAGCTAATTCGTGGCGGCACGCTGTTTTCGAACGAGAAACGCGAATTAACAATTTGGCAGAGTAAGTATAGAGGAATAGTACAATGCAAAGCTGCGGTCTAATCCGAATCACTACCATATGCTAAAGAACTCAATCCGACCGTTTGCTTCTTTTGAGTTTGAGGTTGTTGCGCTTTCATACTAGCAACCATTTTCAACCCTTCCAACGCACTAGAACTCAACAATCCCCCTAATACAGGTTGTTGTTTCGGTTCAATCATCTTTTGTCTTTTAGCAGCAGGTTCTTGATCTTCTTCTTCTTCAGATGAAGGTGGTACTTCTTGATCTGGTAATTCAGGTAATGGTTCTACCAATCCTTCCAGTTCATCCATTTCCCTGACTGCAGCAACGAATTCAGGTTGTAAAGCTTTAGTGATGCCTTCTTCTCCCGTTCGGACTAAATAAGCTGCTTCGGCTACTTTTGCAGTAGGATTTGGATCTTCCGTTGCCCATCTGTCAGCAGGGATTTCCGCTTAAGCAAAGATATTGCACAAACAGACTTATTCACTGACCGGACATTGCACACTTCATCGCCATCTAAAGATTGATTCATCATTGCTTCTTTTGCGAATTGGGCTTGATGTTCATGTATATAAGTAACAAAAGCTACACCTCTAGCTTGCAATATCTTAACTGTCATATTCAAAGACCACCCAATCAGAACTAAATCTGAAAGTAGCGAAGGAGATGAACTGACTTTTCTCAATCTCACCAAATTCCTCAAAATGCCTTTCTACTATATTATCAATATCTTTAGTAGTCTTGATTCGACCAATATAAAGCGTTCGGTTCTGTCTTGTGAAAGATCCAACACCTCCCTGTGCGCGAGAACAACTTCGAATCAGTACAAAGACTGAAGTTCGAGCTGTTCAACGAACCATGTCATCCCTGTAATCTGCATGTTTCTCACGACCAAACACATCCAAAGCAGAATCTGGTAGTTTGTGGGAAGGTAAAGGTAGTCGATGTAAGAAATCGCAATCTCTTCCTTTCGGGCAACATCTGTGCATACACAAGTCAACGGTAATCAGTGAGAAACTGATGTGCTGAATGTGTACGCACCCTCTTGCGAAAAAAAGACAGCAGTAGTTGTTGTTACCTCCGTCTGCTCGAGTGAAACCAGAATCCAGCGCAATATTGACTCGAGATTGAGATTTCTCTTTCCTGTAAGCCATGCATTCATGTTCAGCACACGATGTTGCAACAGCGAATGCAAGCCTACGCATTGTACTCGTCGTATTTATCACCTCCAGCCCATTTGTTGTACCCTGTACATCCAGAACAAGGCTCTAAGCTATAACTAGCTGATAGAATGAGTAGACGTACATAAGTTGTACACTTGACCTGTCTGCTCAGGTGCCTTCTTCTCAATCTGGCCAACTTCGACCTGCATTTCTCGTTAAAATCGCATCCACTGCTTTGCTCTGCGTGCGACGGGACTCACCTGCTTCCTCGCTGGTCTACGCTTGACTAGTCTTTTACCCGGTGCAGGCGTAGGCATATTGCTTTGTACAACACTCATATCTCTTGCTCGTTCCTATTCAACCATCCTCTCAATTCTCAGAAAATGTTACGTCTACCCTTACTCCGGCGAGCACTACCAGTCCTACAAACTCGAGCAGCATCCACAGCAGCACCCTTTATAGCCAAAGAACCAAATCAAGTAACACTTGCGGAATCAAACACTGAAGAAGACCCTCAATTGGTTGGATTGGGTTATCCTACTTTTAAAGGAGCTAGTAGACAATTGAGACCTGCTAAAACTGGTTGGTGGGATGAACAAGATCGGTTAGTCCTATTCCCTTAGCCTCATATTACTCTATCTCATGATATTTGGCAGCTTAAACCCGGAGGAGACTGTATGTTCTCGCATTTATCCTTGAACGGAACTTACACTGTGTACAGCTGGCGGAGAACGATGATGTACAGACAATGTGGGGACCAGATCAACATGCCAACTTCCCAGGTCCATTAGCTTTTAAATACCTTTCCATCGCTTCCGTCGTAATGGCTGGCAGTTGCTACATGATTTATCTCTCTAAACCTGATAGACCATTAGTAAGTTGCGGTTTGAAGCATGAATTGGATTTAAAGAAGCTGAGAGAATGAGGGGGATTAGGAAAAGAGAAGTTATCCTTATGATGGGTTGAAATTGGAGATGAATGGAAGAGCGGACTCTCCCTTCAAGGTCGGCGATGACGTGAACATATAAGCTTGGGCTTATTCGTTCTGTTTTGATCCGACAGGCAGCGAGATCGGATTCAGCTACTGATGAGGAAGAAGGAGGAGAGGATGAAGAGGAATAGAGGTATAGGGTAAGTGCTTCATTTAACCTACAAACAAGCCTGCTGATAATCATCGCAGGATCATTGTGCAAAATATGAATTCTGAAGAACAGCTCTTCCATCCGTTCCAGTCCTTTCTCTGCCTCATATTGACTTCTCTATGCACGCTCTACTGTGCTTGATTGCTCCTTGGCCTGCGCATATCTGGCAAATCATGCTGCTCTTCTGTCACTTGATTCTGCTTTGTCACTTAACATTGACAAACTTCAACGCAACTGGCTATGTCGTGTATGAATCGGTAAGCATGCTTCTCTTTAGCTGCTTCGCCAGCTTGAGAGTTATAGTGTGTGTTACAGTGTGAAGAAACCTGTATGGATTTTTGAACTATGCTTCAGCGCAACTACTGGCTTCTTTATGCTCACTTCTATTCCTTTGATTTTTAACTTTAATCTGCTCTTGCTTCTTGCCCGAAGTGACGAGGTCCTACTATACTCGCTTGACTGCAGTGTGCTGCTTATCTCAGCATATCTAGCTGCAGGTTGTCATTCACTGGGTGAGCGCTCATTAATTTAGCTGGTATACCAGCTGAAGTAGTTGAGCGCGTCACAGATTGCGTTCTCTCGGTACATCATGTGTTTTGGCAAGCATGCAGAACTTGTGATCAGCACGGCTTGTTCAGTTTTTTCTCGAGCTACTCAATTCAATCTATGGCGTCCAACCTCATAAATCCTGTTCAGCTGCTGCGTTCTCCGGAGATCACGGTAATTAAGTCGGAAGCCTGAAGGACAAGGTTTCAGACATTCAGCAGTTTCCTTTCATGGCTCCTTCGTGGGCTAGCTGATCAGTTTGCGTTTCCGCACAGCTACCTTCTACCCGGCTGCACTCGATCTGCTGGCGGATATCTACTTTCTTGTTTTGGCGCCATATCGCCTCGCTCAACTTCGGACTCGCTTTTTCTACCCTTTCTCCATCTTTCGCGTCTGTGCATGTAGCTTATCCGACGCGCTGTCTACGAAATCCATGCCTCTGTCGGCGAGAAAGACTTGTCATGGACAAAAACCGTTACGATAAAACGGTCGATCGCCGCTGTTTACAAAATCTTGAAAAGCGGAATCTTTGTTAACTTCCGCTCTTCCATCGCGCTTCTCTCTTTTTGTTTTGCAACCATCAATCATGATTTCTGCAATGTCTTCACCACGCATTCGGAAATCACCTAGAATACCTTCGTCAACTTCACCTAAATTCTCACCTAGATCCGTTCTTTCTCCTAAACCGACTTACTCAGAGTTCCCGTCTGACCGGCCTATATGGCGCCATAAACGTTACCTTCAATTAGCTATCCTCTTACTCCTCTGTCTAATATTTGGGGTGTTAACAAGATCTTGGCATACACAAAGAGGACAAAAGACAGTAAAGCAAGAATGGTCAAATGATGGATGTTTGGAGAGCATTACGAAACAGAAAGAGATTCTGCATACTACTTTCAGGGAGATGTTTAGGGATACAAAGAAAGTTGCGCTTATTGGGATTCCGGATCATGCAAAGTAAGCGAGGTCATACTTTCAGCGAGTTTCGCTTAAGGGATAACAACCGTCTTACAGTAGTCAGTGGTGAATTCAGAAGATGTACTATGCTGATTTGAGTAATAGAGGGCGACAGCATTATTTCGGTAGCGGAACGAATGCTTTTGGCTTCATTAGGCATAGAAGTCAGTCTTCTCCTCGTCTGTAAGAATACTGACCGATTTCACAGCTGTGCAGATCATTTATGAATGCATCTCCATGCCATTTCACGAACCAGTACCGACAGAGAAAGTTTACAATAGAACAGCTCTAGCGGAAGCTATCGAGGGTCAGAAGAACGTCATGATCGCTCTACAAGGTTAGATATGCTCTCCGAAGCCGCAGTCGAAAGCTCAGACCATATTACAGGCGGAGGGAATATCAATGATCTTTACAAACCTGAACTTCTCTTGAGATTAGATGTGATCGAGCACTTCCCTCGTGAGTGTCCGCTGATTATGCAAGGTCACCTTGCTCATTTTGGTGAACAACTCACAGATGTTCCTATCGTCTCTTTCCCTCAATCAGTATACTTCGAAGATGCAGAAAACCTTAAATGGACTGCAGATATCTTCGCCCAGCACTCAGATCTGCAGATGGCTTGGCGCAGTAAAAAGTCATATGACTATGCAATGAAGCATTTTGCTCCGCGAGGCGTGAAGTGCTATTTTACACCAGACATTGCCTTCTATATCGGTCAGCGTCATGGTGAGCACATATTCAGACACCCAGGAGAGTTCTCACTGATGCTCCTTAGATCTGCGGTCTTTCTACAAGCCAAAGCGAGATCTGTATGTTGCGCTGAATATCATATTTGCTCAGAATGGCATGGTACTGACTGATTGAATAGGCTGATCTTCCAGCGCTTGGATATGGAAGGCACACAGTGGTTCAACGAAAGCATGTTGCGAGACTTTACAATTCCTCTCAAAGGTCGATTAGCTGGATACAGGGCTGTAGACTATCTGGCAGGAGAGTGAGTATGTCGCTGCATCATGCGTCACAAGCTGACGAGCTGCTGCACAGCTGGATCACAAATGACATAAGGACTGACGAGAAGCTCGAATCAAGCTTAGCCCAAATCTCGGTAGGTTTCTTGTCATCCTGCAGAGCCGTCAACTCATCTTCCACTAGCATCTGCGGTGGGAGCTTGGTGCTGAAGCTGTATCAGCCAATGGAAGATTTGCTGTTATCGATCGCTTGCACGGTAAGTCTGGTCCAGTCTTTCGAGACACCCTTTTGGTAATCGAGTAGGTCATATTACTGCCACTCTGCTTGGCGTTCCGCATGTGCTTCTCGATAACAAGATCGGCAAGTTGTCGGACTACCATAACTCTTGGACTTCTTCTTGCAATCTGGTCAAATTGGCTACAACACCAACTCAGGCGATTGAAATGGCACAGACGTTCTTCTTAGATGAGCAGAGGTAGACTCCACATCTTTGATTGCAAGACGATGCTCATCGCTCGCTCGCTAGCTATGCATCAAAGTTCGATTGAGCAAGTGCATTTTAGGGCATCATACAGCGCCGAGAATCAACATCACGATATCATACATGTAGAGCAACCAGAACAGGGAGTGCATAGAGTACCGTTCATATCGATCATATACATTTACAATTCTGCTATTGAACAAAACTGAAATCATATATTGTACATCGAATCCTCAGCTATGTCCTCTTTCCTCTCCGTCTACACTCTACTACTAATCTATCAGCTATTTTATCTCACGTGATTTGAGAACTCACTTCATTTCTGCAATCCAGTCTGATCTGTGTCCAGTGGGAATAACCCAGATAGATCGAATTCCTGTTCCCAAAGTCCATCACTCGGTGCTCCTTCACTAGACAATACCTCTTGACCTGTCGACTCTTGACCCTGCTGTACTCCTGCTGACCAATTCTGCAGTAGCAAGTGCAGCTCGCTATTGACTGGTGCAGGTTCGGTAAAGAAAGGTGGAGCTTGATAGAAAGGTGTAGCAGGTGTAGCTTCAGATGTGATAGTGAAGGAAGGCAAAAGATCTGTTGAAAGAGTAAAAGTGGGTTCAGCTGCTTTAGTTTCGGGTTGGAAGAAGGAAAATGGATCTGCAGTCGATGAAGTATTGACTATTGCAGGTTGAGAGTTAGCTTGGAAGAGGGGGTTAAGATCGAAAGAGAAGTCTGGCTGAGATTGAGGTGCTGTTGAAGGTGATAGATAAGGTGAAGAAAGAGCTTGAACTGGAATATCTTCGTATGAAGAAGAGCTGGAAGGTGAGGATGCGCTGGAAGTAGAAGAGGAGAGGGAAGGGCAAGGTGAGCATGAGCGGTCCGAGCGAGAAGAGTTGTCAGATGATGCGATTGAAGAGTCAGAAACGGTTCGCTTGTTTTTGCGAGGTGTGGCCATTCCTCTTCTCACTCGAGCATTCTGGAACTAAAGAGAAATGAGTGGTGAAGTAGACAAAAGACCAAGAGCTTACCCAATTAGCAACTTGCTGAGGTGTAACACCTAATTGCGCTGCCAGAGCCTTCTTTGCTGCTCCTTTGACGTTGGGCGTTTCTTTAAAACGTGCCTCGAGAATTTCTTCGGCTTCATCAGTGAAAATTCGATTTCCTGTTGGTTTCAAGACTCGGCGCTTCTTGTTGGAAAGAGATGAAGGGGAAGAAGGGGAAGATTCATATACAGGAGTCTGTGAAAGCTCTATTTTAATGTCTTCTGCAATGCGATTTGTATCTTGCTGAGCAGAGCGTGCTTGATTTGCCAGAGAAAGAAGCTTCTCCTTCATGTCAGCGACAGACCGTCCAAACTTAATGTCTAAAGCCCAAGCCAGTTTTTCGGCAAGCTTCGAAGTAAGTGCTGGTCTTCTGAGCTCAAATGTAGTAGAGTAGCTGGTCGCAAGCTCAATGCATTTAGCTTCAAAGGTATGAAGAAGACGCTTCTTGCATTCGTCAGTTATCGAAAGCTCGATCAGGTCTGATGAGATGCAGGGTATTGCGAGATGAAGATCGATGGGTGCAGTGGATGGGAGTGCATTGGTCCGTATCTTTGGCGTGACCGGCACCCCCTCAAGGAAGCGAGAGCTGGCGGACCCAATCTGGCGTAACAGGGATAAATGTTGCATTCGTTCGACAAGGTCGTATGTCATCGTGTGAGCAGAGATGCGAGCTGTGTTCGTGTGGATGTATAGAGAAGAGATTGAAAAGAAAAGACAGTGCATTGTCCCTTGGTCTATTGTCCTCCGAATGGCTTTTTGAAGTGGCACCGGACAAACTTGCCAAAGCACAGCAATGAACGAAGCAACACTCAAAGAACAACTCGAAGAATTGCCAGAGCGCTTCCTACAGGCAGCAGAAAGACAAGATCTGGCAATGCTTGCGCAGTTGGATGAATTCTTGCTGCAGCTAGTCTCAGCAAAGGCCAGCTTACCTAAGGCTATGGCGCAATTGATGACGGACGTAGTGTCTGTAGTCCAGACATTAGCCGTAAATCTTGCAGATTGGCACTACGAAGAAAACGAGATCATACAAAAAGCTCGAAGAGCGAATGAAGCTATTCTCTTCTCATCTGACTGCCCCTTCACCGACCTCTCTCCTTCCTCTGACTCTTCTCAAGAATCCTCCTCTCCTATAGATCCCAATCAGGTAAGCACTTTGACCCTTTCCGAGACATTCGCGTCATTTACCGCGACAATAGCCCAACTACACTCCAGCCTACTCTTGGTTCAAAGCTAATCTCTCAGCTCCTTACCCTAACCTCGTTCAGCAGAAAGAACTCGAAACAGCATGCAATTGTACCTCAAATCAACTGAAAACTTGCTTAGTAAATACTCGGAAACGATCTGGATGGAGTAGATTGAATGATGCTACGGATAAGAGTGTGCAGATGATTCAGGAAACGATTACTTCTTACGAAAGTGGGACATTGCAAGGAGAAATGAAGAAAGTGATGGATGATCTGTACCTTTGGCTCAAGCGGAAGATCGAATGTCCTTCTCCACCTCGGAAAGTATCTGGAAAGACTGCGAAGAAGAGGAAACGCGTTGAAGAGGAAGAAGAACCACAAGTTGAACCTGTTCAATCTTTCCCTTCTCTTGATTTCAGCACTAATCAGTTCAACGATATTTTCTCCACCCCTTCTTTCGACTTTGGCCCTACTCCTTTTCTTGATTTCACTTTGCCAGCTACTTTCCCTTCTTCCAACTTTACACCGATACAGCAAACTGGAAATTGTGCAATGGGAGCATTCACTGGGTTCAACATGGATTGGAACGCGATGGATCTAGATATGGGTAATTGGGTGTCGACTTGATACTTCGCTTGAGGTAGGCGAAAGTACAGGCTGATCATCATTTGCTGATCTTGCAATTCTGATGCCTACAGGTCGAAGATCGGACGATGGCATGCTTTTACCTTGCAGCGCTTTTGTATCAAGCTAATCAGCTCTTATAGGTATTCTTAACAGGTTGTGGTCTCATATAGCATGATTTCAGTATGCGGTATATTTTCTTCTTTTGTGTATTATGCTCGTCTGTATGCGGCATTCGCTTCATGTAAATCTTATACGTATTTCATGCATTATCATACTTTGTTCTGCCTGTTCTTCTTCGCGGCTAGAAGCTAGGTATCTCGATCACCGGAACTGAGTCTCTTTTCAAAGCAATGACGCATACAATGCGCATCCGGCTATCTGCGCTCAAACGATGGAAGAGACATAAGCATTGCATGCTGCGGTCTGCTGCTCCAGGTTCTGAGCTTTGACCTTCCTTTGCCTCAGGCCTCGTTTATAATATTTCTTTATCATGCTCTGTCTTGCCCAACATGAGCGCTGCTGGCTGGACATACTGCTCACAAAGTCATGGACTAGTCATTCTTACCTCTCCTAATGGACACGATCGCTGGGAACCTCTTCATCCTTTCAAGACTCAAATCTCGAATTATGGTCAAACAGTTACTTTGCTCGTTGATCCACCTACACCTGACTCGTTCTTACGACTTAGTCAAATGAGTTCTTGGAGATCAGCAGATTCACCAGAAGCAGAAGACTTCGCTTTCGAGAACACCGCAGTCTATACTTATCTGGATCCTGATGCTCTCGACAGCTTGGAGCATGGAAGGAATAGACCACCATCTTACAACTCTCGTGCTTTCTCTACTGGTGCGGTTTTAAAACACGTCGAAGAGAACAGATTGGACCGAGATCTTTACTTTGACACGGAGAAGATGTATCAATTCATGCCTTTACCCGCGAATCGATTGCCTCGAGGTCCAAAAGCTGACAGGCATGGCGAAACCTGTATGGCAATGGCTTTTCATCATTGTGCTTTCACGGCGCAACCACTTGATTCACCTTACGAACAAGATCCCCTTGCAGATGTACTGCAGCCTCATGAAGAGACTATAAAGTTGAAGTGAGTTTCTCATCTGTATGAAATTCAGGTTTGCTGATCATCATATAGGAATGGCATTTCTTCAGACAAATACATCTTGCATCATTACGATCGCACGAGGGAAAATCTTCATTCTGTACGAGTATCCAAGAAACCCTTCTTGATCATTCGTATCGCTTCGGAAACAGAAAGTCAGGCTGGCTAGAGTAAGTGTCCTGCTGCGGCTAATTTTCAGAACACATAGCTCTTGTCGAGGTGGAAACCGTCAGGAAGCGCAGAAGCACGACTGATATTGGTCAAGAGAGATTGCAAAGACGGCGTAGCTCAACCTCCTCGATTTCTAGCTTCAGCAGCTCCAACCGTAGTCGCCGAGCAAGCGATATTTCTGCCTGTCAGCCTCTTCGCGCAACCTTGCCAGCCGATCATCGCCCTATCAGCTACTCGCGCACTACTCCAGGTCTTGGATCTCGTCGGTCTGCTTCAACACTATCGTCTGCACCTTTCGATGATTCTCACGCACAAGCATCCCATTTCACTCAGCCTCGAGTCTCTTCCTGTCGAGATGACCCCACTAAAGACCTTCTACCACTTCGACATCCATCAACGACTCCGTCGCTACCAGAAGAAAGACAGATCGAAGAAGGCGAAATTCCTCCTCTTTGGTATGCTACCCCACCTTCGTCGACCCTTGAGGAACCGAATACTGGCACGGATGATGTATCTTCTTCACCACCTTCTATCTGCCAGTACAGCAGCCCTTCAGACGAATCTTCCCTTTTGAATCTTATGGATCAAGCTCAGAACTTTTCAGCGAACGATTTGTATGGTGATCTAGATGATGATCAAAATGACGCGCAGAGAGATGGAAGTAGTATTGAGGTGGAGATGAGTAGAACAGTAACCGGGTCTTCGGCTTTCACTGCTTCCTCCAGAAACGAACCGGTCGATCTACCTTCCAGTACCAGCAGCGAAATCGAAGATATTTCGATGGCAGAAGATGCCACTTCGCCCAACAATTCGTTCGATCTAGTTTCAACTGAAGGATATTCCGTAGATGCTGAGGCAGTCCCAGCATCTCAATGCTCTGGGCTTATACTGCAGGGAATCGAAGCAGTTCATGCCTTTCTTGATCAAATCCCTCTGGCTCGTTCCCCTTATGCCCCAATTCTCTTCGACTTAGGTTTTGATGGTACTCTATTTCAATTCTTGGCTTTGTTTCGAGGCATTAGTGATACAGAACGAGAAGAGATGTACAAAATCATGAAGAAGGAAATCAAACAACTACCATTCTTCCTTATCCGCCGAGCGATCGAGCGAGATCTGATCAAGCAAGAAACAGAGGACTTCTTCTTCGTCTCCCAAAAGCATCAAGAAGTTCAAGCTCTTCTTATTGAAAACAACCTCGATCCAGCTCGGTACACTTCTGCTTTGGTCGAGAAAGGGTTTGATGGATCCAGGGAAGAGTTCATCTCGCTTTTCCGGTCCGCTACGATCGAGGATAGAGAAGGGTTGTCTGAGATTTTGCATGAGGGTATCAAGGACTTGCCGTTTTTTAGGATCAGAAGAGGGATTGAGAGGTGCATGCAAGAGAAAGGTAGAAGTGCAGAAGAGAAGAAGATGCTTCGCTAGATTAATAGGTGAGCACAGCTCAATCAGCAGATTTGTCATGTGCTCATGCAGAAAGGGTTCAAGGCTTGCGATTGCCTTGCTTTGGGCAATGGGTTGAAGCGATTGGCAGCGGCACTGTGAATATGCTGTGTGATGTACTACTCAGATACCTATGTACCTCGCATCCCGATTATGTCCGATCTGATAAGCCTGTTGATTTGTTCAAGCGTTTTTTGTTGCTTTGATCTTGCTTTTTGGTCACCCATAACCATTCACAATGTTCAGCAAAAGCTCAGTAGCCCGTGCGAGCGCTGTAAGCGACAGTCACTCACGAAAATGCGCATAACATTCTGAAATTTGGCTTCAATTGTCGACAGTCTCTAAGGCAGTCTGCTCCTCGAAGGCAGGCAGCAAGATCTTTTGCTACTTCTTCAGCATATCTCGTAAGTCTACTTCCCTGTATTGCTGGACTTCCGCCATTACCCGATCATATGCTCGTCTCGTCGCGCATCGCTCCCGCTTGAACCACCAAAGCTGATTATTACATGATGGCTGCACCACAGAGCGACAAACCATATAGGATAGAAAGAGATAGTCAGCTGCTCTGCTAGAGTGAATTGTCGAGTGAAGAGCTAATGCGGGGTTGAACAGCGTTTGGTGATCTTGAAGTGCCTTCAGACCGATACTATGGCTGTCAAACACAACGGTTCGTCACCAGGTAGCTTTAGTCGCGTTAGTAGACTTAAGGTTGTGCGGGATGAACAGATCTCTGCTCAATTTCGATATTGGAGGAGATACAGAACGAATGCCAGCACCACTCATCAAAGCATTCGGTGTACTCAAAAAGGCTGCATCTATTGTCAACACCACATATGGCCTTGATCCTAAAGTAGCCAAAGCTATTCAAGATGCATCAGATGAAGTGCGCTCGACCTTCGCTCCCATCAACTCGCGCTAATGCTGTTACGTTACAGGTCATCTCTGGCAAACTGATAGATCACTTCCCTCTTGTTGTCTTCCAAACTGGATCAGGAACTCAAACGAACATGAATGTCAACGAAGTCATTTCCAACCGAGCCATTGAAATGCTTGGAGGAGAACTAGGATCCAAGAAACCTGTTCACCCTAACGATCATTGCAACATGTCCCAATCTTCAAATGACACTTTCCCTACCGCTATGCATGTTTCAGCAGTAACGGAAATCGTCAACTCCCTCTTACCTGCTTTGAAAGAACTTCGGGACGCTTTAGATGAGAAAGCGAAATCGTTTGATAAGATCATTAAGATTGGACGAACTCATTTACAAGATGCTACACCTTTGACTTTGGGTCAAGAATTCTCTGGATATGTGCAACAAGTCACTTTTGGGATAGCGAGAGTTGAAAGTGTTCTACCGAGATTGTCTTTGTTGGCTCAGGGTGGAACTGCTGTGGGAACTGGTTTGAATACCAAGACTGGATTTGATGTCAAAGTTGCCGAAGAGATTTCCAAGATTACAGGCATTGAATTCAAGACTGCTCCCAACAAGGTTGGCATTGAACAGCTTTAGCAGGATTCATGCTAAATTTGTTGAAATGTCCAACAGTTCGAGGCCCTTGCAGCCCACGATGCTATTGTTGAAGCCTCTGGAGCACTCAATACCCTTGCGGTCTCATTCATGAAGATCGCAAACGATATTCGATACCTTGGTTCCGGTCCTCGTTGTGGTTTAGGAGAACTCAATCTACCAGAAAACGAGCCTGGAAGTTCCATCATGCCTGGAAAAGTCAACCCTACTCAATGTGAAGCGGTCAGTAGCATGACCTCGTATCATCTTTCATCCGATTGAGCGGTCCTTTTATTCGACAGCTCACTATGGTCGCTGCTCAAGTCATGGGAAACAATACAACCATCAGTGTGGCAGGCTCGTATGGTCAATTTGAGGTCAGCGCAGACGCTGGAAACTCAGCATCAGCTGATCTCCACGCGCTTGTGTGTGACAGCTCAACGTCTTCAAACCTGTACTCATCAAGAACTTGTTGCAATCTATTCGTCTGCTAGCTGATGGATCAAGGTCATTCACTAAGAACTGCGTGGTTGGTATTGAGGCGAATGAGAAGAGGATTGGACAGCTGTTGAACGAGTCGCTCATGTTGGCTACTAGTAAGCTCGTTCTCATGTGCACCTCAACGCCAGCTCATTTTGGCTTCAGTCTTGAACAAGAGACTAGGTTATGATAGTGAGCGGTCTGTTTTCATCTGAAATGTCACCTGCTAAAGCTATGGCAGATGTGGCCAAATGTGCAAAGAAGGCGCATAAGGAAGGAAAGACATTGAAAGAGGCCACTGTTGAGCTAGGCATGCTTTCGCCCGAAGACTTCGACAAGGAAGTCAGACCAGGTCCGTTTTGTTCTAGTCCTTATTAGGGTTTTGCTGATTGCATCTTGCAGAGCTAATGTTGGGTCCTACTGATCCTTAAAATGTACTTGAAATGTATCATTATGGCCGCATCTGCGTCTGGTTTGCGCGAACTGACATCCACCCATCGCAACGGAGTGCAGTCTCCTCTGCCCTCTGATGATGGCATTCGCAAGCCACAGGAACTCTGCTAATTTGTGGAAATCTGCTATAGTCATGGGCATGTACGTCTTCTGGCATTGCAATACAAGAAAACTGCTCAATCAACCTATTCTGGGATCATTGACTGGCCGCCTGATAGCCGTTGACAATTCTGGCCACCTGTGTTACTGAAGTGGGTATCTTCATTCACGTACAGTCTTCGACTTCCGTCGCTGGCGTAATACTGAGGACACCTCTTGCCCACTGGGCACCTGTACTTGATCTTTCGAGTATTTCCTTGTGAAGTCGTAGCAGCCGTTGGCTGGCCCGCATGGAACTGCGCAGCCTCTTGATGGTGAACTGCCGTCGTTGGTCCATACTGTCGGTCATTTTGTGCACGAAGCTGAGCATATCCTTCTCTAGCATCTTTCTCGAAGTTCTCAATCTGGTTCGGAGTCATTGGCCATAACTCGTATAACTGAGGCAGATCATGAGCAACAGATAAGCGTTTCGCTCGTGCAACAGGTACTGACTTGGCATGAGCCTGAGTGTTAATCGGAGGAATTGAACTTCCAAGATTTCCATGGCTGTGCATATCTGAACCATGAACAGGCTGAGATGAATAGAAAGGAGCATTCTGCTGATGAGCCGTATACTGAGTAGGTTGGTGAGTAGTTGGCGTGGTAGAAGTTGGAACCGAAGCAGTCGATTGATGGGCGTAAGAGTTGGTTGGAATCATATTGATTGAGATAATGAGTATTCGGATAAGATACGACATTGACGATGCTGATTCTGAAGGATATGGAGAGTTGAGAGAAGAGGAACGAAGCAGAAATCAGGCCAGAATAGTAGACCAAGGCAACAAAGGGAATATGGAACACCGCTTGACTAATCGCTGACTCGGGAAGGACAAGACTAGCCCGAACTAAGCTGAAGTAATCTGGAAAGGTATTCTGAGCTGATGGAGCTCCGCCAGACAATAACAGCGAAATATGCATTCCAGCTGCGATTCCGGCGACGAGACTTCGTCTTGACAAAAGCCGTAGTTCGTTCTGTCCAGTTCTAGCCAAATGCTGCTTACGCTAGTTTACGATTCATACATAATTCAATTGCTCTAGATCGCTCATTTCCGAGTTGATTGAGCATCGTTTTCGGCCAAAGCAGTGTCATTGAGAATTGGAGCAGCGCCTGATGGCAAAGTGATCAGGAAGACGTATCTCAATCATTGCAAGCCTCGGGCCTGATCAGAATGTTTGGAGTCTCGATCGGTTCACTAAGGTTACAGACATACATTAATGCTGATAATATATGGGCACAAAGTCCGGAGATCCACTTCAAGGACTCATAAGTACATACGCAGGTGGAGGCTCAACCCGAGTATCCAAATATCTGCTGATAAGTTAGGAGCTAGTTGTAAATCAGGAAGAGATGCTAACCCTGTCTCTGATTCCCGTTGCCGTTCAAGAGCAGCTATCTTGAGCGATTCACCGGGCGAGATCGTTGGCGGATCTATGGTTATGCAGAGCAACGGAGTTTGTACGAGACGACTCCAGGGTAGGTTCTTCTGTAGACACATGCAGAATCAGCACTCGATGGTGTCAATATTGTTGAGATTCAGACATCCATATTGCTTCCATACTTTAGCATGTATCGCAGACAGACTGCCGGTAATTTGGTCAGCTTCGGGTCACTTCTGTGTACCGTTCACTGACTGGCCAAAGTTAGCCACTATTCGGAAGAGTCAGTTATGTAGAAAACATAGAATGCCTATACAACCTACAATAGAGAGAGCATTTGGCTGACCATCCATTGTCACATCTTCCAGTCCTTGCTTTCGGAGGATATTCTGAGCTGTCGCATTGGCTATGGCTATATGACATTCTTGCTTGACCAGACCAGCAGATATTATATATTTGCCATAAATATACTTGTCTTCCTCTGCCAAATATCGGAATGCGTTGCAAGACCTTTTCTTCGGGCGAGATTTGGTCTTGAAGAAGCGAAACCTCATTCCAGCCAGACACAGCTGTCTGTATACTGGTTGCGATGCCGCAATCACTAAATCATTCCGAGATTGCACATTTCGATCAAAGTATCGTTTCGAACAACAAGCATGTCGACCGAAAATGGAATAGCGCTTAACGGCAAAGGTATCACAGAAGGTGCGTGTCAAGCGGTCCAGCCTCTTCATAGGCTGCGATTCTGATAGCGCGATGCACAGACGAAGCCGCTTTATATGACAGACAAGTTCGCGTTTTTCTGGCATTGATCCTAGCTGCCCGCTGATCTGGACTGCCAGATCCGTCTATGGGGCGTAGAAGCACAAAATAGGTGAGTCCTTCTACTCACATGCTGAGATCTCTTGCAGAAACGTAATGAAACCACAGAATGCGTGAAGCATCAATACTTATCATTACCCTGCGTGGATTGGCCTCAGAAGTATGCAAGAACATTGTACTGGCTGGAATTGGTTCTCTTACTTTATTGGATGATCAAGATGTGACAGAAGAAGATTTGGGGTCGGGTTACTTTTATCGACAAGAGGAAGTTGGGCAGAAGGTGAGAACATTTGGATATTCTGCTACGTGAATGTAGCTCAAACGCCAATATTGTCACAGAGAGCCCAATCTGCTTTACCGAGGATACAAGCGCTGAATCCTCGCGTTTCTGTTTCCGCTTCCAATGACATGTCAATCCTATCGAACGAAGGAGCACTGCAGAAGTACAGTCTGGTCTGCCTGACAGATTCAAATACAGAAACTATTGTTTGTCATTTATCCCTGCCTTGAACAGAGTTGCCTGATATGCTACGGTCCAGACCAAAGTCAACGGTCTGTGCCGGAAAGCTGAAGTCAAGATGTACGCAGCATCAAGTTTAGGACTAAGTGGATATATCTTTGCCGATCTGCTCAAACATACTTATACAATGTACGAACGGTTTCATTCTCTAGATTGATCCAATCTTAGCCCGAACCTGTCGTACAGACAACGAACGGATCCGAAGGCCAAGATTGAAAATGGAATGGAACCACCGAAAATCACAGTCAAGAAGCAGCAAACTTTCGTTCTTTTTTCAGAAGCTTTATCCCATTCTTGGTCAAACGCTAAACCTGCTTTAAGAAAGAAAAATTTACCTCGGATGACTGGCTTGTTCGATACGCTTGGTGTGTTCCATCCTTTTACAACTGAGCATCAAAAGGCTAACAAGTTGTATCAAGTACTATTGGCTTACCAAGCTGAAAATGGTGGGAAACTACCGACGGAAGAAACCAATGTGGATCATTTAATGCAAATTGGTCAAAAGCTCTTACCAAGTAAAGGCATTGATGCTGCCATTCTGGATAAGGGTCGTCTAGAGTCAGTCCAGTTTTTGTTCAGCTGTTATTCAGCTGGAAGAATTCCTGGCATGACAGAATGCTTTGCGCAACCGCTACAGCCGATTTCAGTCCTTCCTGTGCTGTGGTTGGAGGTGTATTAGCTCAAGATATCCTAAATGCTGTAGGAGGAAGAGAAGCGCCGTTGGTGAACTTCTTTGTCTTTGATGGTGAACAAAGTAGGTCTCACATCAATTCGCTCAATGTGAGCTATCAGTGATATCGATTCTATAGATACGGGCAGTATATACAATCTGAGCGTAGAAAGAACATGAAATCGCACAGCATCTTGAACAAGACATCGAGCCCTTGACTGAAATAGCCCTCTGGATGTATAGTAACCTAGCGCTGAGTTGCTATTCAGTCGTTGCCGCATATGATCAAGCTACAACAAAATGCGTCACTAGCTATGAAATGGTCGGCTTGCGCATATGTCTGTCTACTACTGGGAAGCAATCGCATGAAAGCTCTCTACTGATCGCTCTGTGTACTAAGATAGCTAGCATTCAAAGCGTCACTCTTGGCCAGGATCAAGGTCTTTCCTTTGCCTGCTGTCTCGCTGTGGCTACATTGAGCTGAAGCCTTTGCGCGGGAGTGTTGATAAGCTTACCGAACTCCCATTTTTCCTGTTCCTGTACTGTATGGTTTGCTTTAATATGCGTGCGCAGTTGGTCCACTCTCGAAGAATTTGATAGGGTTGTTAACCATTTGACAAAACGAGCAGGAACTAGAGCTTTTGATCAGCCACTCCTTTCTCTGAGAAGATAAGACTGTAGTCTTACAATGCTTGTACTTTGCAATGAAATTCCAGTACATGCCCAAAGACATTGCCATATCGATTGCTCTCTAGCTTGCAATCGGCCAAGGGACATTTGTACATAGTGTTTGGCCTAAAGCCGATTTGCACAGGCTTGAGGTGAGAAGGAAGAGTGTATGTACCGTCGGCTAGCTGTATCGCTTCGTTCGTCGCTGAGTCTTGCATTGAAGGTGATGTATTCGTAATGAAAGATAGTAAAGAGTAAAGACCAATCATGATAGAAATATAGAAATAAGTAGCAGAGCGCAAAGTGAGCGCAAAGTGATATCATCTTGGACGCAAAAGAGCAAGTCGACAAATATAGTTTATTTTTGTCTTTGGTGTATGATAATGAAAGAGCAAAATGGCTACATGCACGCGCAAAATCAGGAAGAGCTCGACAGACAGTAGACTCAAGCGGGCTCTTAGAGGCATTGTCATACAGCTCGAAAGTGTTAAGCGTTTGTTATTCGCCAACTGATTCCAGCAAGTAAGCAACATAGCTCAAGATGCGAAGCATGAAGATAGAAGATTGAGAAAGAGAGGTCGCGCGGCCGGAGCTCGTATGGCATAAGGACGATACCTAACATGCACTGGCTTGGATTCCTCTGCTATGTATAGCAGGAAATCATAGAATCTAGTCCTGTCTCTTTGGTGAACTGTCTTCCGTCGGCTATCATAAAAGACATCTTCCGTGCTCGACCTGCGTTCTTGATGAAACGAAACAAAAATGATTTCGCGCAGGACTGCTCTGTCGATGCCAGTTCATTCTTTACGATACCTCAAAGCAGATAGTCGAGATACATGGATATAGCGAGCGACTCGGTGGTACCTGAGAAAGATCTGTTTTCCGCAAACGAGCAGTCCAGCGTCCTCTAAACCGGGTCTTCGGGAGTCGATGCTCGCCTGGTTCCGCGCGCCGACTATAGACTGCCATTTCTGCGGGCATTCCACAGACTTGAGGAAAGGCAAACAAACAACAAGAAGTTTTCGATGCTCGGCGTGCAGTACGTTGAATTTCCTGCGTAAAGATGGGAGTTTGGACGAAGCACAGTAAGCTGTTCCTATTGTGACAGCGATTCCAGCTCACGTCGAGCCGAAGTCAACAAATCTACTCAAACCCAAACTTGCCTGCCAATATAGCTTCCATTTCTCGCAGAGCTGCTTCAAGACCAACACAGTCGGCTGCTTTCACTTTCTGTCGAGATTGTCAGCGGAATCAAGAGCTTCAAACGCATCTCTTGGCCAGCTATTATGGAGACGATGATCTGCCTTCGGACGAAGAAGAGCGCTTGACTGCTCAATTACCAAGTTACCGAACAGCTTTGGACGATCGATACCCTATATGCTGCTCAGACTGTGGTCCTGCTGCTGCGAAGCTACTGCAGAAGAGGGATAACCAAAGTCGAGCTGTTGCGCTGAACAACAAGATCGTGCAAGCTACTTCTCCCAAAAAGGGAGGACGAGTGGAGCGAGATCCAAGAGCACGGTTTAGATGGAAGAGAGACGGCATTCTATGGAGAATCAAAGGAATACTTTGGATGACATGTCAACTAGCATCGCTTCAAATCTTTGTTCTGGGTTCGTCGGATAAGCAGAGAATGACAAAGATACTCAAGGCTGTTCGATGTAGGTGCTTCTTTTCCCGATCGACTTCGCAATATCTTGCACCAATATACCTTCGTCTATACATCACTTATATTATTCGGAACCTTCTTCATATCATTCTGGAATCCGCTGTGGGATCAATTACGCGGGCACCGAGCTCGTAGCTCTGCGTCAAGTCAAATCAAGCTCAAAGGGTTCCAATTCTGGAACATTTCGCTCTTCATTGCTTTTCTTCTACGCTGTTTCTTTCTCACCTCTTTACGGCTCACTTTCTTTGATTCTCGTATCAAGATACTGTCCCTTTTCTGCCTTTTAGCAACTCTTTTAGTGAGTCACTGTCTTCCTCGAAAAACAGTACTTTGCTGACATCCAATACAGATCCTGCCTATCGCTTTCATCAATCTTCAAATCCAACATCCCGCTCCAGTCCGCTTACTTCGACCGGCTCAATTCCCCTCACGACCTCCCACTCCAACTAAACCGAATCTACCTTCTTCTTCTAACTTAGATCAATTTGTTCATCCTCTGTTTGGTCAAATCACACCTTTGAACAATATACCTCATCAAGAATCTGCTACAAGGGATCCGAACAGTATGGATTTGGATGACTATGTTTTCGATATCCCAAAAGTGAATAAGGAGTCTACTGGATTGGAGAATCTGTTATCGAGTGTACTGGGTTTGAAAGATGGTCCGGTTTTCGATGAGAGTGCGGTAAAAGTCGAGGAGAAAGAAGGGTTCTGGGCGAGATTGAAGAGGAAGACAAGTAAAGCAGACATGAAGAACCGGTGAGACAGTGTTATGCATGGTGTACAAACAGCTACAAGTGAATAGAACGTACAAGCCAGTCATTACTACTCGAAGCGGAATGGACTGTGCTCCACTTCTGCTGTACACAGTGCTTTCAGATCTAGCTTCCTCTTCTTTGACTGCTCTGCTTCCGCTTTGTTGAGACCTTCTATGAAGATTTCAGATGCAGATCTTTTGTGAGAAGATCTTGCAATAGATTGAGATTGTTGAGGTGAAGCAGGTGCAGAAGACGAGCGAGCAGACAGGCGAAGAATGGAATCTTGACTCTTGCTTTCCGATTCTGGAACAGATGAGGCCTTCGTCGGATCAGCATGTCTTTGCTGTTGCGAAGGCAGGGAGGCCTTTGCCTTGAAGATAGAGTATTCGCTCGCTGGCGCATCTTGTGGATCTTCAATCAATTTGTGTTCCGCTTGGCAAGGCTTGTCACTTGTGCTCGATGTAGGTAGATTGACATTACTGCTAGCTAATGATTGAGATGCGGAAGCTTTGGCAGCTTGAGCACCACCATAGAAGAATCGAGCAAATGGGTTGAGCTTCCGCATAGACCGAATGTCAGATGTTATCTTCATCGACTCTGGTAGATGACCTGGTCCTGGGCGGTAGAACTCAGCCTGTATCAAGCAAGCATGAGCCACGCAATTACCTTTTTCTGCATTCAACTCGTCGAGCTTGCCAAGCTCGATGTCCCAGCAACTTGTAAGACTTCCATCCGATAGCATGACATTATATCGCCAGAAGGCAAGGACCTGTATGAACTATCAGCCCCAGTAAGTATTGCGTGCAGATAAATAGCCACCTTGCCATATAGTACACCTTCGCGCTTTCCACACTGTATCCCTTTGATCTTACATGGCATTGCACGCTTCGATAATCCAGCTTTCCATGAACCATCCATGTTCACTTCTCGCGTGTAGACTTGCTCGTCCATCTGCAATACTATCATTTAGCTATCTGACATGCTTCTGGACCTATTTCACTTACCACATACGCTGGCCGGGAGCGAAAGAAGCGCCAAACGAAAGCCCGGAGTAAATCTTCGCTCAGCGAGCCTTGTTTCGCCCGAGCAGCAATACGCAAGCGATCTTCAGCTGTGATACCACTAACAGGCACTTTCCTATCGACTTTAGGTAAACTCCGAGGAATGGAAGCCTGGTCCTGTTGTTGACTGAGAGCACGATTGGCTGGAGGTCGCACCGAAGCTGTATTGATGAGAGACTGAGCGAGCTGCCGACGTGTTGCATCTGAACTTGACATATGTATGACTGGCTTGGGTATTCAGCAAGCCAGAAGAGGATGATTGAGAGCGAGAAGCCGAGTATTGGAAGTTGTACTAATCCGAGGAAGCATTCTTCCGGGGTAAATTAGATGATAACAACTGACGGAACAAAGGACGGGTAATCTGCTCTTGCTAAATACTTGTATTGGTCAGAAGTCTTCTTCTGAAATCCCCTTCGTGGGAACTCGGCCAAGCTTTCCGGCGTAACTTTGAGCTGCTGCCTTACCGTCTTGCATATTGATGCCATATAGAAGCAGTGGCAGAGGCACTGCTAGCATGATAAGAATGAAAAAGAAGCCGCATCGTATAGATCCCAACGCATCTTCGAAGGTGTCCAATCAGCACACTCAGCGTTACACCATCTGCTGGGACTCACTGGATATAAGACCAACTACCAGAGGTCCTATGAAAGACGAGCTCTTGTCTGTGATAGCGTATAAGCTGAAGAATCGAGCCTCAGCACCAGCAGGAATTATTTCGGCAAAGGTTGCCCGAGCAAAACTCTGGAAAATACCATAGCAGGCACCAAAGTAGCTAGCCAAGCAGTACATCTCCGTCGAGGTCGTCAGAGAACCCAAGACCATAGAGCTATTACGAATTGCCGGAATGGTTCCCAGACAGGCGTATATCGGTAACAGTAGTGAAAAAGCAAGAGATAGGTTGAGCATTTGAATATTGGACAGACGATATTTAGTAGCGAGTTTGGGTGAAAACAGAGCGCCAGCAAGTGCAGTGCAAGGCACAATGATGCCTGTAGTAATAAAATCAGACGATGAACAGTTGACTTGGATCATGTTGTAGCTCGCCTATGAAGATACAAGAGCTGGGAGACATCCCTATTTCATTCTTTGCGAATACAACAGACACGGTGGTGATTGTTGCGAAACCATCGCTGAGGAAGAACCAGGCCAAAAGAAAGCGAAAGGTATAGATCAGATCAGCAGCTTCTCTGACCAGTTGATATAGACTAGCGACTCCCATCCATATACTTGTGCGGGGCTTGCTTCTGATCGAAGCATCTTCTAGAAGGTAGATACATGGCAGAGTGAAGATCAACCAATCTGCGACTAGTCAGCATGGAGAAAGATAATCGCGATAGATTGACTTACAGAATCCAGTAGCACATATGGCAATTCTCAACGACAATGTAGAGCCCTCCATCAAAGTGACTGGAACGAAACAAAGTCCAAGAGCCAGAATACCAGAGGCGCAGCCAAGTACAATCCCGATTGCAGATATCCGGGCGGTCTCGGCAGATAGAGCCTCTTCGTAATATTGCTGGGTATCTTCCACTTCACCGGCAGATTTCCTGAATTGTCCTTGAACTCGACTTTTGGCCAGGCTAGGAATGTAGGAATTGAGGCAAACAACGGAAAGGCCAAAGCAAACGTTTCCGATGATCGCAAACAGAGCAGATACCGGCCAAAAGACAGATTTTGAGCTAAGCGGTCCAAACATGATTGTTGACGAAGCACCAACGAAAGCAGAGACCAGAAGCATTTTCTTCCTTATCGCAGCTGTTTACGTTGCGACTACATAAGCTAGAAAACAATAGCTCGATAGAAGCACGGACGATCATCAGCCAGACTCCCGAGCAGGACGACAACTATCGCTTGCACAAGAACGCTTGCGGAATAAGAGAAGAGAGAGAAGGAAGCAGAGTCTATCTCTATCCCCATAAGGCGGACGAGACATTGCTCGCCTTCGATGTCGGAACATGCTTGAGTGAGATTGCCAAGATGACCATTTTCTCTAGCAAACTGCTCGAGCGTAATGGCTGCATACGTTTCATGAGTACTATTGTAGAGCAAAAGCGGAAGCCCGAACGTAGAAAAATTGGCAGAACCTTGACAAAATCATCAGTATCCATCGAAGTGTGCTCTACGCGTACTTACAGCGGTTGAGAACACTTCCGACGCCCAGGAATACAGGAAGAAGCCTCTTCGAGTATTCTGGGAGGCCAGAGATCCTTGTTTGCTGTGATCTCGCACTGATAGACTTGTTTCGGGATCAAGCAGGTTCGCGTTCTCGTCTTCTGTCGCTTCGTGTATGCCTGTCAACTCAATAACATCTCTCATGGCTGCTCGAGTCTAAGTCTCATGCGGAAAGAATCTTTCTTTCTTCGATGATTAGTATATGATTAGTAATGAGAAACTACTTGCAATCTAATGTGTACACCTTGAGCGAAACTGTCCAACCCACATAAATACATGCAAATGCCTAAAACTCTTGTCCTTGACTCCAATGTTGTTGATTATGCTCGTCGCCCAAAAAGCTATTTCTTCGGATCGCATCTTCCCTGCTTATCTGATCCCTTTCACTCTGCCGCCTGCCAATTTCTCTTGGATCAAAATTACTCCACTCATCTTCCCTCATCTGCACCGGTTCTGGTCTAGTTGTAGAAGTACTTGCTATCGGCGGCCACTGTGGTATTGGGTAACCAGGATTCGGCGCATAAACAGGATTCGGGTCATAATACCTACTTCTCGGTTGATGAAACAGATGGCTGCCAATCATTGATGGAGCAGGAGATTGAAGTAGAGCGAAATTGGCCAAAGAAGTAGGTATTGTGCTTGTATTTCGAGAAATGGGTGGAAATGAAGTCATTTGTGGACCGAGAGCTGTTCGTAAAGAAGGTAGAGATTCGCTTGATGATACTGGAGATGTTACAGACCTAGAAGAGGAAGCTGTAGGTGAGGTAGCTAGATTTGATTGACTGCCTTCCGCTAATTGAACTTGAGGTCTTGGATTACCATTCTTTTCCTCCAAGTAGGCCTCATACAATGGCGCAAGTAGACCTTGTTCTAAGCTTGCTCTCAGGTCTTGCGGCGGCATGCCAGAATCGCGCCTCAGAGCCGTATTCTCAGCATAAAGTCTGCACCACGTGTGTTATTCAGCTTGGTAAGCATTTAATAGAAAAGTATGACCCACTTATCTATCAATTCAAAAGCATGAGAATAGCTGGCCTCCATAAGATTTGACTGCGTCTCCAATTCTTTGACTTGCTGATCTTTCTTATCTATAAACTTGTAGTAAGCTTCTGTCTACTGAATCGAATAAAGCTGATTTGCTCACTTCTGAAAGTCCTCTGCGATTAGGTATAAGCTTGAGACAAGGAAAGAGCTGAACTGCTGACTTGTGCGACTCTATTCTGCTCCTTTCGTCTCTGTGGACCGCCAGGTATTGGTTTTCTCCCTCGCTTTTTGCCTACTCTCGGTGCGCCAGTACCCGGTACTTCGCTCCCTTCTAAGATATCTGATTCTACAGAAGGTCCAGCACTTGCATTGTCTTGAGATTGTTCATTCTGAGCTGATAATTCGGCAAGTAAGGTAGCCGCATCTAGTGTTGGAGCCAGCAAATAGTCTTCCTCTTGATCAGAAGCGGTATTCATCGAAATACACAACGCCTTGAGAAGATAGAGAGGAGATGCAAGTAATGGCAATCCGAAAAGGCGTTTCTGCAAATTCGATGGTAGCCAGTTGCAGACGTCGCTGGCTTCTAGGCACAAGCAAGGCCACCTTGCTGTGTGCAATTGAGCAATGAAAGCGAATGATTGTACAAGAAAGAGCTGGTTGAGAGGAAAAACATCCCTCAGCTCAGCTGAATTGAATTTCAGCTGATCTAAGCAAGAAAAGCTGGTCGGAACGAAGAGAATTTCGATGCCCAAGGTAGAAGGCTTCCCTCGTGCTCTATCAAACAAGGAATGCAATGCTGGTTAAATTTAACATCTAAAAGATTGGGAATCAAAAGAAACTTCAATACCGAAACTCCATACTAAACTCTTCATCCTTTCTCTTGTACAATCGCATCTTCTTGTTGCGTTGAGGTTGTATCATCGACTTCCATTGATCTGGATACATTCGGTGGAATCTCTTCGCTGTACTTGTCATAGACTTGATTCAAACAAGTTGTCGAGATCGTCCGCATCAGATCGTACGGCTCTTGACCTAATTCTGCTCGCATGGAGTTATTATCTTCGTTAATCCTTTGGCGTCACATTAGTCTGCGCTGCCCGACTTATTTCGACACGAAACTTACCTCTTCATCAAACCAAACGATTCCCTATAGGTCTCTGGCAAAGCAGCTACACTCTCTTCCAACGTTTTCAAATTGGTTTCCTTTTTCTCACGATGACTTTTCTGCGCTTGTCTATGCAATTCTTTCCTTCGATCATCTGCTCCCTCTCTTCTTTTAGGTCCTCTTCTCTTTCCAGCCGCTAAAGCACTCCCACTTGCACCACTACCACTTGTTGTATCCGTTGTAGTAGCTGAATCTCCAGAAATCAAAGACGGAGCCAACCCAACAATCAAGTCTGGCATAAGAACAGGAGCGGTCGGAGAATCAGCTGATGTAACTATTCATAGATGATGAAAGAATGGACATCGATGAGCAACATGACTATATAAGCATGAATAAGAAGACGAAGCATACCTTGTCCTTCATTTGAATGATTGCTGCCGACAGATGAACGATCATCTACGTCACCTCCGCTAGCTGAACGGTAGAAGAAAAAGTTGTGGGCATACATTCACAAGTAGGAAGAAGAAGAAGAATCAACTAACTAGTGGGTGTACTACGCCTTCGATCAAAGGGAGGGATCTCGAGGCGAGAGGTGGAAGCGAATGGGGTTTCTGACATGATTCAACTGCCAGGGTGAAGATTCAAGCTGGCTTGTATTATGGGAGTACACCGCGAGGCCGTTACTTGCTGACAGTAAGCAAAGATTGCTGAGCGAATTGTTGATTGGTAAGGCGAAATTTTAAGTGAGGTGTTCGGACCGATGAGCAGGTGGGTCGAAGGAAGCGAGCGGCAGAAGGACACAAATTACTGCTTCATACTTCGTTCCATCCCAGTACAGAGCACTGATCCAGGATCCCAAGCCAGAGGAGAAAATCCGTCGTGTTCGGAAGACGAGCGATTGCAAGATTTTGCTAAGACATTGTTCAACACGGGCCACCAACTCTAAAATATATCCAGCCCTATTTGGCGTATACCGAGCTCCTGAGTCTGCTCTGGGATAACCCAGGATGTTCTTTTCGGACGCTATCTTGAGCAAGGTGAGTAGAGCCATAGAATATACAAGCCATCGCGTCAAAGATTTATTGTTGATGTCTCGCTATTCAGCGTGGTCCATTGGCTAAAGTATGGCTGGCCAGTCATCTGGAACGCAAGCTCACCAAAGCAGCGTTACTGCAAGCATCAATCCCTAAATCAGTAGAAGCGATCATGGGCCAAGAACTCGTTCCAATGGCTTTGCGTTTGTCAGGCCAGCTCTTGCTCGGTGTAGCTCGAATATACTCAAGAAAAGCTAAATACTTGATGGACGATTGCACGGAAACTCTGTCCAAAGTGAAAATGGCTTTCAGGCCTGGTGCCGTTGATATGACTGAAGAACAAGCGACTGTAGCAAAGAGTGCTATTACTCGGCCTGATACTGGCAATGAGTTTGATATGCTATACAACGATATGAATTATAACTATATGTAGGTGCCTATTGTTCAAATTCGCGATAAGCGATATTGAGATCAGAGTCTGCTACAGGGATCTGGACGAATTGCTTGCCACACCTATGAAGACTACATCCAAGAAATCTATCACTGCAGCTAATGCTGATATCACTCTTCCTGACCACGATGACTACGACATGAATATCAGCCGCAATGATTACAATGACTTTGATCTCGATCTGGATCTAGGCGGAGCAGGTATCGACAGTCAACAATTCGGTGGATCTTCTTTCCAACTCGATCTAGACTTGGGCGACGATTTACCTTCACCTCGATCCAGGAGATCCAGAAGAGCTCAATCCGCTGTTTCTGGTTTAGGTGATGATCCAAGTGTTGAAATAGGGCGTGATGCTGCTGCTTCTTCAGCAAGAAAATCAGCTGGCGGTCGACTTTCTTCCCTTGATCCTTTTGCAATGGAAGAAGATGGTGAAGCTAATGACAATGCGGACAAGACTTTGGATCAACCTAATGCGACCAATATGGATATAGATGATTTCCAAGCTGAACCGGATGGCGCGGTCATGAATGATTTAACGTTTGATGATTTTGGTGGTGGAGCAGGTGGATTTGATTTGGGCTTGGATTTGGACGCTCCTCTGCCAAGATCGAATGCTCGCGATAGTGAGTCTCCGATCTAAGTGCCCAACTCATCTCATATCGCTTGCAGCACCTCGAGCCGAAACTCCTGCTGCAAATGAAGAGAATCAGCTGGAAACTGAGATCACCTCTCGTACAGCAAAGAGAGTCGCTGATGCTGTTGACGCGGCGGAGGATCAAGAGAATATCGATACTACAGGCGGAACCAAAAAGAAACGAGCTACCAAGAAGAGCAAGCAGATTGTAGATGCAGTAACTGAACTTGAAGCTCAAACGAATGCCAAATCGCGCAAGAACGCTGCTGCACAATACAGTCAAGGTACTCTCGTCACTCGGTCTGGTCAAGAAGGTTACGACGAAAGAATGAGAAGAGGGCTAATTGATCCACCTCGCTATTTACCTGCTTCTCGTTTACATCTTCGACTCATGGAAATTCAAGCTGATCCAGTTGCATACTTCTTACCCCGACCTGTTAAAGGCAACAAGGATCTATTGGATGCCGCTCCGCCTGGTCTATCTCCCGATCTAGCTGCATTGTTCCAATTTCAATCACCTGCTGCATTGAGAAGAAAGAGAGCAGAAGAAGCTGCAGCAGCAGCCGAACAACAGGACGAGGAAGACGGTCATACTTCCAAGAAGATGAGAGGGGATGAAGATTTATCAGTTGAAGTAGGTCGACGCGATGGCAGCGTTGCTGCTTCTGCTCGAGCTGGAAGTGCTGCTCTACAAGGATTGGATAATTTCGATTTCAGCAACGTTGGTGGTGATTTCAATGATATGACAACTGGATTCGATGCCGGAGTAGATGGTTTCCAATTCGAGTTGGAAAAGGAAGTACCGCTCAATGATGATCAAGCCAATATGAGAAAGAAACGTGGTAGTTCAAGGGCTAGTTCAAGGGCTACTTCGGTTGCTCCCTCCCTGTTTGGCGATGAAGATAATATGGCGAGAGGTGGTGGATTGTTGGCTGCATTTGATGACGTCAACGCTCCCTCTGGAACCAAGACTCCTTCTGTTCCACAAACACCTAGTCAAAGATCAAGAGTCGCAGCGGAAGATGAGCAAGAACAAGAAACCAACGCGTCTACTCTTGCGAAACCAAAGGGCAACTGGAGCAAGAGCACCATTACTGCTATGCGTGTTTTGAATAATGAATTGGCGCCTGACCCAGTCATCGAAGGTGAAGAAGTGCAGGAGAAGGCTTTGAGTTTTGAAAAAGCTTCTGAAAAGGTATGTCTCAGTGATTGTCTCGCTTAACATTACTGATGCTTGTATTCAGGCATCACGTCGTGCTGCTGCTGGTTTCTTCTTTGAATTGCTCGTTCTCGGTACTCGCGATTGCATCAAGGTCGAGCAAAAAGACCCATATTCCGATATCTCCGTCGCGGCGAAACCAAGGTTCTGGGACGTGGCAGAATCAGCGCTGGCCGTCCCTTCTTCCCAATCTCAGTCTCAGCACGTTACTCCTGCGAAGTCAGTCACTGCCTGATCGAACACTACACTTGGTCAGTGGAATGGGACAATGTTATAGCATGGATGGTTTTTGGTTTGTATTGTATAGCAAAAAGATGTAATAGTAGCTTGAAGCTTGGTTGCGGATGTCTGGCAATGAATAGAAAAAATGCTTGATATCATACAAAATCGGTTGTTCCAGCGCCTTCTCTCTGTAACTCTACTTATCATAGACGGTCAAGTCTCTTCCAGCTCTCTGACACTCTTCTTCTATCACTTGTTTAGTTTCTTCCCAAGGCGTAGCGAATCTGCGATATTACATAAGCGAGCTCGATCATGGGGTATCAGCATGAATATAACCTCAGAGCATTTAGCTTGCAAGAGTTAAGCTCTTTACCAATAGTTTTAGGATCTTCGAGCAATTGACGCATAGCAGATCGTGTCGAGGTCAGTATCTCCGCCGGTGGATCTTTGCGTGCCCCGTAGAAACGAGAGGTCATGAGACAGGCAATAGTGAAGTCCTTGCTGTTTAGTAACATTGTCAGTGTCTCCTCCCTGAATGTAGAAGGGCTTGAACTTACTCTGGAATCAAAAAGCAGGTACCAATCTGCTCTACATCAGCTCTAGATCTTAGACTCAAATAATAACTCGCAACGCACAAGATCATCCGGCTTGTTCGCGCTACAATGATTCTGACACGAAGCTTCAGCTCAACACGCGAAATGACATGCAATACTAACCTGGTATTGCACGAAGGCAGAAGGAAATTTCGACTTGAAGATGGCAGCGATACCAGAAGACCAGCTTCCGACGCAATTGCAAGCATGAATCAGCTGTACAGGCAGCATATACATGAGAACAGAACAGAATCGATGAATTCTGGGCTTGTCGCAACATACAACTGAGCCTTTGACAGGACCATCAAACAGGTCTCCTTTGATCTGCGTGATTCGAGGCGCTGCCATGTCCGCTCAAAGATCAGAGATGAATCTGTTGAAGCTTGGTTCAAGAAAACAGCATCATGACAATTCGAGTTTCTTTACATCATAGAGCGACGTTATACGGGTTTCCTTGTTCTCTACTTCATGATGACTAGTATACAATTTGATAGTTCGCGCAAGATTTACTCAGAAAACGAATCGCGATTGGTCGAGGGAGGAGAAATTGCACAAACCCGTCTCCGTTCTCCCTTCCACGGAAAAGGCTCTTCTGATTCTTCCAGCGAATGTCTGCGGAAAAGGTGATGGCTGAGTGTTGGCCGGATATAAAGGGATAGGATTCGCTTGAGAATAGGAAGGAGGCGGAATCGTTTGCTCATCTGCAAAGACGGACTCATCGGGATGGAGATGTGTAGGTTCTTGATTTGATGTAGGTGAAAAGATGAACTCTGCGGCATCTTGCGTTTCCTGATCATCCACTTGAGCGACTCGGTATGGGGCGAAGCAAAAAGACGTACGCAGTCTGATAGACACTCCAGAATCAAGTGTAACCATCTGATCACCGTCCAAATCCTCTGCTTTGTTGAAGCGTTCTCGCCCAGAGACAGATGAAATAGAAGAACGGCTTGCAAGCGTTTGATGGCGAGATCGGGTTGTCCGAGTTTCGACAAGTAGGTAACCATTGTGTTATGGAAAGCACGCCGAGAATGACCGAAAGCTCGAAGAAGTTGATAAATGGTTTGGGTTCTGACTTCCGTTGATAATGGCGAAGCATGAGAATTGGCAAGAGAAGAGATGCATTTCGCTAGACTTGGTTCTTGAATACCGATATCTGAGGGGAATGAGAGTGTTGACCAGCGATCCATGCCAACTTGACGTGTAGGATGCGCAGTATGGCGAGTTTCAAGTGCATCGAGTGAGGTCTTGTTTCTAAAGCTAAGCAGGCGCATCTTGCTGACAATGATTGAGCGAAAGATGGAAAGTAGCGGCAATCGAGTATGCCAATATCATTTCCATCTCAGTGGCTGGTGGCTTGGTGGGTAACAGAGGCCTTATCACGCGTCCGGTTTCTAGCGAAGCAGTCCGAATTTTAGTTCAATGCTGAGGACATGACGCAGGTGGAGACGAGTAAGAAGAGAAGGGGGAGAGTAAAAGCACATTGCGGTTCCTTCAGCAGCGAGCAAACCCAATCCGAAAGTCATTTGTTCAGGCGCTGAAAATTTCTTAGATCTTGCTTGAATCTTGCGGCCCTCTGCCTTTAGAAGAAGAAGCAAGTAGTTGCACCGGAGACATGAGAAGCAGATTCAACAGAGCACAGCATCAGTGAGAAAGCTTGATCGCTGAACCGGATCACAACTTCAAAATACGTGCTTGTGCCAATGCAAGCACTGAATAAATGATCGAGATCTCCTGAGATATCACTGGAATTGTATAGCCGGGTACTGCCAGACATAGGCTGCTGTCTTTTGTAGCGATTGAGTTGATACCGTTCAAGAAGAAGAACCATTTCAAAAGCACTTGAGTCTCGGCGTATCTGCGTTGAGGCGAACCGCACTGTTTCTCATGGCTACTGGACGATGTCTTGTCTTCGGAAGCGCGAATATAGACGAGTTCTTCGTGTTTGCTACTTTTGTTTTGACATCCCAGAACTTGCTGAGCCTGTCTGCAGTGTTCCACATATTTGCAAGTCAGGAGAGACGATTTCTAGCTCTAGCTTTACTCGCAAACCAGGAGGCAAGGGAGCAAATCAAGCTGTGTCTATAGCGAAAGTAAGATACGTTGGTGCGAGTTACTGAATTTTGGCTTACGATGAACAGGCTGGTTCTAGCGTCGACTTTGCTGGTCATGTTGGGTATGATGGTCAAATGCTGTGCGAAACGCTCGAGTCCTTTGGAGTGGGACTGAAGCACCTGAAACAGCTGGATAACGTAAGCAAACGTCCCAGACATAGCTCTCATGCTCACAATCTCTCAGGTCCCTACCGGACGAGCTATCATACAAATAGATGACTCGACAAAGGACAATTGCATCGTCTTGCTGCCTGGAGCAAATCATCATACAACTTCTGCACTGCCAGAAGATCTCTCTGAATACACTATGCTCGTCTTACAAAATGAGATACCTTTGCAGCATACAAAAGAAGCACTACATCGAGCTAAACAGCAAAAGCTAGTAACAATGTTGAACCCTTCGCCTGTCTTTCATGATTCTTCTTTCCCTTGGCATTTAGTTGATTGGTTTTGCTTGAACGACGAAGAGCTGAAGGAAGTACTTCTTGGACTTGATCCTTCGAATACGTTGTCAAGTCGAGAAGATCAGATGAAGGCTTTACTTGCGTCTTTCCCGGATATGACAATAGTTGTCACACTTGGTCCGAATGGTGTTGCAGTTATGTCCAAGCACTACTCTTTCACTCTGCTAGCTGGTACATTGAAAGGTCCAGTCAGAGACACGGTTAGCTTTCCTTTTTACTGTAGCTTCAAAGCTAATGAGATGCAGACTGGTGCCGGGGACTGCTGCTCAGGTTATATCGCAGCCCTTGTCGCTCAAGCTGGTGAAAGTGTTCGAGACATTGAAGTCGCGAAGCAGATCCTTTCGACAGCTCAACAAGCTGCAGCTATGTCAGTACAAGTAGAAGGTGCTATGGAATCAGTCCCTTCGATGGCAATGGTGCAGTTAGAATTGGGTGTAATCAGCTAACATAATGTAGTCCATTGTAACTGCTTGAAGCGCTACATGTTTATATGAAAGGGTATGTTCTACGTAGATGTATCGCACATCCGACACCGGTGCACAAAGTGAGCCCTAGATTAACTGGAGAATCCGCGACTAGGTGTAGATTCTAGAATCAAAGATAGTCGAGATGAACTTAGTTAGACTTCTCCTTCTATTATCTCCTCCGTCTGAAGAGCAACGAGTCTATGAGCAAACACCAAGCCGTATCTGTGACCCAAGAAAGAGGCACAATCAGATGTTGCTGATTTGTACTTTCTTGCTCACCTTCTTCTTGCCCGCAAGTTGTCTAAGTGTTTTGTCCCAGTCGAGGTAGCTCAATTCTCTTTCTCGATCATTGTATCGCACTCGGCAGCCAATGTTACGGCGCCCAATTCACAATGCTTGAGGTATTGACTTCGATGACATGTTCTTATTGGGCTAGAGTCTAAGCTGCCAAGTCAAGCTGCAAAAGAGCTTGCCAATAGGAAGTGTAAGCTTAGCCGTGCGAAAAAAAAGCTATTGCGCTCACCTTTCATTCACTTCCTCTGCGTTTGGAAATAACAAGATGATCAACCCAACAATCTTTTCTGCGATCTAAGGTTGTTTTCCGCTTGAGCCAACAACACTCGAGCGTAAAAGTACTGCATTTTCCTAAGCCAAAGCGGTATCTCTTTCCCGTCCTCTTGTCCAGTGACCCGATTGATACGTTCATAATCATGACCCGTTCCAAATCCAATCCTATAACCCTCTTTTACTTCTTCTACTTCAAACGAATGTCTTCCTGATGAGATACAGCGATATGGTAGACCCATGTAAGCGAGGTATTCGACTGATCGCACAAATATTTCAGGGATAGCCCATTCGACTAGTAGATTCTGATTAGGAGGAGCTGTTTTAGTAGTGAAAGCGCCATTAAGTAAAGATTGACCAGAATGGAAACCTTGATGACCTTGATCCCCGGGATTGAAAGTAGCAGAAGTAAGTAGACCAATGAATCTCGCTTCGAGTGAAATGGTAGAACAGGACAAGAAAGTTTTAGCCCAACATGAATGAATATCGCTTTCCCCTTCAAAAGCTGAGCGGGGTACAATAGTAGACAAATAAGGAGAATCTTGGATTGATGTGTATTGCGAAGGAACGCGAGGAGATAACAGCTTGGAATCGCTCGAGGGAGGAAAGCTCAAGGGGTATCGTTGCTCCAGTCTGGATGCTTGGTAGTAGCCCAGAGCACCTGTAGTAGGTATAGCTGCAAGCAGGCCGGTTATCAGAGGCCTTCGATAAACGAATGCCATCATCGTATGAAAGCAACGTCGAAGTTCAGAATGCCATTGAAAGTCAGCATATGCCGGCATGGCGAGAGTGTAGATAACGTGCGTCGTAATGCTGGATTATGAATGCAATGGCTGATTGGCTTCGATTAGACAAAGAACTTGTGGGCAGGTAATAAACATCATCGAAGGAATGGAATGAGAGCTACAGCTCAACCACTACAGGTCACAAGGACTCTCCTCTCACTCGACATGGAATGAATCAAGCCAAAGCGATAGGCCAGTATTTCAAAGATATCAAGTTCGAACGGATCTACTGTTCTGATCTCAAGCGAGCTGCACGTTTCTTCGCTCTCAAACCCAGTACAGAGCTTACTTCCAAGATAGCACTGGACCGCTCAGCAGATACATGCTGCGAACAAAGCTTCTGAATCGTTACCGATACCGATTGTATGTCGTCGTAATGATCCTATATAACTGTTTAACACTCTTTACAGGTCGATCCTCTGATACGAGAACAGTTCTTCGGGAAAGCAGGTAGGTTCGAATACTAGCCTTCAGCTTCATGTTTGATGCTGTGTTTTCGAATTCGAATTCTACAGAGGGATCATCATGGAGTACAGGGGTATGTACTGGCGATTAAGATGCATGGTCTTCTAACAGGCAAGTAGGCACACGCACATACCGGTTGGCCGCATGTAGGCAATCCTCTTCTATCGTACAAGATCGACTTACGGTCTTTCGCAGGATGACAAGCGACGTTTCCGTTTTGAAGAAGGAGAAAGTCTAGAGTAAGTCCAATCTACCTTTATTGACATCTTGACTCATTTTGATGCCTAGAGATGTATCGTGTCGAGCTGGAGAATTTGTCACGCGAGTCGTAAAACCTTGGCTCATCCTTGTAAGTCCCATTTGATCGCGCTCTCACAGACTGTACTGAATTTATACAGTCCACCTCACCCGAATACTCTTCTTCTACGCCTCACATCTGTATAGTAGCGCATGGCATAGTCAGCTACTTTCCCTTCCTTTCCCTCTCCAGTCCTGACTGCATTTCATGGCAGACCATCGCAGAACTAGTCCGCTCTATCCTTCTTCTCAATCCAAATCAAGATCCTTCCTCAACTCGCTTAGGTTCATTAAACAATACCGGTTTTCACACCTTACAACTTTCTTTACAATCATCATCATCTCCACCTTCTTCTATCTTAGTAGAAGAATGTCGGACCTCTCTTTTCGAATCAGATACACTTTTACCTAAAGCTTTGAGTGCATTTGATACTTTGGATTTGAATGTCAAAGTTACTGTACTCGCTCAACAAAGGGATGGTCATCTAAGTGGCGTGAAACGACAAAGTGGTGGAATTGGTTCTAGTGCTTATGATGAGAAACAAAGAGACTTGAAAGTGAGCTCGCGTTTCCATCACTGGCGCGATATCAGCTGAATGGAATTGTTTTCAGAGCTTCTTTGGAGGCGGAGGCGGGACCAATGCTGCAGGAGTCTGAGTTGCGTAACGGCGAATGTACGAAGGGCTTCAAGGTCAGAATTCAGCATCTCCATATGCAATTGGGGTTCGCAATGTACTATTCTTGACATACTAGCTTCCGTCTCAGTCTTTCCAATACATCTATTGTAATACAACTCTTTTCTCTCATAAAGCGGAAGCTAGCTTTGAATGCAGCGAAGTTGGCAAGGAAGTGTTATCTTCTGCACAGAATTGGTGAAATACGACGGAAGGGGAAGCAACCAGTGCTCTTTCATAACAAATAAGGATAAAGGAGATACTACTACAGGGAGCTTGAACGATACGCGATGATTTCAAGCGCTTTATGTACTGAATGGATATTCAACCTGGAACCGAATACAACATTCCCCTTCTGTTTGAGTCAATTTAGTAATGCTGTTGAAGTTGAAAGATACAGAGCACAGTAGTAGTAATAAGATTGCAGAAGGCGTTGAGGTTGCGGGTAGAAGGTTGATGGTTTATGATCGAGATGGTCTGGCTGAAGGTGCTGGAGTAGGTTCAGGTGAGAACATATCGGCCTGAGAGCATTCAAATCAGTATTCGCAAAGAACATGACGAACAAAGTGCGATTCACCAAATTAGAAAATACATCAGCCATAGCATTCACAACTGGTGCAACGCTGACGGAAGCCGCAGAAGCAGAGGACCGACTTTCAGATTTGACAGATTGAACGGAAGCGATTGATTTTGATTCGATTCTTTCTGCTCTGACAGATTGAACAGAAGCTACTGAAGCTTCAGATTGGGATTCGATCCTTTCCGATCGAGCTGAAGCTGCTGATGCAACTGATTGAGAAGAAATTCGCGCTTGTCTTGCAACGGAAGCTGCTGATTGAGAGGAAGCTGCATCGGCTGCTGATTGAGAAGAAACGCTGGCCCAGTATTTAGCATTGGCTACAGAAGATTGGGATTGTTGAGCTGCCCAAGCTGCGTCTGCTGATGCTTTGCTAGCGGCTTGTTCTTTAGCCCAAGCTGCATCATCTGCTGCCTTCTTATCGGCTTGCTGTTTGGCCCAGGCAGCATCATCGGCAGCTTTCTTTGCGGCAGCAGCTTGATCTGCATCGTCTTGTTGCTGAGAGCCTTGATCATCGCTGCACAAATCATCAGCGTGAATTGGCATAAAAGCTTTCCAGCGCACTTGTTGTTATTGTTGTTGGAGTCCAAGTTAACCTTTGGTACAGATACTGGGGAAGGTGCGGGTGCAGGTGCAGGAGAATCATCACCGCCGCAGCCACCGATAGTCCAGCCTGATGTCAGACTGTAAGCATTCAATAGTCAAAGGGAAGAGAGGACTGAACGCACTCATTTGGAAAACGCCAAGACCTAAACCGCCGAATTCCTCAAACAGACTTTGACTCATGTCAAGAGCAGCTCCATCGCTGTACGTTAAGACATTCTTTAGCTCATACAGAGCAAAAAAGCTGTCGGACGCACGAAGGGGAACATCCGCCAGAATAAGGGCACAAATCAACAATAGTTGCTTCTTGGCTCTTGCCGCCGTAAGAGATACAGATCTTTGTTCCGCACCAAGGGGAAAGGTTAGGGTTGCCATTAGGAGCAGGTTTGGTGTCCCAAATGACTGTGTGCAAGTTAATCCTTCAGCGATTTATACCGCTTAAAGTTCACTTGTACCCACCTTGACCGAGAGCGACAATCTTATCGCTACCGGAGTTGACACCACTTTGAAACGTCTTATAAGTATACTCTGACCGGAAATGGTAAATAGAATGGAATGGCACTGACCCACAAGCACCTAGTCCAGCTTGGTACCAAGTTGCTCTACCACCGTAAGCCCTCTTCTCAATAGTAGATCTCTCAACCAATGAAGTAGTGGAATTGGCAGGTGCGATTCTACGTTCGAAGCGAGCTTGCTGAGGTAAATCAACTACACCGTATTGAGCTGCTGCTAGAGCTGAAGTGGCCAATAAAGGCAGAGTTGCTATGATTGTAGTGAGCATTGTAGTACTGTATGTTTTTGTAAGTTTGGTTGTGTATATATTTGGGGCCAAAGTTGCGAAAAGGAATGGAATGAAAACGAGTGTGAAGTGGTTCTAAATGAATGTGGAGGGGAGTCTTGGAAGTCTTGAAGCCTTGAACGAGTTCTGGTCAGTGATGGTTAGAAGCAAGACCCAAATCCGGAAAAAAAACATACAACGTCGCGCGTTTTTTCGGTTGAGTGTGTATCTATTTATGAAGGCGCGAATCCTGAGCGTAAGTATGCGATCAAAAGCTCGGTATAGAGCAAAAAGCAAGGGAGCAAAAGAGAGGAGACGAGCTGAAAAGGAAAAGGAATTGGCACTCCGTGGCACCGAGCGTTTCTATTGAGTACATTTCTAATAAAGTCTAAATTCTTTCAAAGCATCTCAATGGTGGCCGGTGCTGTGGAGAAAGCTCAAATTAGGGTGCACTCTTCGCAAGAAGCAGGAACACTTACGCTTGCTCGAAATATCATAGACCACGCGATTGATGCCTGCAACTTCGTTCGTGATTCTTGACGAAATCGTCCGCAGCACAGCAGATGGGAAATCGAACCTATTTATCTGCATCAGCTACATCACATTTTGTGCAGTAGTGAACGTACCAATCCGCCGTCATGAAGTCATCCGTCTTGACCGCTCTCAATGCGATAACTTGTTCATAAGTTCTCTTATCTCCTTGTACACCAACAGCTTTCACAGGGAATAGAGCAGCAAAAGCTTGAGAAATATCATCATACAGACCAGCTGCTCTGATTTCTTCAATAAAGATCGCGTCCGCAAATTGTAGGATTTTAACTTGTTCTCTTGTGACTTCTCCTAGTATTCGAATAGCTAGACCTGGTCCAGGGAAAGGATGTCTTCCTACTAGATGTGATGGAATACCAAGCAATCGTCCAAGTTGTCTTACTTCGTCTGTCAACCATGGATTGATTTAATGAGCTAAACTCAGGAAGGTACAGCCCCTAACTGACCTTTAAAGAGCTCCCTTAGCGGTTCAATGAGTTTCAACTTCATATCCTTGAGTAATCCTCCAACATTGTGATGCGTCTTGATAGTAGCTGAGGGTCCTTTGAAACTAATGCTCTCAATCACATCCGGATAAAGCGTCCCTTGCAACAAGAACTCAATCTTGCCCCTCTTCTCACCGGACGGATCTTCCTCCAAAGCTCTTTCCGCTGCTGCTTCTAGTTTAGCTGCTTCTTCTTCAAAGATGTTAATAAAGGTGTTGCCAATAATTTTCCTCTTTTGTTCAGGATCCAAAACTCCTTCTAACCGTTTGAGGAATAGATCAGAGGCATCTACTACTGTTAAATTGACTCCTAGATCTTTGTTGAGCATTTCATGAACTTGTTTAGCTTCATTCAATCGGAGTACGCCATTGTCAACCATGATCGCATGGAATCTGTCAGTGACAGATCCCTACTCATTAGCTTAAAACTAAAAGGTTGGACTGTCCGCTGACCGGTCCCCAATTGCTTCATGCATCAATTTGGCAGCGACAGAAGAATCTACACCTCCACTAACTGCACCAATTACTTGAGCGGTAGGTCCAACTAGTTCTCGGATCCGCGTTACTTCTTTGCTGATGAAAGCTTCCTGTCATTCGAACCCTTGATCGAATACTCATCACGAATAATCGACAGAGATCGTACTGACCATCTTCCATTCTCGTTTTATACCGCATATGTTGACAAATCGATCAAAGACTTCTTTCCCTCTCAGACTATGAGTGACTTCAGGATGGAACTGTAGAACAGATGTATTAAAGGTAAGCTGATATGAGCTTGACCTTGAGACATCTGCCTACCTGTACACCATATATTGGTTTCGACTCGTGCGCTATCGCTGCGAAAGGTGCCGAAGGAGTAGTAGCGATTATTTGAAATCCATCGGGTAGGGAAAAGAGTCTATCCGAATGCGACATCCAGACCTGTTCGAAAACAATGTTTCCATGCTAAGCTTCTCAATAGCTAAGCACGGCGAATACGACGAACCTGCATATCTTCTGTTATGCCCGCAAAGAGTTTATCCAGATGATCATCTTCTTGACCATTTGCTCCGTGCTTCTTTACTGTAATAGTAGCTGGTCCATATTCCCTATGATCGCAGGATTCGACTTTCGCTCCAAAGTGATTGCCCGTTTCCTGTCGCCAATTCTCAGTCATGCAAAGCAATTGCACAGATATGAGAGCGTACTTGCAAACCATAACATATGCCTAGTACTGGTACGCCGCAAGTGAAAACATCTGGATCTACTCTTGGTGCATCTTTGTCGTAGACTGAATAAGGTGACCCAGACAATACAATGCCTGTCAGTGAAAGGAGATAGGTACAATCAGCCTAAGCTGAATATCACTACACTCTTTCTCTGACCTTTGGGCTTCCATTTGAGTTCTTTGATTTTCTGCGTGCAAGGCAGCATCTCGCAGTACACCTATAAATCAAAGTCATTGAGCCCAAGCGAAAATCGCTAAGGCTCAACACCTGCTCACCTGAAGTTCTCTACATCTCCTTGTAATCAAATGTGACTATTCTCCCGCAATTGCATAAATTCAACTATTTGCTCTTTACGAAACAACGCGCGCGCACATATTGACTACCAAAATCCAATACTAAAATGGTATCAAACGCTTCGGATATAGCTTCAGTCGGTGTAGACATGGTATTTGTGGTTTCGAAACAAGAGTCATAAAAAAGGCAAGCAGGGCTTTGGCTTCGCTTACTTAATCCATTAATTCAGCTAATTCCCTTTCTTCTTCTTCAGTCATCAAATTCTCTTCCTTCTCTTCAACTTTCTCTTCCACCACAACAGGTTTGGACCGAGGTGGATTGAGCATCTCATCCAATTTCCATTTCCTGATCGTCCCATCCAAAGATCCACTGACGATCCAAACTTCCACATCCAACCCATTCTCAGCTAATCTTGTCCATGTGCGTAATAATGATACTTCATGATAATGTTCATCTAACAAACGTAGCAAGCCAGCAGATTGTTCTTCTTTCGTTTTAACGGTTTTCCAAGTTGATGTATCTGGTTTGATACGTAATAGAGGTGAAGATAAGTCAAAGACTCGTAAACCTTCGTCCGTTGATCCGGTCAGACATAAATCTTGTTCAAGTTCCGGTAAAAGAACAGGTAAGGGTAGAAGAGACTTGACAAAATAAGGATGTTCGATACAGAGAAGAGGGATTGGCGGATTACAGAGATTGGAAGGGTCGAGGGAACATTTCAGAACCTTGTGATCGCCCGAAGCTGTAACCCGAACATGCTAACGTATAAGCACAACGCTTAAACATCGTATGGACGGCTCACCTGTCCATACTTGTTTATCACCCAGTATGAGATCATACACCGCTGTTTCATGATGTCGAAATTCCACATATTTGCTCGTCTTCAATACTCCTTCAGATCGATATATCCTCCATATACATATCCGGCCCATACTATCAGCTGACCATAAGGCTGCTTCTTTCGTAATTGCATCATATTGATAAGCTAAACATTCCAGAGGCCTCGTATGAGCGCGAAGGGAAGCTAAGAATGGCGGAGAAGGATTAGTGAAAGAGGATCGATCCCATGTAGATATGTTAGAGAGATCCCAAAGCCGGACGTCTTTATCTGAACCGCCTGAGACTAGGATATTGAGTTCCGCGATATAGAGCAGACTCTTGACGAAATCCGTATGCGCTTTTTCAATCGTGCAGATAGGTTTCCTGGTCTGTAAGATCTTCGTTTCACCCTAGCATATATGCAAGAGCGAACGAAGACTCACTGTCGTGTTCCAGAAAACTATGGACTGATCCCAACTTCCAGTGACGAGTATCGTTTGATCTCCTTGACCAAGTAGAAGAAGAGAGGTTACAGGACCTTTGTGAGCATCCCGGAAGATAGATTTCGTCTTGCCTGACTTGACAGAATCCTCAATTTCAGCAAACTTCCCTTTGGCTTGACAATGAGAAGTCGCGCACCAAGAGATCAATCTTTTTCGCTACAAATCCAGATTCAGCAACCCAGAGGTCAATGCCACGTATTAGCATATCCAGAGGCTTGGAAACCAGTTGAATAGGTTGCCCATTTTGAGGTTTTGATGACTTGACCTTTCTTGCTTCAGCTCTACCATCTTCTCCCTTAGCATTTTGATACCCGATAACAGTGATTGTCCGCACCTGAATAGATCCGCTTCAGACTGGAAGAGCAGATCAGTGTCACTCGTTTGCATGGCCAATACTTGTGTCGTCGAATTGGGTCAAAGCCCCTGAACAACATTTCAGGCGTGGGATTGCCTCTCGTTGCTCTCTTCTGATCGCTATCTGTCTGACTCATGACTCTTCCCGCTTTCCTTTCACGCAATAAAGCGCCTGTCCAATTCAAAGTTGTCGAACCTCCGCCTTCGAGCAACAAACGAGCAGAGAAGGAGAAGCAATGGTTTGCTTCTATACGCAATGCCAAGAAAGATTCAACTAGGCGAACAAGAAGTCATTCTTCTTCCAATGCTATTGAAGTACAGAACAGCAAATCATCTTCCCCTGGCAGACCTCCTTCGCCTGTTCCTTCTATTAAATCGACTGTCTCAAAGAAATCTACGCTCTCTAGAATCTTATCACATAGATCTAGTCAATCTAGGTTGAAGCAGAAACAGGAAGATCAAGATGAATTAGCAGCACAGTATGATTTTGTCATTTCAGCAAACAGTCCACCTTTAGGATCTATTCCAAATGCTTCTACTTCTACAAACTCGCTGGCGAGTAAATTGCAAGATTTAGCTACGGCTCATGCGGATGGATTATTGGAAGATGAAGAATATCGGGAATTGAAGAGAGCTTTGTTCGAGAAATCAAATGCGACTGCTTTACCTGAACAAAGCATCGGATTAGGGATTGGAAATGAGGAGAACATGTACAAGTCTTCTTTGGGTTGGCATTCCAGTATGTCTACAGATAGCAGTTGAGAGTTCAAGCTGATTTGATGCTGCAGCTACTACACTCAAGCCTGAATCTTCAAACTCACTAGCTATACCTGCTCAAAATGGCAAAGCTCGATCAGTCAGAAGCAATCGCCATTCACTTCTTCCTGCACCTTCCATAGCTGGATCGTCTTCTCGCTTATTCAGAAAGGCCAGGTCTTCGATGTCATTGAAAGAAGACTGGGAGACACTCAATCAGAATCACGCTGCGGAACAGCTGGCAACTTCAGTACACGAGAACCGCGATAATGCTTCAATTCGATCAGGCAGTACTCATCCTCGACGACATGCCAGTACATCTAGTCAATCTATTCAATCTACTTACGGGAGTCCCGGCGTTCGTTCATCTTCAAAAACACCTTCATTATATGCAACCTCATCAAGAGCTTCTTTCAATTCTCATACCTCTTCAGCATACCCGAGATCCATGCAATCTTTCAGTCGACAATCTTATATATCTCATTCCTTCGAAAATTCTACATCTACAGTCGAAACAAGCGTAGAATTGCACAATTTGATTGTAGAATTGCAAGCGGAATATGAGGGTGTGGACAAACAATTTCAAGATCTGATCATCAGAGCAAGAGAGAAACATACTCGTAGCGGAGGATCAGATCAATCCCATTCATCTTCCTTGCAGTCATCACCTATCTTGCAATCACCTAAAGCTGCTTCTTTACGCTCACCAGTCCAAATCCGTTCTCGAAGTATTAGAAGCTATCTCTCCTCTCCATCATCTAAAAGTAGTCCTCCAACTATCTCTCCACCTCAATCTCCTCCTTCCGTCTCGTATGAATTCGATAGTCCTCAAGATCAACAGCAATACGCTCAAGAAGTAGATCGAATTACCGCTAGGAGGAAGAAAGTCGCTGAAGGGTATAGAGAACGCCTGGAGTACCTGCAGATTAGATTGAAGGGAGCTCAGTTAAGGGAATCATTGTCAGCTGGCTGATCAATGATTGGTCTTTCACTTTTTTGTGTGTATTTGTTTCGTCCGTCTTGGGAGTGTTGATAGGATTGTACTCTACTAATATTCAGGCTCTGGTAGTCTGTCGATAATGACTCGAATCGAGCGGAATTGCATCGATCCCACAAGTTGAAAAGCGAAAGAATTCTGGTTTTCTGCCTATATCTTGTCCTATGGTTCCTGAGGCACGTCTGATGATCGAGTATCTGACGGTCTCTCGTTCGCTTCTTGCTGTGTTGTCTCTGCCGTTCCGAAGGGTGCTTCTTGCTCGTCTGCCCTTTTTGAGCTGCCGAACTCTTAAAGTACCATTCGTACATGTTCTAAATGCTCTATTGGTGCTTGCATCTAGACTTTCCTAGTCAGTAGTCTATCTCGCGTCTATCCAGAATATCTAATTAGCTGAATATATTCGCTTGTTACATTCGGCTGTCCATTGCCGTTGCCGTGAAGCCATCCGAGGCGATACGAGAGTGGACAGGGTTGTTAACCATCGATCTACTCTTTTCTGCTCTTCTCTATCCTTGGCCTTGCTGTTCCCTCCCCATTCTACGAAATGTCTCTCCCTTCCGATTCAATGGTACAAGCGTTGGGCTTGAAACAAGGCGTCGATCATCCTCATATTGCATTTCATCTGCTCGGCTTTCGCAACGATGACTTTTGCAAGCGAGCTCTTTCCGAAGCCTTCATCCCACATTACAGCAGAAGTCAAGCAGAAGTGACTTGGTTACGACCGAAATCTCTAGAGAAGCTGCTCGAGTTCGAGGTCGAAGCTTGGCAGAAGCTTGAATCTATGACGACCATCTCTTACTTCGCTATTATAGCCATCGACGCTCAAGCGGATTCGGAGAAGCGACATAAATTGGCAGGTCATGTCGTCTTTAATTGGTTCTTTGACGGCAATACTATCAAATCTAATTGCAGACAGATCAGAGTTGCTGATCCTTGGACACGAGCTAACATGGGATTTGCTGATCATCCTTGGTTTGTTTTCATCCTGTATCTTCGCGGTAAGACGAGCTGACATCGAAGAATCACACTACAGGACCATCTCGAGAGCTCTAGATGCTATGACACGCTATGTTGGTCAAATGAAAGGCATCAAGAGTCAGGAAGTCCTCTTTGCGACTGAAGCTGGTAGATCCCACGGACTCAATTGCGGATATAAAGGTTGGTGAATTTTTTCGACTTGAGCGATGAAGATTGATCAGTGCATACAGCACTTTATGATGATAAGCACGCGGTCGATATTTCGCCGAAGGGTCACCCGTCATCATTGGATTTCTGGTATCATTCCGAGTCCGGTAATGTCGCAAAGTATAGGAACAAGCTTGCTGCTTCGTTCTTAGCTATACCTGCCCATCAAGCTCACCGTACTTGAGGAAGTAGACCAGTTGTGATGCATGATCTGTCTTAGTCACTTACTACTCTATATACGTTTTACTGAGACAATTGAACCTAATCAGCAGTCAGAACTCAATCTGTCCTCGCCAGCGGAACTGGCTAAGCCGCCAGCTCGAATCAGCATAACTGGGATTTGACTCGCAGGTTGTCTCGTGACACTCCTTGTATATATGTCAGCAAGCTGGTACAGATGGATATCTCTCGGAGTCACTTCGTCGTGTAACAATTGCAGTAGCTTGGCCTACAGTCTCCTATCCTTTTTGCTCATTTCCAAAATCGAAGTGTTGAGGCCCTTTGCGAGGATGCCTTAGCTTTCACGTTTTTCTTCTCTCTCTTACTTGCGTACTACTTCCATGACATCTCCTTCGAAGTCGATCGAGCCCGCTACATTCGCTTTGGAGCTTTTCCAATTGCTCAGAAGCGATACATGTTTCTATACGAAAGGCTATACCGGGACTGCTACAGGGCATGATCTGATTCCTTTACTCTCTGGTATGCTCTTGCATTCTTCTTCTTCTACTTTGATTTGCTCATGGGCGAAAAGATGAGCGATTCATGAATGATCATCGAATCTGGGCGGCTCTTTCAAACTTACCTGTCCCTGCTTCTGCTCCATTAGCTCTCAATACAAAGCTCTTGGCTACCTTTGCTACGCAAGAGAAGTTATTCGACCCATCTTCCATCTGCCTGGAAGTCGATCTCGACGTGCGCGCACCAGTCCAACTCAGTCGATACTCAACCAAAGCAATCACCATCCCTTCTAATCATTCAGAAGCACTAAGATGGCCCTGGCAATCCCGCAGCAAATCAAGCTCAATCCTAACCAAAAAAATCTTCTACCCATCTTTAACAAAACTTTCGTTTGAAGCAAATTGGTGGGGGTACAACCTATATTGCCCCGCTTCTTTGTTAGCGAAAATGGCTCCTACTATTAGTGGAGGTTTATCTACTATTGCGGCTGTTTCGATTGCTCTTGCGTTCATCATTGGTGCTGCACCTACTTTGGGAGCTCTCATACCTGCTGCTGCTTTATTGACAGTCAGTACCAATTCTGTTTACACGAAGAAGGATTTGATTCTTCAATTAACAGATGAAAGGAATCGCACCTAGTAAGATCGTTGGGTGTAATTGGAAGCATTAAGTTGACTTGACGTGGCCTTATAGTTGTTGGCTACATTTCAGCCTTCATAAAGTGAGCAGATGTTTGATTCCAATTAAGGAATCTAACGATAGAGATCAGGTTCGCATGGGACAAGGTTTGTCTGAATCAATTATTTAGAGGCTGACTGATTGCAACAAGGACAGATCAAAGGAGCAGACAAAGGAAGAGGAATCGTTTTATCAGCGACGTGGATCTTGCCTGTAGCATTGATGTGAGTCTTTTCATGCTCAACTTCTGGGCAAGCCGTGTTGACTATAGAATTGCTAGACCTCGCTCGTGGGATGTGGAAGATCCGCCAAAGGATGTGAAGTTAATTGAACCCGCTCGAGTCGCTCCGGTAATTCAGCCTATGCCAAGCTCTTGATTTCGTTATGGGAGAGTATGATCAGTTTACGAGACAGAAACAGGGTATAAAGTAGAATTAGCGCATAGACTGAATAGTATGCGTAAGGCAAAGAAGTAAAGACACCACTTAGAGAGGTTTGAACCGAACACACATGCTCGAGCGTGTTTGGTAGGATCGCTGAGCATTCGCGATTGATCTTGGAGTTGCTATGAGCACATAAAGAATTGAAACGACGAGACCAGACGAAAGCGAGTCAAGAGTCGAAATCGAAGCAATGCGCAAATGAACCAAAGTTACAAGCGACTCTACGAAGCTGGAGCTCCTCGACCAACACCACCGAATCTGTGCGTATACCATCAGCCTCAATGTTCACCGGCAAAAACGACAAAGCTTTGGCGCACCTTGGTCTGAAATCACCTGGACCTTGTTCCTTCTTTCCCTCTGCTCCATCATCACGACGACGGTAACCTTCATCACCTCCGCGGGGTGCACGGTAAGCACCACCTTCTGGTCTTCCAGCTCCTTGAGCAGGTTGTCCAGGTCTAGCAGCGCGAGGTGCTTTTTTGTGAGTTGCTGGAACGATCTCTGTGGAATATGGTGAATGCGAGATCAGACTAAATCTGATTGCTACATCTCCATGACCCACCTGAAGGAAGGTGAAGGTATTCTCTCAAGTAATCAATACCCTCGTTAGTGAGAGTGTACTGTAAGCCGACGAAGGACCTGGATCAGCTTCATGCCGATGAACCTTGTGTCGTGACCCACGTAGTAGTACTGCCATGAGAAGGAAGTCTTGACGAAACCTTTTGAGGTGAGAGACTGGCAAAGCTTGATGACTTGCAAGTTAGGGCAATCTAATTCCAAATGTTTTGGTGCATTGTACTGTTGAATTCATCAGCTTGATTCCTCTGATGGATTACTGTGCAGCTGACATCCTTCTTAGCGACCTATTCGAGAGGGGAAAGACGAGCATAAGTTCTGTATGTTCGGACCAAAAAACTTTGGATGTTTGGCTCACCAGGACGCCCTCCTTGAACAGATTTTCGTAGATGGTCTTCCTGTTGTTCTTAGGGATGATCATGGCGGGCCTTGGACGTTTAAGAGCTCCTTTGGATGAATTTAATCCACAGTTGAAAAAAATTCAAAGAGTTAACGATAAACTTAGCCTTATCTCCTCTCTCTCTCTCTCTCTCGAGCTCGAAGCGTGAGAAGAGCTTTGTAGGAGAGCATACTACACTGCAACGATATCCAAGCAAGCACGAAGTGTCACCTCCCTTGCATTGAGTGCTTCGTCGCGATAACCCCGCTTTCACTTTATCATGGCCGCACCGCTCTACAAACCAGCTTCAGGTCGTCTCTTCCATGCTGTATGCACCAATTCTTATCCACTGGATTCATCTCACAGAGAGATTAGGGTCGAATCGTTATCTCTGTCGTTGGTCTTCCAGGCATGTCTTCTCAGCTTATACCTTGAAGGTAGCAATCTAAAAAGATTTGCAGCTAGAGGCAAGACGCATATCTCTAGATCTCTCGAACGCTACCTCCGTTGGCTAGGCGTGAAAACAGCAGGTGTGCTATCTCAGACATTATCTCATTCGAGATATGTCTTCTGAGTCCGTGCACAGTCTTCTCCCTTGGTGATCATCGACGTGAAGTCTTAGGACGAACAGCAGATTTACCAGCCGATTATTTCTCTCGCAAAGAAAACAGATCACCAGAAACGATTGCCTTGAGACAGAAAGTCAAAGATAGTTTGCATGCTAAGATTATACATTTCTTGGATGAAGAAGGTGGTCAGATTGCTATTCTGGACGCTAATGTGAGGTGTTGCTGGAAGGAGATTTCAGTGTTTCGCTGATTCCTTTCTATCCTGCACTCACAGAACGGTACGATAGCGCAAAGAGAAGAATTGCGAAACCTCTTTGGACCTATGGGCATACATATGTTCTTCATCGGTAAGCAGGAACACGTCTTGGCTGACTACGGTTTAGCTTAAGCGGGGTCTTCTGGTCTTACAGAAACCATTTGTACCAAGAGGGAGATCATTCAAGCCAATATCAGAGCGTCAGTGCCGCTCACCTTCCCAAGGCGTCTTCGCTGAATTTCGTGACAGTGTAAAGCTATCTTCGCCGGATGTCAGTGCTAGAAAGATGAGCAAATCAAATTTTGGATTACTGATTCATGGCATTGACAGTACAAAGGTTGGGACCCAGAGAAAGCTGTAGCAGATTATTGGGGTCGAATCACGGAGCACGAAAAGACTTATCAAACTATCGAACAACCTTCTTTCCCTTATGTCAAAATCATCAATGTTGGTGAACGGATCGTAGTCAACAATATCCAAGGTTACTTGCAATCGAGGATCGTCTTCTTTTTGATGAATATTCATAATCGATCGAGAACGATTTGGTTAGCTAGAGTGCGTCCGTCAATTTCAAGAAGTCATATAAGCTGACTTGGACGCTTTGGATGCACAGTCTGGGAGATCTGAAATTGAACATTCGTACAAAGCGGATTCCAATTTAGCTGCGGAAGGGATTCTCTATGCTGCTCAATTACACAAATTCATCACCGAGAAGAGGAGGAGTATACACAGACAAAAGATGAGAGAGAATCCGGAACATAAGTCGAAACCTCTAAGAGTCAGTGAGAAGTGTCTTAGAATCGTTCAAAGATTCTATCGTTCGTCTTCTGACAGGTCTGGACAAGTGCTAGAAGAAGATGCTTGGAGACTACGCAGCCATTTTCTGTTAGTGGCTATACAGTAAAACAGTTTACGCAGATGATTGAGATTAACCCGTATGTGCTTTCAACGGTCCGCTAACAGAGCTGATTGGGCTCTGTTCTATGTACAGAGGTGTAATCGCAAGTCCGAAGCTACTCCATCAGTTTATGTGCTGATTGAGAATCTTTGCGGTTGCAGGATGGAATGACACCTGAAGAAATTCAAGAAAGCTATCCAGAAGAATGGGCTCGTGCCCAAAAAGATGCTTTCAGTCATCGCTACCCTCGAGCAGAAAGCTATCACGATCTATCAGTCCGACTTGAGCCTGTCATCTTCAACTTGGAACGAGAACAGAATGATGTGCTTATCATCGGTCATGCTTCCGTTTTGAGGTGTTTGTTCGCCTATCTCAAAGGCTTGGCTCCTCAGTGCGTAGTGCCACATCATTGCTGTAATGTCAGCTTATGATGTGTGCATGGGCACAGAGATATTCCAACGATTGATTTACAAAGAGGAGACTGCATTGAGGTATATTTTCCCTGCCGGATGAGCGTCGCACACTGATCCAGTTGCTCAGATATCACCATCAGGTAACAGATCGTAGATCGACCTCTACTTCAAGCTGATGAGATCTTGCGGTTGTTACAGCTTATGGTATCACCTCAAAGACCCATCACTTCTTCCAAGATTCTTCTCATGTGCTGGCCGATTGTATGTGAAAATAATGACCGCTGTAAACCAGCTCAACCTTCTTTCCTGTTTTCAGCTGATTCAGCTTATCAATACCAATATGGATCTCCTGCATCTTCTTTCTTCCCAACTCCTCGAGACCCGCCGGCGGAACTACCACCTCATCGCCTCCCTGTGAAGAGACTCAGTATCAACGAATTCTGAGTATGCATGTAACACTAGCAATAATTGCAATTTGATGTCTATTGAACGCGAGCATAACAAGGCATGAATGTCATTTCGTGATCTGTTCACTATATCTGAAGCTAAACAATGTTCTGTATATTCACAAACAAAAGACGTGATTATACCCAACTACTAAACATGTATGATTGAGATGGTCCGTAAAGAAATTGATAAAGATGCCCAAGAGATTACTATACGTATACTAATTTTGACTAGTGAAGAGCTGTCATTTTGGCCAATTCTACAACAGCGATCAGCTATGAAAACGAAAGAGACGATTCTGTATTGCTTACGACGAAAGGCTTTGATTGATTTCCTCCGTGTCCGTGATCCCGTACTCGGTCTCGCTTCGAGCAGGGAGCGTTGTACAACCTCCTGAACTGCCTCGAGAGAAGGTTCAGCTCGGCGTGACACTGTTTCGACAGAAGTGGATGATTCGCTACTGGCAGCCATTGCGTCAGCCATAGGATCCATTCGCTCGTGAGAAGGAGAAGGTAAAGTGGGCGATAAATTAGGTCTGAATATGCTGAGAAGGGAAGAGGAACTGGATTGACGTCCATTAGAGGAAAGTGAAGTTGTCGAGCTTCGCTTGGAACGCCAACCATTGCTTTTAGTATTAGCCGTCTTGTCCACATCGCCATATATAAAGCTTGAGGCGTAAATGGCTTGAGCATCTTGTTCAGCTGATCCAAGGGATGGGCCCATCCGTGCGCGATGAGCATCTGTGAAAGATGCTTTGCGAGAGAGGGAACCGAAGACACCACGAATACCAGACCAATGCGGTCCATCTTCAGGTGTAATCATCACCGGACTAGGTGGAGCAGTTGAAGCAGGAGATAGGGAAGGGGTTTGAGCTTCAGAAGGATGAGAAGAGCCAGAAGACGAATGCGAGCCATTTCTGGCTACACCTGCACCATCTGCTGCAGGCAAAAACACTTCATCGGACAGTTGCGGTGAACCCAACAAGGATCTAGTGCGCATTCGAATTGATCCCGCCCAAGATCTTCTGATGTTGCTAGGTTGAGGTTCTGCAGCTGAAACACCTCCAGTTGTTCTGCTTCTACCTAGAGGTGGCGGCGCTGGTACACTCTTTGACATCTCTGTCCCAGCAGCTGGTATGTCTATACTGAGCCTTCGCTTCTTTGGTTCTTCTCCCACTTTGATGTTTACAGGTCTGAAGGTGTCAGCGAAACTCTTGCGCCTTGTAGCTACATTCGTTTCTCTTGTGGTAGCCCTTCGCGTGAGGATAGGAACATTGTTAGCTGGAGCAGAATGTTGTCGTTTGTGATCGCGAGATCTCTGCCGCCCATCAGGACTTGAGCTTCTCGAGTTTGCAGCTCTCGCAGTCAAACATTCGTCAGAAAAGACGTCAGATAAACGAGAGTCGATAGTAGCTCTGTTGGCTGAAGGTGTCCGGCCAAGAAAAGTGAGAGTCGACTGAGAAAGACGAGATCGAAGATGGAAAGGTACTGCTTGCCCTGAGCCAAGTCTTGACCCAGAATTATCTTCTTCGTCAGTCAAGTGAGCGTCTTCAGCAGATCCACCAAGGTCTGGCGACATAGGCATTTGGTGATAGTCGACAGGTATGCTTGATATGGTAGTCTCATCGAAATGCGATTCTGTGTTGCCAACCAAAGCCCAGGCTTCTCGACAGATAGCCGAGGCTTCTTGCAGACGTCGAGTCCAAAGGTGCTTCTCCGCGAGACCGGTAGCAGCGAAGTCGAAACGCTGATCCCCATGAACAAGACGAAAAGAGAAAGGCAATGCACCTTCTTCCGTTGTATTTTCGACATCGAAAGCTCGAAGAGGCAGCCAATGTCTGGGTTCGTAGCAATCTGCTCGCCTGACTTTCGCCAAGACAAGATGTGTAGTGTATAGGAAAGCGCCATAGTATTTGACTTTGAGATTCGGACTATCCGCTGAGGGATATTGGATGAAGTAGAGTGCGCCAATCATATGCACATAGCCAAGAACAGATAAGAAGGTAGGTTGAATTGCCTGTAAATCAGGATCTGAATATTAGCTTCCACAAAAGATGAATACTAGTATCAAGCTTACCTGAGGCACTTCCAACCTTCTGGCGACCAGAGCACTCTTCCTCTCCACTTCCATCTGCACTTTCGCCGCATCCACCGCTTCCGCAGCACTCTTGACAGCTTCCGTAGCTTTTCTAACGGCTCGCGCAGCCTCTTCCTCCTCCTCTACATTCACATTGACACATTTCTCCAGCCCAGCAAGCATCATGGGGTATCTGCATATCCTTTGAATTGGTTTGATAGCATAATCCCTAACTCTCAATCTTGGTCCGAAACCTATCGAATCAGGGTAACGGAGAGCAGCTTGCATTGCGCAGTTTTGTTGATAAGGCTCCCAATAGGTTTTGGATAACTCGTACTGCCGAAGTAGAGCCATAGCATCTGCATGTTTTGCGCAGAACTCCTCATACAATCGAAGACTTTCAGCCTGCAAGTCAAATGATCAGCTCACGAGCACCTAGCAGCTACAACGAAGCATGCCTCAGCCAAGATAGCTTCTGCTACTCTTTGCAAAGCCAACAAGACTTTCGTGTCGTCCCAGCCCTCCTTGTTCTCGTTGCGCCAAGCTATCGATTCTTCGATCTGATCGAAAGCAGCCGATAATCGTTGGTGGAAAGCAAGTAGATCATCTGCGTTTCGACGGATAGAAGCATTGCATTCCGGTGTAGATTGAGGTAAGAAAGCCAGAGTGTCAAAATAGATCTGCAAATCGTACAGACAGTCAGTTGCCTTCTTCCGATTGAAAGAAAAGGGAAAGTAATGACATGTATGAGAATCCGGAGATCTTGCAAATACCCATCTTCCGTGCTGACTAATTCCAACAAAGCTCTGTACCTTCTTTCACTCTTGAAACTGGTTGATGATTCAGGTTGTGAAGCAGCAGACATAGATTGAACCAAAGCCGAATCACTCATCTGCCGAGGTAGGATGACTGGTTCATGTTCGAAAGTGGTTGTAGGTTGAATGGGAGAAGTCGTGGAAGTGGCAGATGTATAGAATTCAGCCACGCTGACTGGAGAATTTGGTGCAGAGGATAGAGCAGGTGAAGAATGTGATCGCTTAGGAGAGGAAGCAGGAGAAGACCGTAAGAAAGAAGGAGAAACGAGGATCGAATCTGGTAATTGAGAAGTACTTGCTATTGGAACATGCGGTGCTTCTTCTTTTGCTTCGTCATCATCTTCCAGATCTGCAGGTTCTCCACTGTAGAAGCTAAAAGAAGGCGCACGTCGGTCGGTAGCGCACGCTGGACTTTCTTGAGGAGAGGAGGCAATCGTGCCGAGGCTTGGCACCATTCTTGACAAGGAGCTGTATGAGGATCTGTTGTGATTGCTGATCTCGCTCAGAGCTAGATGTAGAGCTTTAGGTGGTGGCGGTGTAGAACGGCTACTGCTTGCTGAAGGAGTTGCGTAACCAGAATTTGACATAGGCGAATCTCCAGGTGATGCAAACACATCTTCACTTTCTGATCTGCTGGATCGAGCAAGAGGTGTGTTGCATGAAGAGTAGGAATCGTTTTTGGCCATAGAAAGGTTCAATGCATTGGTGGACAGATGGCTTTGAAAGTAATGACTGTCCGAACTTCGATCCAGTCCGGTCATGCTGATTGAAGGCGGTAATACTTCCATCCACTGGTTGTGAGCTGAAGCTGATAAGGCCAATTTCTTCAGCCCCAATGCGAATCTTTAGAGTCAGACTTCGGATTCGGATTTCAATGAAAGGATCCCTGTGTTAGCGCTGAATGACTTGGCCGTGCCGAAGCTGGGCAACTGCTTGATTCAAAGGATTGACAGGCTTGTGTGTAGCAGTGCTAAGAGTTTATTGGATGGCGCCCATTTGTGCTTATTCAATGTATCGACTTTTGAATTGCAAGAAATTTAACAAAGGCAGACACTTCTTTGACAGAGGAGGTCGACGTTGAGAGAGCAGATTCCTGCCAGAAATAGCTGGATCCTCGATTTGGGAGTCAAAGCTGTGAAACTGTGCTTTGTTTTTTCGCTTCTGTGCACAGTTTGTCCGAGCTTGTGACAGCCGCTAGGAATATGTAGAGGGTATTCGTAAGTCCAGTCAGTCGTATAATTAGTGGCAGGGTCGTAGTCCAGGAAAGAGTGCGCTGAGGTGATAAAGTTCAATGAATTGCCTTAACCAGCAGAATTAGTGTCGGATGCTCGCTTTCTCTCCGCTGTCTTCGGCTCGCCAGCTCTCCTTGTGCTGCAGTCAGGTATACTACTTTGCTTCAATTCGCTGTGCACAGCCAAGTGAAATATAACATAAGCTCTCTGATCCTACTCAATTGTCTCTGTGATCGTAAGATTTTCGCGCGCGCAGTGCCTGCAAGTTTCCCGACCTCTCTCACGCGCAGAACAATGCTCTTGAAATAGATTTCTCCCGCTTCCCGCAACCCATGTGAACAATCCTTTCATATTCATATCTTCCACGTCAAGTTCGAGAACTCAAAAAGAGGCTCGGCCGGAGGTAAGCAGAATATCCGAAACCTTCGCTAATCACGCGATGGAGAGTAATTGATGTTCCATAGGTATGACAGCAGACAGAGACCTTCACAAGCCGCTGGAGTGAACCAATTTTTATCAAAAATGGAGAGTATCAGGAGACAGACATTGACGTCACAGAGTAGAACAAGGAGGGCAGGCTCAGATATGACACAACATTCATCAGAAGTAGATGAGGGACAGAAGTTAAAAAGATATAGCAAGCGGAAAAGAAAAAAAGCCATCGAAGTTGCATCAAGAACGAGTAGACCAGCTTGATTTCGTCGTGTTAATGCATATATACAGTCACTGCTAAGCACATCAGCCTTTTCGAAACTCCGCGATGATTGCCAACTCACCTAGCACCTAAATGTACACATTTGCGATATGCCAACTTTCAATTCCTCTCCACTCTATTGAGCCTCTTGGCAGTCCTAGCATTCGTCTTTGTCCTTTGTCCATTGACAGGGTACCCCATAGCATGCCTTCTTCCTCTCAAACTACCAATAGCTCTTTGATGTGCTATATTAGCCCTAACTTCTCTTCTCAAATCACTCTCAATCAATAAATTCGCTAAAATATCATTCTTCTCTGATGTTTGTTCAGTAGCAGGGGAAGAGGAAAGACCAGGGAAAGAAGCGGTTGGCATTGATGGCATTTTTGTGCTGCTGGGAGCTGACAAGAGAGCAGACAAAGAGTTGATTTGAGGTTCAGAGAGTTGAGAAACCTGTAGACGATCGTGCAATTGCAGACGACGACATATTTGCAGAGAAGTTGATGGTCCAATGCCTTTAAATGAATTTAGGGCAATCTGTACAAATCTAGTGAGCTAATTGATAGCCTGAAGGGCGTATGGGAGTCTACTTTTACTAGCGACTTGTCCTTGAGAGTTACGCCTAGCAAATTCATGAGTACGTCGCGGTTTGGGTCACCAGCGAACATGATATTTTTGCAAAGAGAAGCTCTGCTTAGTAATATACTTTTAAGCCGATCTGCTCAGCAGTCCTACAGGTGCAACGAAATTCGCTGGTGGTCACTTCAAGGCGAATCTCTACACATTGCCATGGCGAATGTACTAACACAAGCAATCAACACTACTAGAAGTGTCTTTGACTCATTTGGGCAAGCGAGGCTGTAGAAGTACAGCTTACAAGCAATGTGCTGTGTGAGCAAATCTGATGATCATCTTCAGCTTCATTTTGTGAACAGCAAAGCTGTCTAAGCAAGTGCTTTAAGATGATTCTGCTTCACAACCCTATGAATAAGCAAGAAGCCTGTTCAGGGAGAGTACGTACCGGCAAAAGTGTCCCTGATTCGTGTGCTGATCATGATGATCGCAAAGTCGACGACTTCCCTATCTTTGCGACAGACTAAAAAATGACCCGGGCGATCGATCAAACTGACCGACCAAAGAGAAATATGGGCGTAATCGCTCTTTTCCCGTATGTGATTGTAGGGAACGAGCGAAAGAGCAAAAGTAGAGAGGAAGAAAAGGTAGCTTGTCAGACAGGCTTAAGGACGGGAATGTAGAGCTGAAACACAAGAACTAATACAAAAGGATGATGATGAGATGAAATAGGCACTAGAGTGGAATGCTGCTCTATCTGGTAGTATTTAGTCTGTCAAATCGAAAGATCTGATTGCGATCACTCGAACTCTGCGGCGAAGATGAGCAGACGGACGATACAGCAAAGCCTTCAGACAGACAGGAGTCTTATGGACGCATATTGAGAGCCTTCAGACATGGCGGTGCTCGGTCAAGAGAGTAGAGAGACCCAACCATATTTCGCTTTCGCGGCTCGTCCTACACCGGCGAGAATGGCGTCAAGACAGTATACCTTGTTGAGCATATAACCCGTCTGGCTTTCCATACGCAGTACAGCAGCCACAGCTTACTCAGCACAGCACACAAAGGGAGTCAGAGATTCCAGCTAAGAATATGAATTCCACTTCATCTCAGCCAAACAATTGCGATCTCGACAACGAACGGCCTGCCAGGATGTCTATACCAGCTTCTATGTACATGCAGCATCATTCAGAGCAGCCTTTGGACAAAGGCAAACAGGTGGCCGAATCTAACGATCTCAGCGACGAAGAGGATTTTTACAATGCTGACACAACTTTACGCGACAACGGGGTGGAAGAGGACGAGACACCGATGGAACAATACGCTACAAGCAGAAACTCTTTCTTTGGCGGCTTCGATTCTGGTGTCGAAACATCAAACTCCCCTTTGGACCGCTTAGCGCAGACATTAGCTATTCAACAACAGGAGCTCTTGCGATCCAGAGAACCCTCACCCGGTCCTTCCATGTCAGATCAGCAGGCTTGGCCTAGCACTTCAGCAATCGCCGAGCCAAACTTCGCATCTGCAAGACCTGGTCGACCACAAAGGCATCCTGGTCATTCCGTAGTAGCTAATGGAGCACCTTCTCTCCCGCCGAAAGAATCTTCCTATATTGATCCGCTTCTACATCAGCATAGACAGAACTCATCATATTTTCCACGAGAGGAGGAAGTTGATCTCTCGATACGGTCACATAGCGACCGACAACGGACTCAATCTACTCCTCAAAACTTTATGTCATCGAAAGAAGAACCAATGCCAATGCCGGGCGATGCTGCTGCTCAACTAGCAGAATATGAAAAGAATGGTAGAAACGTTCGACCGAATTCTTTCTATGGCTTGGACAGACCTGATCTATATACTCAAGGTAGACCACTGAATGGTCTGCCGTACTCCGCTCACAGCCAACCCGGATCGGAAAGATCAAGATCGCTTTCTTCCACTTCACGCTCCCCTTCTTCTTCCACTCTCGCAAGAACCGCAGATCCAGATACTCAACCTATAGCATCCTACCTTCGCGATCAGAGTCATCTCAAACCAGGTACCAGAGCTTCTCTACTCTCTCACGCCAAAACGCTCGAATTGTACCGAGCTAACGTAAAGAAGACTAATGAGCCGGATGTCATCTATGAATTCGCCCTCTTCATCTTGGAAACGGCCAAAGAACTAGCTGAACTGGCCGGTACTTCCTACCTTGCGGCTTCTACTTCTTCACCCGATTCCAACGATTCTGGTTCCTCGACCAACTCGCAAACCGACATCGCTTCCCTAGCAGCACCTACAAAAGGCGAACGACCAAGATCTTCTTTAATGATGAAATCTAAATCTACTCTTTCAGCTTTAGCTCAATCCGATCCTGTTTCTGAAGCTCCTCCTCTAACATTATCAACAGCAGCAGATCCGCAAACCGCTAAAGCGCATTGTCGAGCTATGCAATTGGAAGCAGCACAATTGTTGAGAAGAATAGCGGATAGAGGTCATGTGGCTGCGCAAGTTTATTTGGGCGATATGTATTCTCAAGGAATTGGCTTACCTAAAGGCAAACCGGATTACGATAGAGCTTTCCCACTCTTTGTTTTGGCTGGTAAACATGGGAATGTGGAAGCTGCTTACAAAACTGGAATGTGTTGCGAAAAGGGTTGGGGTTGCAGAAAAGACAATACGAAGGCTGTTCAGTGGTATAGGTTCGTCACACACACACGATCGTGCGTTATATTTGAGACTCATAATGATGTGTCCGAACAGGAAAGCGGCTATTGCTTTACATCCTTCTGCTATGCTTCGTTTAGGGATAGCTGAAATCAATGGTGATCTCAATCTACCTCGTCGACCAAGAGAAGGTTTCAAATGGTTGAAACGAACTGCCGAACTTACTGAATCCATGGATCCAGCACCACCTACTTCTATTGAAGCATTATACGAAATCGCTCGCTTGCATGAAAAAGGAATCGAACATGTCGTTTTTGTGGATTTCGATTACGCTGCGGAATGTTTAGCTAGAGCTAGTGAATTAGGTCATGCGCCTAGTGCGTACAAATTGGGTGAATGCTATGAGTATGGAAGAATGGGTTGTCCTCAAGATTCGGCTTTGTCTATTCATTATTACAGTGCGTCTCTTGAGTTCAATTTGGTCTGTTGGACCTACTGAACCTGGTGTCGCACAGATATTGCTGCTCAACAGAACCATAAAGAAGCTTGTTTTGCTCTTACTGCTTGGTATCTGGTTGGATCTCCTGGTGTTTTGCCTCAGAGTGACACGGAAGCGTACCTTTGGGCAAAGAGAGCAGCTAATCAAGGGCTGGCTAAAGCCGAATATGCTATGGGCTATTTCACCGAGGTTAGCATTATCTCATTTCTTCAGGCAATAAGTTGATGAGTAATGACAGTCTGCTATTGGTACACATAAAGATGAGCAGGAGGCTTTGGTGTGGTATCAGAAAGCAGAAGAGCATGGCGATAAGCGAGCTGTAGCCCGGATTCAAGCTATGCAGCAACAACAGCAACATAGTGGATACGGACAACCGAATGGAACAGCAGAAGCTCAATCAAGGCAGCGTGTGAGTATGTTCCATGCCGTTCTGGTGCCTGCTAAGAAGTCTATGCTTTGTAGCCTGAATACTTCCAAGACGTTAGTAATCAAGCTCAAGCAAGACTTCCTTCACATCGTTCCGGTCGCTCTTCGCCGTCGAAGCGATCCGTCTCCGCTCCAGCTGGCAAGAAGGGCACCAAAGAAGACTGCATCATCTCTTAAAGATTCACCTCATATTTCACACCTCGCCTCATGTTTAATACAACTACTACACTACTTCATACTAATGGTCAGCGTTTAACAAGAAAGTACAGATTTGTCAGGGACTCTCTTGTGTAGCTAGAACTTTTGCATTGCATACATAGATCTCGCATTCCAATTTACGTGTCTCTTTTGTCTTTTCGGGACTACCATTGAGCTCGATACCCCAATCAATTATACCAAGCATTACTCGAGCCTCGCGTCCTGGTCGACCTGCATTGTGACCATCCGTATCTGGTTTTGCAATACGTAGGAGGTCAGAACATCGAAGGCGCTGGAACTAAGATCGCTGTCCTACGCAATGGCAACCACAGTGACGCTGTCTGCAGAAGAGCTCGCGCAGGTTGAGCAAGAGGTGCAGGACTTGTTGGCAGCAATGAAAGCAAAAGATTGGAAACGGATGGCGAAGATGTGTGAGCGCAACGTATGCGATACCGAGCGTGAAATAGTATATCTGGAAGCTCGTACATATTTCGTCCTGCGACGGCTTGGCTCTCAGGCGCCAGAAGTCTTCAAGTATCTACTTGAAACAGCAACTTCCTTACTCTCGAATTCTTTATCGCATGAAGCAGCAATTAACGAAAATGATTTTGAGGCTTGGCGAGAAACATCCGCATCTGGGTTCAAGATATCTGCGATTGTTCTGAGCCTCCTGGCGGCCATGAAATTTCTGCGTGGTATACGACCTATTTACGTCGAACAGCTTCAAGGGCAATTGCTTGATTTTCTACTTGGCTATACTGTTTCGATTGGGACTTTTATCACGATGACTGGCAAACGAGAAGGTGTGGTAACATCTCTGTCCGTGGCGTACAAGTACTTCCTCTTGCTCTTCAGACGTCACCCTACCATTCTTACCACTCTGCAGCCTAGGCGACTTCGGACATTGCGAACATGTCTGCACGATCTAGCAACTACTGTTCTACCACAGATACGCTCGACAAATGCTGAGGAAGATCTGATTATCGCAGCAGTCGGAATAGAATTCGTTGCTGGAGGAACTTTAGATGGATATTTTGTTGAAGGCATCACTCCGGAACTGAGAGCGCATCGCAAAATACCAACTGTCGAAGACCGGATCAAGCATCTCTTTTCTTTACCCTCGTACAAGAATCTTGTGCCCGCGGGAGGGCTGCTGTGTCTCTACTGCGGTCAATATCAGGTCACTTTGGGATCAAGCGGTGATGACAATACTGGCGAAGCGAAAGAATCGGAAACGCCTGTAGAAAAGAAGTTCTCCCTCTGCTCTCTTTGTTCTTGTGCTTCGTATTGTAGTAAAAGCTGTCAGAAAGTACGTAGTATCTCAACAATTCGCTCTCGCTGACCTGGATCCAGGCTGATTGGAAAAGTCAACACAATGAGAAATGTTGCAGAGGCGTTATTCCCAATGAGGTAGCAAGCGTATGAATCGCTTCAATTGCTCCCTTTAAAATCCAAGTTGTGTTTGAAAAGAGGAATGCATAAAGAAGGGTCTCGATCAGCTGAAAATATGGCATATCTGCAAGAGCCTCATTTCTGTTTTCGTAGCTCTGGCAGTTATTCTTATGCTACCACTTTCGGTCCCTTTCTATGGCAGATGTTGACATTTGCTTGTCTTTCCGTTAAAACCTGGTATCATTTCTCACTTGCCCGTTTTTCCGGCATCAATTCGTACATGAAAATACCAGTTGAGTGCAGCTCGCCAAACTTGTAGTAATGCCTCTCCTTCGTTACCATAAGTTTCGCTCCATACTTCAATACGGCGGACCAACTTTCCGCATTCTGACCCGGCGTCAGTCAAGCTTTGATTTTTGAGGACAACTTACTGAGCTGTGTACATCGGCGAGGACGTATTTGATCTTGCGCTCTCTCACGATGCTTTGCTCAAGGCAAGCTCTGCCCAATCGTCAGTCTTAAGCTCAGTACTCGTCTTCAAGCTTACTCCCATAGTAAAGGACCTAGATGCTGGCGTGTCAGCTCTTTCCGAATATGAGCACTTGCGAAGAGGCATCTGCGTCATCTGGTCAGCGAGCTGAAGAATCGCAGAGAGCGAGATTTACCGGCGAAAGCAATCGTGCTCAGTGTAATTCTCCAAGCACATGTACCCGATGACCATACCTTGATGTTCTGCGACCATGCACTGGAATATAGTTAGACTATTGAACACATGACATTGTGAGCTACTCAACTGGAACTTCCTCTTGTAGAATATCGATGAACCAAGATAATCTTTCGGCTACAGTGCGAGGAATGGATGAAGAAACAGAACTAGAACGTAAGAGTGACTCGTTTCGGATATCATTCACTGAAGGAGAGAGGCTCAGTTGCGAAGTATCTTACTAGCCTAACAACTGACTTTCTTGCAGATCGTTCACAGTAGCTTGACGAATTGTGACACTGCTAAGATCGAAGGGCAGCTGAAGAGCGATAGGCGGACAGGGCGTCGAGAAATCTGGATCTGGGAATCCCAGGCCTTTGACAGATGGCGCTGGTCCAAGATATTTCGAATAATGCTCTTCATCACATGTCTTTCCCAAACGTTCAGCTATATTGATCAGGCTTTACTCATTCCGTCAGATCAAGGTAATGCCACAGCAACAGTTATTCACCTGCCGGAGTGATGGAACCCTGCTTTGAGAAGCCACTGACGCGCAGCAACATTGATGGACAAGATTGGCCCTGCATATCTGTATCAGAACAAGCTTTCGGGCATGATAATCTGTAACTCACGAATGCAAAGATACAAATGTAATTGAGATGTTTTATCATGCGCTTGGAGTGCAGCGAAGAGAGCAGATGCAACGCCTTGCCTTCGCTGCTGTGCACCAACGATAACACAAAGATCAGTCGTGAACTCGCAGCCGTTGCCAGGCAAGTAGCAATTCCAATGAGCATCGAAAGCAGCAAAAGCAATCACTTGGTCTGCCTGGATAGCAACGAGACTCGGATATCCGTAATCTGTGAGTTTCTTCAACCAATGTGAGACATCGTTGTTCGTTGACAGGATGTCCCAGGCGAGTAATCCTTCTTCCATGACTAGATTGAAGAGTGCTGTGATCTTTGGGACATCACTTTGCTTGGAGTCACGAATTGAAACGTCCTCCAGCATGGACGTAGCGGATGAGAAGAATGAGAAAGGGCTGCCTTTGACCGTAAGTGAAGGAGCGGTGTATTTAAAGTAGCACAGCATTGACCAATATGGCAACCGTAGGAAATGCTTCGAAGAGAAAGTGGATATGTAGCAATCATTGCCAGAGCAAAGGAAAAGGAGACAAAAAGATCGACTGTTGCTCGTCCTGCTCTACCAGAATTCGGTCTTGCTCCATTCTCGTAGCTTGGTGATAGCTAGACAATCGTCTTTATGTACTTTCCAATCCACACTCTGACATTCCTAGCTAGATGAGTCAGTGAAGAGTCACTAGAATCAGTGGAAGGTTTGCGAACCTTTGAGCAATATCGTGTCTTGCATTTCGCACGTGCGTTCTTTTCAGTTGCTTTGTAGCACACTACACAAGTTGTCATGTTTGCATCTGAGCGCTGCTCCAGTCGAGTGTTAAGTTGATGCAGGCGCTCAATATTGCAGGGCAGGATCTTTTTGCACCGGGGTGAGCTCGCTCAGACAGTCATAAGAAAGAACTTACAGTGACTACACTCATATCAGTGATGGGGAACCCATTCATTTGATAGTTGAATCGCGCATCCTTCAGGCAAATAGTACTTCCAACTTGGCATTTTCGAGCATCATGGATCATATTCGGCGTGTACTACAATAAGTTTAGCATTGAAACACCACATTGGATGATGCTTACGAAAGCGGCAAACCCAAATAAAGCTCCCAAGCGATCTTTGATCCTGTAGACTGAACAACGATTCAGTTGTTGCAATCAGATCGAAGTGTTTCACTCTACCTGGACGGCCACCACGACTAATATCTTCCGTTATCTCGCATAAGATGACCCAAGTCTCATTAGCATCAGCTGGTGTGAGAGGGATACTGTCTATTATGCCGTATGAGACCGCCGCGTCATAAGATAGCGAGGAAAAGACACGCCATTGTCTGGGAAAGAGAACGAATCGTCAAGATTTAGCTTATGCTTGCGCTTCACAGAGCTAGCTGTAGACATGACTTTGCTGGAAAAAGTAAAAACAACGCGAAGGGTGCCTCTAGTAGCTGAAGCTAAGCGGATACACGAATAGAAAGTAGATGAGATCCAGAGGAGATAGGTTTGAAGCAAGCTCTCTGTAGTGCTAACTGGCTCGACGTTACAAGATGACCGTGTCATTCAGTCGGAACAAGAAAAAAATGCAAACGCTTCTTGGACCTGTACCAAGCTGTATTGATCGATACCTACCAGCTGAATAGTTGTACGATACCTTATCCATCACTATGGGCCGCACCATCAAAGCTCAAAGCAAGACTCAGACAGTCAAGCAAAATGTCGAAGTAGCAAAACCTTCTTACACGGCCGCGGATGTCCTAGTCAAGGCCAATGAACTGATAGGCAATCTAGAATTTGATCTAGCTCATCAATTCTGTGTTCGAGCTTTGAAGCTGGAACCTGAGAATGCTTCGGCGCTGGAAACTATCGCTGCTGTCGAATTGGAACTAGGGAGTCCTGATACAGCTAGAGAAGTGCGTCAGAGAAGTATATGCGGGTCGATAATGATCTGATCTCATCATGTAGCACCTCTTGAAAGCTGTTACTCTGCTCAAGGATACCAGACCATCAGCTTCTGCTCATCTTTACCTAGCTCAATTATCAGAACCTCAAGAATCTCTGCAACATTTCACACTAGCTTTAGAGATACTCAAGAGTCGGTTAGATGGTTTATCGAAAACTTCAAATGGATCAAGTAATGGAAAAGAAAGAGAATGGTCTGAAGAAGAGACCGATATCCGGCGTAGTGCGAGTAGAGCGCTAGTCAGTATGACTGAACTGTACCTCACGGATCTTTGGTCAGTCATCGCGGTATACTTGTTCAGCCTAAGCTGATAGGTAGCACGGGTCATTGACAGCTTCGAAGATAATGCGGAAACGAAATGCGAGGAACTGCTACAACAAGCTATCCAATTCGATCCAACAGATCCAGAAGTCTATTCCACCATGGCCTCTGTTCGATTATCTCAAGAGAGGGAAGAAGACGCAATAGCCGCTTTAGATAAATCTTGGAACATTTGGAGAGCTGCTGCACCTGGAACAGCAATTATCCCACCTTATGCTTCTAGAACTTTTTTAGCTAAACTCTTTATTGAAACAAATCAATATTTATCAGCTTTGGAAATCTTAACTGTTTTGGAGTATGAAGACGATACGGATATTCAAGTTCAATACCTTCTGGGTTTATGTTGGTACTGTTTGACGGATCAAAGGTTGCATGGGACTAGTCCTCCAGGTGGAGAAGGATTAGGCTTGAATGAGACTGGTGAAGAGTGCGGGATAGAAGCGAGAGATTACTTTGAGACATGTTTGAAAGTGCGTCGGACATGTCAATCTTGCAATATCGCAATTTTGATTTAGTTCCAATGTACAGCTTCAAGCAAAAAAGGAGGAAGAAGACGAAGCGGATCAAGCTATGATTCAGCATGTACTAGAAATGAGGGATGTCCTTTTCACCAAAGCTGGTATACCGCCTGTGACTGAAGGCGACGAAGACGATGAAGTGCAGTCCAATGGAGCAGGAGAGTGGGAAGATGCTAGCGATGAGGAGAAGGATGTAGAGATGGCAACCTAATGTAGACTAATGCAATATCACCTAAAATAATGCTTCATGCACACCTCGAGCGTAATTTGTACAGCTCTACCGGACTTTACACCGCTCGACACATTTACACAGCTTGAGCCAAGAACCATGAGTATTACTCCGTTCTGTCATAAAGCAACACACCACGAATCAGTATCTATGTCACAGCGACCAAATTGCACGCAGAAGCAGAGTCAAACAGTCGACTTGACAACAATCGCAGCAAGGAAAGCAGCAAGAAATGCACCTTCCTGCAATCACATCCATAGGCCGTACATACTTCATCTGCTCTTCCCAACAACAGCTGTTAGACGCGTCAGTACTCTGCTCTATCCTAGTGAAGAAAGCTGTCTCACCAGCAACAAATCCCAGCACAGCAGCTCAACCATGATCCACAACTCGAAGGCGCATTAGGATCATACTGTTCTTGTTTTTCATTCATCCCTTGAGCGTAATTCTGACTAGGAACCATTCCTGGAGATCTTCGAACTGGGATTTCTCTTCTTGATCCTCCTTGTTCAGGTGACGGTGAATTGGTATAACCTTTTGCTCCGGCTGGGTATTGATAATTTGACATATCAGGTACAGGTGCTTGATTTTGTTGCGCTGCCTTGAAAGTAGGACGGTGAGTGAGAACAACAAAGGGGATTTGACAAGAGCTTACTCTTCGTTGCTCGAATTCGCGAGCTGGATCCCAACGAGGCGCATCTTCTTGCTGATACTGATAAGCTGGAGCTTGTTGAGGTGATGAATATGTTTGAGAGGGTGCTTGTGTAGCTTGCTGAGCTTTCTGTTGTTGCAATTGAGATTGTAGCTCGGCACTAAACAAGCATCAAACGACAGAGCATTGTTACATAGACAATGAACTGACTAGTATTGTGCTCTTGCTCGAATCTGAGCATCTGTTTGTGGTTGTTGGGCTTGAGCGTTACTTGCTTTCAAAGCGGATTCATAGTATGCTTCCAAGTTTTCTCTAGTCCATCCGGAAGCGGCATTAGTCGTTCGAGCAGCGGCTGGAGGAGGCTGCGAAGGTTCAGGATAGGACATCGCGCGATGGGTCAAGAGAAAGATGGAAGTGCTACGCGCCAGAGAAGCATTGCACTGGAAGAAACACTGCCTTTGTTCTTCGATTTGGCTCGACATGTCTTTGGCGAGACAGAGTGTGCAGAGGGATACAGAGCGCTGACGAACCACGATAGCAGCAGAAAGAAGACAAGAGAGACACATGCAAGCGAGAGAAAACAGATTGCGACAAGATCAACATGCACGCAGACTTGCGTCTGAGCGGCCCGAGAAACTTGAGTGAAGCAGACCATGTCACGGAAGCAGGAGTCATACATGTCAAGTGGGATCAAACGGAAACTCGAAAGGTCATTGTTGCTCGACAACGCTGATGCGAGCGAATGCCCTCTTCAGCAGCAGAGGCGGTGGATGAGCAGGAAGATACCCCTGTGACTGCTGGACATACCACAGATCCCAATACCCAAGGCGCAAATGCACAGATCAATGGACAAACAGCTGAAGATAATAATGAAGAGTCGGATTCTGAGGATTCTGAAGACGATGAAGAGCCTACATTGAAGTACTCGAGGCTGTCGATCCCTCCTGAACTGCTGGAACGTGACAATGCGTCTGCTTTAGCCGTCTCGAATCGTTTCCTGGTCAGTCCTATTCTGTGAGCTTTGTCCATCACGGAGCTCATGAGTGGTATAGGCTATAGGTACTCATGCAGGAGGAGTAATCATATCTGATTACAACGGTCACATCGCAAAGAAGTTCAAACCGCATACAGCTTCAGTCTTAGGTCTGAGCATAGATACTGGTAGCGAATTCGTTGCCAGCGCTTCTCTGGATGGTCAAGTCGCTATCGTCTCTCTTGGAGATGCAGACTCGCACGTTTTCAATACTGGTCGACCGCTACGCGCAATAGCTCTCGAGCCAGACTTTGGGAAATCTAGAACTAGACAATTCGTATGTGGCGGGTTATCCGGCGCTCTGGTACTACACGAAAGAGGATGGCTAGGTCATAAAGAAGTCACTATCCATTCCGGCGAAGGACCAATTTGGGCAGTTTCTTGGAAAGATAGCTTGATTGCTTGGGTCAACGATGAGGGCGTCAGGATCTACGACACTCGTTCAAGCAGTAAAATCACCTATATCGCTAAACCAAACAATGCACCTCGAGTGGATCTCTTCAAATGTTCTTTGCATTGGCAAGATTCTCGAACGCTCTTAATCGGTTGGGCAGACTACATCAAAGTAGCTATTTTGAAAGAGAAAGAACGATCTCAGCTCAGCGCTGTAGTACCAACGACTTCTTCCTCTCTGCAAGCTGAAATCACTGCAATCTTCCAAGTTGATTCCATGATTTCTGGCATTGTACCTTTTAAATCAGATGCCTACATCATCCTAGCCTACCTGACAGAAGAATTAGATCCCAATTCAACAAAAAGACAACAAGCTTCTCGACCTGAACTTCGAGTTATTTCTCATCACGAAGGTGAAGAGCTTTCTTCCGATGCTCTTTCTTTAGCTGGATTTGCAAAATATCAATGCAATGATTACACCCTCATTCCTGCACCAGAAGAAGAAATTTATTACGTTCTCTCTCCGAAAGAAATTGTCGTTGTTAAACCTAGAGATCAATCGGATCATATTGCCTGGCTTGTTGAGAAGAGGAAGTATGAAGAAGCTTTGACTGCAGTAGAGAAAAGCGGTATGGCTGGGGTATTGGAAGGTTATGATGTAGTTGAAATTGGGACAAAGTACTTGCAGCATTTAGTAGCTGAAGGTCGGTTCGACCATATCTGCTTCAGTTTATAGCTGATGCGTAGATATGATAATCGACAGGCGAGTATGCAAAAGCGGCAGAAACTTGTCCAAAAATTCTAGGTCAAAATGCCAAAGCATGGGAAGATTGGATCTTCTTGTTCATCGAAAAGGGTCAAATACAGGTGAGCTAGAGTCTGAAAAACCAAGTACACAACTCATCGGTGTCATAGACTATCATTCCTTATATACCTACCCAAAAGCCTCAGCTTGATCGAGTTGTCTATGAAATGGTCTTGGCTCACTTCTTGCGTTACGATCCTCCTGTCTGTCCTGTGTCTTGTCGGGCTCCGATGAATACTGATAGTCTGTCAGGCACTTCTTCGCACTATCCGTACTTGGCCGCATGCAATCTTCGAGAAACCTACAGTCATCCTAGCGATAGAAGGCGCATTGGATAGGTCAAAAGACCAAAATACACTCATGGAATGCTTAGCAGACCTGTATGCCTCTTTTCATTTCCGATATCTAACATTCTGATCGATAGTCAACCTAGATATCTATCAAATCGTCAACCTGGCAAAGCTCTGCCATACTTCCTCCGCTTACGTCGACCAGGTGTCTTCGATCTGATTAGAGATAACAACCTCTTCACCGACGTGCAAGATCAAGCTGTACTTCTGCTTGACTTCGATCGAGATGTCAGCAAGAAACAAGGTAAACAGCCAGCCAAGGACGACATTGCACCTACAGTATCCAGACATGGCGCTGCTATCGATCTGTTGACAGAACACACACATTCCATCCCTGTTCGTATTCATTTATATGCTTGTTTTGGAGAGCAAGATTCTTACACCTTGAGCAGATACCTCGCGTTGTAAACCAGCTTCGTTCTCACCGACAATACCTTTATCAATACCTTGATGCTCTCTTCGACAAAGATCCACATCTAGCAGCTGACTACAGTGATCTCCAAGTGAGCCTTCCACAGAGTGAAGTAATACGAGCTGACAAGTAAATCAGGTTGACTTATACGCTGAGTATGAGTATCCTCGTCTCATGGATTTCCTGCGCTCGAGCAGCTACTATGCTTTGGAAAAGGTCCGTCCATACTTTTGATAAGTTTTACTTCTTATTGAAACGGAAGCCAGGCCTACGAAGTCTGTAGTAGTCGAGACTTAATACCGGAGATGGTCTTCCTACTTGGTCGGATGGGCAATAATAAGAAAGCCTTGAGCCTAATCATCGAACGACTGGGCGATGTGCAAAGAGTGCGTAGAAGGGGGCATAAGCCGAACTCGGCTCAAGTGTTTTCCTTCATATGTACAGGCTATCGATTTCGCAAAGGAACAGAATGACGGAGATCTTTGGGAAGATCTGCTCAAGTATTCCGAAAGCAGACCGAGTACGTCTTTGTCCTGAAGTGCTTTTGAAAAGCTCAATGTATATCTTAGCTTTCATACGAGGACTGTTGGAGAACGTTGGACCAGAGATAGATCCTGTCAATCTGATACGCCGGATCAAGAACGGCTTAGAAATACCTGGCTTGAAAGGAGCGCTCATCAAGATCTTGCAAGACTTCAATTTACAGGTATGCAAGATTGAGATTATTCAGCTAGATCTGATGTGTTCCGATCTTCTATACAGATTTCCCTTATGGAAGGCTGCGAATCGATATTATACAGCGATTGTCGCTTGCTATCTGTGCGGCTCAACAAGGGTCAGACAAGAGCTTACTCTTGCACTCGTGAGTCGCTGCCCACGAAGATCAATTATCAATGCTTACTAACATCCGTGCAGCCGCTACAATTTGCGACGAATGCAATACTCAACTCTTCGATCAATCGCTCGGCCCAAATGCACCATCGACTAGAGCAGTCATCGTTATGTTTCTCTGCCGACACGTCTATCACGCAGGCTGTGCTTTTCCGTCGGTAGAAGCTAATCTTCCTTCAAGACCTGAACATGCTCTTTCAGCTTCAAACTCGCTTCTGAGTAGCGACAAAAAGGTACAAGATTTTGATGGACAGTTTCGCAGTCGGACTCGATTTGTAGCAGATCTGCGAACGCAGGTGAAGACTGTCTGTCCTCATTGTGAGCAGAAAGCGAAATTAGGCGTAGGGCGATCTTAAATGTACATAGAATTCCACTTTAGAAACCCTCATGCATAACTATTACATATTACAGATCTTCCTGTACTCGTTCAACCCCTCGTCTAACTTGCATAGCTGCTGCTTCTTGACCTAACGTGCTGTCTTCAAAAGGCGATATTGGAGCAGGCAGGAAGAAAGTTCTTCGCGGCCTTTCGTTATTCGCCGGCTGTTGTTCTGGTTCTTCATCTACATCCATGTTTTTCCCATTTGTAGTGGGTGAGCCGCCCCTTGGTCTCCGCCTTCGTTGTGGTCTCGTAGATGCAGAAATCTCGTCTGCTGCTACAGGTTGAACTCGTTTCCGACCAAACGAAGAATAGGAAGTGATTGGTTCTGTTTCGTCTTCTGAGGATATATCATCGCCATACCGAGCGATATGAGCGTCTCTTGTCCGTTCTGTGCGAAGTCACCGTTGATAACATCAGTTCAAGACTGATGCTACCCGAGTGCTACGCACGAGATATCCTTGTATCGAGGTCTTCGTCTGAGTCATACTCTACTTCTGGCAGCGGTGGTGGAACGCTTTGCATTCCGACGCTGGGTGCGAAAGGTAGATGCCTCAAGCCGTCAATAACACTTGATCTGTGTTGCATCAAAGACCATCAGCCTAATTGGGCTATGGACTTCGATCATCGCACCTTATACCGTCAAGGTAGTTTTTAGAATTCTGATTATCCATATTGTTATTCGGTACATCCAATCGGAATTCAGGACCAAAGTATTCGATATACTCATTGAAAGGTAGATGAGGTGATTCGGCAGTGAGATCTATGTCTGCTAGTAGACCAGTTTCGTAGGCCCAAGTACGAGCGACGTTGCGAATTGTATAACCTCCTCCGCCTAACACCATGAGAGGGATATTGAAAGATTTGACAAAGGTGATACAGTCGGCATGACCTGTACAGTCCACTCAAAATCAGCAAGAAGTTTGCCAGATTTCACAAAGCACCGCACCTTTCATTGAAAGATTGAAAGATCCTAGCTTATCTTCCGCCAACGAATCCGCACCACATTGCAAGATGACTGCTCCAGGTCGATACCAATCCATAATTGCTTGTATGACCGGCCGAAACACGCCTCGATACGATTCATCATCAATCCCATCTCTTAAAGGTACATTGACCGAATAGCCTTTTCCTTTGCCTATTCCTCTATCATGTAGATCTCCCGTTCCAGGAAAGAAGTCTCCAAATTTATGGAAAGAACAAGTCATGACTCTATCTGTTGTATAGAAAGCTTCTTCCACTCCATCGCCATGATGTACATCAATATCAATGTACAACACTCTTGCATGAACACGTAGGAATTCTAACAGAGCCAGTACGATATCGTTGACGTAACAGAAACCAGAAGCTTCCCTTTTCTTTGCATGATGTAAACCTCCAGCCCAATTGACTGCTATATCTGATAAACCGGTATTGAGTCTTTGAGCAGCAGCAATAGAACCACCAGCTGAGATAGCGCAGAATTCGAAAAGACCTTCAAAAGCTGGACAATCCGTTCCAATGAGATAACGAGTTTCTCTACCAGTTAATTCTTCTACTGTTTCTGGTGTGACTCGGGATAAGAAATCAATGTATTCATCCGTGTGGAAAGAAGTCATCTTGTGTGGTGTTGCTCGAGCAGGTCGAATAATGTCCAGATGCTTGTCTAGGCCGTAATTGACAATCAGATTATGGGCCATCTTTATTCGATGAGGCTTCATGGGATGGTGCAGGGAGTAGGCATCTGGTATCTACATCAGCTACTGTCGGACTCTTTGTGATTAGAGCTCACAAGTGCCAATGTCATCTGAACGAGCGGAAGTCAATAAATGCGACACAGCTTGAATCAAGCAGCTTACTGTCGTAGTAGCTGCAGAATCATTAGTAAGGACTACTGATAGAAGTGACAGCACCTACTACGAGACTTTGCGAGGCATTGCACTTTCTATCTTCAGCTCAAGCAGATCTTGCCTTTGATGCACCAATAGCCTTGTGCTGCTTCCGGCTACAAGCCTGCGCCTGTTCACTGGACTGACACTCGCACTACGATATCAAATGCAAAGCGCAGCTCTGGGGTATAGCGGTCGTCGAAATCAAGACTCAAAAGTGCGAGAACTCTTCGGATTCGTCCTTTTGCGAGATGCTAGGTGCTGTTCTTGCCTTCCTTTTCAATCCGTGCTACAATGCGTCTTGTGCCCTGTCTGCCTGTCTTTGCCGTAAAAATCTCGTGAAATCATCATATCTTGTCGCGAGGTCAAGTTCGCACTGCGTCGAATATCCCGGCTGTCTCTTTCCCTTCTCTCTCATTGCCCAGTCACAGCCCTCTTCGGGTCACAGGAAAGCCAAGAGCTCTAGAGAGAAACGGAGCTCGCGGCTAGCGGCGATGTTGAAGAAGAAGGCAGCTTCTGTGTTTGTTTCCCACGCAAAGATCCGGTCCACGCAAAGATCTGGTTGGCTGCTCTCTTGCTATCTCTCTCTCTTTCCAGCCCTTCCTCGCATCCATTTGACATCTGATTTCTTTCTCTTTATCGCTCCTATCAATTAACAGTCAATCCTCCATTCCAATGCAACCAAGTATGATCCGCAACATTGGCTTAGCAGGTTTGTGAAGCCGAGATCTTAGCCAGTACTTTCCTGATCTTGTTCTTCATCAGGCCCAGCCTTCGTTTTCTTGGGTGGCATGGTGAGCGACCTCAGATCATAATGGTATGAAGCCAAATCTGATCTCGATTGAAGTTTCTACTCATCGTCTCATTCGCATGCCCTATTGTCAATTCCGTCGCCTTCCTCAAAGCACCCGACGGAGTCAATTACTTGAGATCGCCTTTGCTATTGGGTCCGTATGGATGCGAGTGCGCCGTCGTGCTCTTGCGCCAACTGCTCAACCGTGTCTAAAAGTCGTCGCTGGTAACCAGCGTTATTTTGGGTCAGGCAATCTTCGCTTCAATATTACTCGTACGTCTTGCAAGCTAATTCTTCAGTATTCACTTTGAACGAGCTCTTGTTTCTAGCTTTACGTGCAATTGCGGTTCTCCACCCGGTTGCTGCAGCATTCGCTTTTCTGGCATTCACTGCTTTCACTATGAAGACCAAAACCAGTAATACAAGGTCTCTGATTCCTGCTTTCACCTTTTTGGCTTTTATATTCGCATTCTTGTGAGTACTTACTATTCTTGACCTACTTAATTTCAACCTGATCGCTCTCCTCTCCAGTGCAATGGTTTTGGATGCCATCTTCTGGACTCGTACCAGAGATCAACTCAACACACACATAGCGTCAACTAAAGCTTTCTTCTCGCACGCAATGTGGTTGATGATTGCTAGCGTATGCTTCCTTTGTGTTTCATTGGTCTGCTTCATCATTTTGGAAGGTCAGCTAGATCGCTGTATTGCTATTTTACAACCTGCTTATGCATCTTTGCAGTGGTGGAACGTCATCAATCTAAGGCTGAAGCTACTTCATCTTATCTTCGTATTACCGAAGCAGTGAAAGAACGTACTCAAGATGCCCCGGAATTGGATTCAAAGACCTGGAGTTTGTTCAGACGCGTTTCTCTGGCACCATCTTATCGCACTACCGATCCAGAAGCAAGCGGGACCAGATTCGCTTCTACTAATGCTTCCGACATGCAAAAGGAGCCTGTCGATGTGAAATAAGTGTCGATGCAAGCAGGGAAAGAAGAAGAGGATTGGACTCCAGAAAATTGCTGAATGGACAATATGCAAACAATTTAGAAACTTATATAGTACACTAGATTCAATATGGAATATAGAAACCTTGCCATTTATTGTCAATGAGCGCAATATTCACAATTGTCGTGTTCTGAATCGGGAAAGATAAGCCTGGGCAAGCGAATGGAATAAGCCCACTATTGCATTAACGCGACATTAAATAGTGGCAAAGATTGTGCAGACAAGAAGTCGAAATGCAAAATCGGTTTTGCAAAATCGGGTTTCATTGACGAAAGATGCAGAGTATGTTTGCCCTTTATACTACTCCGCAAGCTCGTTATAGAACGAGTGTCAGCTATTTTGTTCTTGATACTGACGAGCAGAGTCCTTGGTAGGGCGCGAATCGACATGCGATATGATAGGTTTACTTTAGCACTTTCGAGATCCAGAAGATATCTCAAGTTCGACAGATACGTGAGTAGCATGAAGCAGCGCATCCTCGAGCCTATGATGGTGCAGTGAGATCCCCGACCTAAGCAACGGAGTTGCTGGGAGGGCTCTAACGAATTACGCCACACATGGTTTATGGCATTTCGAGTCTATAAAACTAGGTCGGGGATTAGCTTCGGCAGAGGCGGTTGTGATCTTAAGAGTTCAGGGAGTAGCAAAGTAATTTTGAAGACTCGACTTCATCGACGCAAGAAGAGCAGCAGACGCCCAGATCAGAGAGTAGAGTGACAAGATTGGTAGACTACAGCAGCTTGATTCGTAGGCACAAGCGCGGTACAGGGGAGTTCGCAAGATGATGTTCAGCAGAATACACTTGTGCATCAATCTGAGGCCACTCGATGGAGCCATCGGCTGCCAGCGCTGTTGAAAGTGCGGTATCTATGTCATGTGTATCTCTTTTGACGCGCACATCGTGGCCTTAGGTGAAAATGCATGAATATTGAATTCTGCACTCTTGCTCGAGCAGCGAGTGATCTTCTGCTGTCCCTCGCTCGACTATCATGGAATCTCCACCTTTGCCTGCATTGTCACCTGGAACAGGCTTGGAAAGAGTGTCCTATTTTAGCGAGCATGATTCGCCAGCACTTAAGCGAGTCATAAGCCTGCGTCTGTTCATTCGTGTTTCTGTTTCCTGTCAGCTCATTCCATGTCTCAGCTCAAGTATGTCTGTAAGAAAGACACAAATGCGAATCTCATCAAGTTGCAGGGTTGCTATACACTGCTGAATGTGATCAAAGCTTGCGATAACTTCTCTCTACCTACCAGCCCGTGGTCTGCTTCCCGTATCCAGCAAGATCTTGCATCATCTCCTTCTGACACTCTCGTTCCTTTCTTCCTTTCTTTACCTTGGCCTTCAAGCAAACAGCAGCAACCGATAGGTTTCGTTCTTCCGCAAGTCTTGAGAGAGCTCGAGAACGATAACGCGAAGATGTCCAGCATCAAATGTGATCCATGTTGGGTTTTCGCAAGGGAAGATGAGCAAGCACCTATTTGGGCTGTGGCATTTGCGCAATGGATAAACGAGGCTGGAGACGAGACTTTGCCCCTTCGGACTGAACATATGGATCGACTTGTGAGGAACTGGAAAGAAGCCGGCTTGTTTGCTGATCCATTGCAAGGTGAAATCTCTCCCCTTACATTGTTAAACCGCCATTCTGACGGCATAATAGGCTGGAGGGACGAGCGATATTGTGTCTGGGCACCTCACCAAGAGTCAAGTGACAGCTCAGCAACACCTTTACCTGGAGGTTCGTAGCTGATTGACAAAGGCCAGAGATCAACAACTTATATTATCTAGGCAATGTCGGTCTACTGATGGAACGAGCTGCAACTCCACTCTTCAGCATAGCTACTTTTGGTGTCCATCTGACAGGTATGCTATGTTTCCTTTCTCGTTACATTTCACTGACCTAAGCATAATACAGGGTACTACATTGACGAAAACAAGCAATATCACTTCTGGATCCCTCGGAGATCGGCTACTAAGCAGACATTCCCTTCGATGTTGGATAATTGCGTGGCCGGTAAGTCAGCACTGTATGAGTTTATTCAGCGCTCATACATAAATACAGGCGGAATAACCGAACGAGATGGGCCACTTGAATCGATCGTGCGAGAAGCTATGGAAGAAGCATCACTTTCTGCTGAATTTGTAGAAGAGCGTATCAAGAGCTGCGGAATGATATCTTATGTAAGAAGATCAGTCGATACAGGATGGCTGTGAGTGACTAGACACACCTCATCAACCATGTGATATTAAAGCTGAGTGCAGATATCCTGAATGCGAATGGGTCTACGATTTGGAATTCCCTAACGATCGATCAGTCATTCCGAAACCGAACGACAGCGAAGTAGCAGGCTTCAATTGCTACACAACAGATGAGGTAGTCCAACTCATGTTAGATGGGCAATTCAAGCCGTACGTTTACTTCTGCTAATCTGTAGAAAACGCTGATTTGCTGTTGACAGGAACTGCGCACTTGTGCAAATCGATTTCTTTATTCGTCATGGCTTATTGACCTATGAATCGGATTCCCGTTTTATGGAAGTGTGTAAGAGCCTGTAGGTGCTATTCTTCTTCACCTGGTTCAGCAGCAGCTCACATCGCTGAGCAGACGTCGGGATTTCATGCTTCCGGGACCGGCATAGACCCAGTATAAGTGAATAATATAACAGAACTGAAACTTGAGTTGTTGTACAATTGCAAACACTTGGAATAACATGATAATACCCTTTTTCAAACGGCCATGATAGGAACCTTCTCTTCCACTTTTGGCGCTTGAGATGCTTGAGCAGCTTGTGCGAACATATGGTCGGCAAGCCCTTGAGCGAGCTGATAAGGAGGACCTGTACTACGTGTGAGCTTTGTGCCTGCATCGCGATGTAGATCGCCCACCAAAAGCGGCCAGGTAATCGGGCTTGTCCCCTCTAACGAAAACACCTCGAGGATTGGAAAACTCGAGGAAACCTTCTTTGCCATGATGACGGCCATAGCCAGAGTTGCCGCTTCTACGAACCACCGCGGCACATGAGCGAGAGTACGGAAATCTTTATTCGTTCTCACCCTCCGAAGCCCATTGATGGCAAAGCACCTGGGTATATCTCAGCAAGGTTCACTTTAGTATCTGATGAGATCTACCTTGAACTGCAGCACAGTTGACAGAAGCTCCACCACTGCGGAAAGATGGAGATGAGTGAATAACGAAATGCTTCTCGTTTTATCACTTACGAGTTTGTGTTGCTCAATACTTGCTCAATAGCAGCTTTATCCTCTCCATATACATACAGACCAAGAGGGCGAGGTTGAGAGTTGATATGATTGATAGCGTCCTCAACTTGATCATAGGATTTGAGTGATAAGATTGGACCGAAGATCTCTTCCGATGCTACTCTGGTGTTAGGCTTGGCTTCAACTACCACGGTCAAAGGGATTTGTCGCTTATTTTGGCCGCTGGCTGCTTCTGACTCGAGTGTGACGACTTGCGCCCCGCTTGAAGTTGCTTCTTTGACCATGTCTTGAATGCGTTCCATGTGTTTGCTGTAAGAAGAGATGTGAATAAGCAGCCAAGTCGACCATCAAGCAAAACTCACGTGCTGATGATACCAGTGCAATCATCACTCTTTGAATAGCTAGGGAATTGACTTTTCATCGTTTCTTGCGCCAATTCAACGAACTTCGACATGTCGTTTTTCGCAACATGTACAGTGTCAACCGAGATGCACATCTAGTGAAAAATGCTCAGCTGAATGCGCTGATAGGACTGTATGATCTACTGACTTGACCGCTGAGAAGCATGATTCAGCATATAGCTCACAGTATAAGATGTGCTACAACTTACTTTTTGACCATTTTGATGTTGATGATTGCATCAACATTGGCTTTGGTGACAGCTCCAGCAAGCATAATAGCAGGACACTAGAAGGTCTCAACAAACGAACCCGGTTCATAGAAGAGGACTCACTTTGCCGCCCAATTCTAACGTGAGAGGGACCTTTCAGCAAAGTTAGCGCAAGGCCACGTACATCGGAAGGCGATATCTACCAAATTAGTAGCCGCTTCTCTCATGATCTGCTTAGCTACACCAGGTGAACCTGCATACCAACGTCGGCATGCGTCATAGCTCGACAGAGCAACAGACTGACCAGTGTACAATAAGTGATTCCAAGGCATCTTGCTGAAAGCTTTTGAAAGCTCCAAATCGCCATTGACGACAGCGACAAGATCACGAGGGAAAGTAGCAGAAATCATCTTCTCAAGTAGTTTTCCACAAGCAGGTGAGAGTTCGGAAGGTTTGATAATAACTCTATTGCCTGCTGCTAGCATTTCGCACAAGGGTCCCACACTGAGGTCGAAGGGAAAGTTCTACAATGCGTGTTAGTACTGGGCGCAAGCTGGAAGCTGAGTCTTACCCCTAGCGAATGGTATTAGTATATGTTGCATGAAGTATTGTAGAACTCACATGGTACAATATTGCCAATGACGCCCTTTGGCTGATACCTGATGAACGCTCGTCCATTGCCATAGATGTTCTCATCCGTATGGCGAACATCATCTGCTGTCCATTGTTCCAATTGTGATGACACATGCTGTAGATTCAACCGTCATTAGGGAGAGCATTGGTAACAGGAAGAGCTTACCTGAGCACGACCAGCAGGACCTAAGACCTCGATTAAATCCGAAGCCCCAAATCTGCAACTCACAATATGTCAGCTTTGTGACTTCACATGCAAGAACCATATGACCAACGGATGATTGCCAAAGTCAGCAGATAGAGCCTGTCTAATCTCCTCGCGATGCATCATCATCATCCCAGCGATTTTGGCCAGCCTGTTCTTTCGCTCATCCAATGACGGGTTCTGATCCTGGAGGAAGGCCTTGCTCTGCTCTTCGAAGATCTCATTCAGCGCTTCTATTGCTTTAGCATCGTTCGACATATTTGACTTGGTGCTGGTGCTGAAGAGTCAAGACGCAAGTACAGTAAGAGTGCATGAGAAAGGGTCTAGCGGTTTGCCGGATGTACAGTAAGCGGTTCTCTTGACGCGGAGTCCATGTGGTTTGAAATAGTGCCGTGCTGACTGGCTGGAAGGGGACCAAGACTCATAGACGCGCCAATCTTGCCAATCGAAAATTCGCCAGGTTCTTGATATAGCTGCCATTCGTTCTCTTCCTCTGCTGCTGTGTCTCTGTTCTTCCACATCGTATACCAGAGTTGTGGTGTATGGCTGTCTCCGGCGATGCTAAGTCAAATGGATGCAGTCTTCGGGCTATTGTTTCTCTTACACCTATTCTGCGAACAACTCTTCTTTCGCCTCTCTACGTGTTACCAGTGGTTGCGCCGTTGATCTGCTCTTGGAGCCGTTTGTCAAACAAGTCCTGCGCAGTAGTCGTATCTCATGATGAAAGAGACAATTGTGTTACGTAAGCTTTTCTGTCAGATGATCTTATGATAATCTTAACGCCTCAATCTGCAGCCGAGGTGCGTCTTCAAAGCGGCCAATGAGAGATGCACAGCCTCAAGTGTATGTTAAACAGGGTCATACTACTCTGCTTCCTGTCATCAAAGCGGCTAACAATTTCACCTTACCTACTGGACCCTGGTCAGCCGAACGAATGAAGAAAGAACTGCTTGAGTCTCCGGACGAAACCCTTGTCCCTTTCTTCCTCTCTCTACCTAAAGAGAATGAACCTCAACACCCTGTGGATTTCTTCTTCCACCTGTTCTCGCAGCCTTACAGGCTGATAATGTAGAAAACGAAAAGCGACCTTGTTGGGCTTTTGCGAGAGATAGCGAAGAGTCATTTGTTTGGGCTGTTGCTTTCGCGGACAGTCTGAACGAAACTACTGAAGCGGCCTTGTTTGAGCGTAACAAGCAGATGGATCGATTGATCAAGAAATGGATAGCTCAAGGTCAATTCGAAGTCGTTCTCAAAGGTAGGTTTGACGTTTGCTATTGTTACGAAGTGAATTCTAATGCCGCTCAGGGTTTCGGAATGAAAACTTCTTTGTGCCATTGCCTAAGGGAAAAGAAGACAGTCCGTCTGAAACTATGGGCTGATGTGTTCTCTTACTTTGATTGCCAGCCGGAATTGCTTTGGCCATTGACAGAGGAGCTGTTGGCCTGTTCAGCTTCTGGTCTCACGGGTCTCTGCTCACCGGTGAGCTGAAAATATAGATCTAGAGAAATAGACTATCTCATATCATGTTCAGGCTACTATATCGACAAGGAATCAGGCCAATATCGATTCTATGTGTCTCGAAGATCATTAACCAAGGCAACATATCCTGGTAAATTAGATTGCACAGCGGCCGGAGGAATTGCAGGTGGACATTCGCCTTACGATACTATCATCAAAGAGAGCGAGGAAGAAGCTTCTTTACCATCTAACTTCACCAAAGCGTTTATCAAAGAAGCTGGATCTTTACAAGTCGTTCTCAGAGGAGACACCAAGACCGATGTAGTCATGTGGGTCTGAATCAGTCATGGCGTGGCATTTGTTATTGATCAGAGCTCTAGCTATCCACTTCAATTGTATACTTACGATCTACAATTCCCAAACGATGGATTTATACCCAAGCCAGGGGACGAGGAAGTGAAAAGCTTTCATTGCTTTACAGTCAGCGAAGTGCTCGAAGCGCTACTAAACGGAGAATTCAAAACGTTCGTCTGTCCGCTAATTCAGCTCGTGCACGCGAGAGCTTGCTTTTTGTAAAGATCTTCTGGTTTAGTGATGGTCGACTTCTTTGTCAGACATGGATTACTTACGAGACAAGCGGATGCTCACTTCGATGATATCTGTCGAATCTTGTCCGTCTTTGCCTTTTGCTTACTGTGTATGGCTCTGCTAAGAAGAAACTGACAGAGGTCGCAGATTGTAGAGATTTGAATGCATCGCGTCAGATGTACTGATAGAGAGTAGAGTCATTGAAAATTAGAAATGAACCCGCTGTCAATAAGGCAGCTTAGGCGAGTAAGCAAACCTTTGACATTGCCATCTATTATTTATCTTCTCAAGTCGAAAACAAGCAGACTTTACTTTTGACTTTGTTACACCAGAACCGTGATCTACTGACTGTAGACCTCATACGGCACTTTCTATTATTATGCTCCTGATGACAGCACAGCGCATATCCACAGGCGATAGCTTGAGCGCGGAGCATGGCTTACATAAGATGTCACGTTAAGTGATTCGAATCATTGCTCTGCTTATTCGCTACAATTCTCTGCTTGAGAGCGACTCTCTGCTTCTTCCATATTTACCGGCGAGACTCCTCCAATTTGGCATTTTGCCGTGCATTGGCGATACGGCACAGCATTCCCTGTTCGGCTTATTGTCTCGTTCACGATCTTGCCTTGCTTAGCGTGTCGCGCTCCGACTCCTTTATTGCGAGCTGGTTGCCCGAAAAAGTGTAGCTGCTTTGTATTTGCTATGAAAAAGGTTATCATCCTTCGTGAGTCAAGAGCAGAATGAATCGGATGATGTGTCAGACTCACAACCAGTGAAGCAGAGGTATGTCTGTCTGCCATCACGTCAGAGTGTCATTTTCACACCCAAGCTTCATGCAGGGTCACTCGTCGCTTCTTCCTGTCATTGAATTGGCTAACAACTTTACCTTGCCTACTGGACCATGGTCAGCGGATCGAATGGACCGAGAGATGCTTGATTTACCGGTGGACAATCTTGTCCCCCTCTTCCTCTCCCTACCCAAGGAGAACGAAGCTCAACAACCCATTGGGTTCCTGCTTCAGCCCGTCGTTCATGCCCTGCAAGTTGATAATGTAGAGGACAAAGAACGACCATGTTGGGTTCTTGCAAGAAATAGCAAGCAAGCACCTGTTTGGGCTGTCGGATTTGCCGAATGGTTAAATGGACCCACAGAGGTAGATCTATTGGAACGTAACAGGCAGATGGATAGGTTGATCAAGAAGTGGATAGAACAAGGCTGGTTCGCAGTAGTTCTCAAAGGTAGACCACTGCTATATCTGAGACATTAGCTGATTTTCTGCAAAGGCTTTCGCAACGAGAACACATTTGTCCGCATACCGGACAGTCTTGGTCATGATCGTCAGCTTTCATGCTTGTACATGGGCTCTACCCTAATCCATCATTGACTTAGAGATCGCTTTCGCGGTCGATAGAGCAGCAATGGGTCTGTTCGGAGTCAAGTCACTAGGCACTCATCTTACTGGTAAGCTAAGCTCATGCAGGAGTCTTCTTCTTCTGATCGTTACTCAGGCTATTATATCGACAAGGATTCAGGCGAATATTGTATTTACGTTCCACGACGAGCACTCAGCAAGAAGACCTATCCTGGCAAGCTCGATAACACTGTTTCCGGTGGAGTAGCTTGCGATGACTCTTCGTATGACACCATTGTCAGAGAAAGCGAAGAGGAAGCTTCCTTATCGCCTGAGTTTACCAAGTCTCTCATCAAAGCCGCCGCTCCATTGTCTATAGTGCGAAGAGGAGATTCAGTGACCAATATCGTGATGTAAGCTCTGCAGCGAAATCAAAGTACACAATACAACAAGCTGAGCGAGAGTAGATATCCTCTGGAAATCCATGTTTACGACTTGCAGTTTCCGGATGATGGCTCGATAGTTCCAAAGCCGAATGACGGCGAAGTTGAAACTTTCTATTGCTATACCGTGGATGAAGTAGTCCAAGCACTTCTCAACGGGGAATTCAAAGCGTAGGTTGTATCTCCTTCTCTTGAGAATTGTCTCTCATGTGGACTTTCGTGTAGCTCGTCTGGTTTGGTAATGGTCGACTTTCTCATCAGACATCAACTCTTTAGAAGCGAGTCAGATCCTCATCTCGATCGGATCTGTAAGATCCTGTCAGTCCTCATATCATCTGCAACCGGCTCAAAACTGATGAATATGCCCTAGTGGTCGCGAAATGTACTGCAAAGGCTAGATTTGGTTGTAGTGGCACATCAAATGCGGGTTTGGACGAATTCTATGTACAAAACGACGAGCTTAAACTTAATCTAAATGCATACTCCCTCTACAAGCAAGCAGATCCGTCTTGCGAAACTTCTCCAGTAAGGCATGATTCGACAACGCATTGACCAGCTTGGCAAGAGACTTCGGCGCTATGTTCAAAACCCATAAGCCAAAGACCCCATCGAACGGAACGTGGATCAAGCTTACGCATCGGCAATGGAAGAGCAGTCAATCTCTTCAGGTCCGCAAGCGAAGAGTTCATCAGTTGAGAAAGTGATGGTGCGTTTAGGGATAGATCGCCGAGCTCGAGCTGATGGACCGGCAGGAGCTGCCACAGCAGGGCAAGAAGAAGAGTCGACTTGCTGAGTGTATTGGCCATCAACGTTTCCTGCTGGTCTGTACCTGCAGACGTAGACTGTGACACGGAGTTAGTCAGTGCACAGCGGAAGTGGAATAGTCAACAAACAGGTTGCGTAAAACTGAATGTTAGGGTTCTTGAAGATAGTTTGAGGAGGGCAGCTGGCTGCAGCACAAGTAACTTCGGTGGTAGCTGTTCCAATCATTCATAAGCGAATGGGTAAGTATGCTATTGCATCCGCCAACCTTTCCATACAACCTAATCACAGCATCAGTGACTGCACTTGAGTAGAAACAACACGAACTCACCTGAGTGAAGTGACCAGTTTGAGGCTCATCTCCCGTAGCTGGACCAGTTGCGCAATAGTTCTTTGATTCCGCCATCCACGAATCCATAGCTGATTGAAAGTTTACGGGAGGAGCTGCTCCAGTCATCCCAGAAGCATAGAGATTCTCCCCATAGGCTCCATTAGGTGTGCTGTGTTCAAAAACGCATCTGTTGGCCCAATCTTGAGTAGATTGTTGGAAAGCTGTGTCGGTAATAGCTGTAAGAGGAGCAGCTTTCCAGTCAGCTCTTGCTTTGTTGTGGCTTGGCACAAAATCTGATGCTGGTAGAGATTGAGGGATACCAGTAGATTGGGCTGAAGCGTTGGCAACCAAGATCTATCTCGAGCGCATAAGATTTGTGCGCTAGCATTTGATTGAAGAATGCATACTGCTGCAGAAAGGATAGCGAAGGAAAGCATGTCTGTAAAGAATGGAATTGTTGAAAGAATGTGTTGGTCGGGTTGACGGAATGGAATGGGTCAGCTGAACGTGAAGGGTTTTGATTGGTGACCGTAGTATAAGAACAGAGGAGAATCTTGGAAGAAGTGAGAGGCAAAGAAAACAACATCCTAACGTTATTATCTTAGCAGCGAATTCGTTGAAAAGACACGCGACTTAAAGTTTCTTGGAAGTAGACAAAGAGCGAACTTGTATTGCATGGCAAGGGAGACCTTAAATCATCAGTATAGATGTCGTAAGTGGGAAGTGGCCGATAGTAAGCATAGCGAAAGCAAATAATGTCAAAATCGCGACATATTGATAGGGTGAAAGAGAAAACACTAGCAGAAGCGTATTACAAGACATGTGTAGCACGAAGATGCCAGTACCGATCTTATAACACCGCACCAGACTAGCAGTAGCCTAAAAATGCAGAACTTTCTTCAACCGTGGAAGGACATCGGAAGACACACATTTTGCGCAGATCAATATTGAGTTGACTGCTCAGCATAAGCATAGACGAGACAAGTCGGATGCTACACGATCTGGCGACATCGCATGAGTGCGAAAATGGCCGAGCCCAATTGGGCAAATTGATGATACCAAGAAAGATAGACAGCAGATATCACCATACTCGAGAAGGAGAGGAGCTGGGACAGGATACGGAATGGGAAACGGTTGCTCGATTTTCGGTGGGTCAGTGAGTCAGCCCATGACATATCAAAAGCGTCCTGGAAAGGCACGCTGCGGCACAGCTCTGAGATGGCTTCAAAGAAGCTTCATACAAGCATATGTAATCCTTAGCAAGGACAGGGACAAAAAGCAAGGGCTAGGCCTGGAACGTTGCTCGACAACTGGTTGCAATTTCGACTGCTCGGGTGTTGCTCTCAAACTGCGAGCGAGGCAGATTACTCTTTCGCACCACCTCTGTACCTGTGTAAGCCAGCTGTCCTGCGCCGTATACGGTAAAAGCGAAGCCCTCGAACCTCGCCTCCTTGTGGTGCGGTTTTCGACGAAGCACCGTGTGATCGCTTCTACCGACTATCTTGCCTTGCCTGCACGAACCTCGCTACAAGACTAGAAGCTTAATTCTCTTGCTTCTTGCTTTTGACAGTCACTCTCATTCGTTTGGACCGATTCTGTACTTTGTTCGGCCTTCGTCAGAATTCCACTTCTATCCTTCACACACTCTCTCTTGCTCGACGCCTCATTCTCTACCTTAACAACATCCCCTCTCATCTCATTTGAACTGCCAACATGGATCTACGAGTAGGCGGCAAGTACCGCATTGGCAAAAAGATTGGTTCAGGCTCTTTTGGTAACTTCGCCTGGTAGAGTGTTGTAGACCACGTCTCATCTCGAATTCGCTGTAGGTGATATCTACCTTGGTGTCAACATCATTTCGGGCGAAGAAGTAGCCATCAAACTTGAATCGACTAAAGCCAAGCATCCTCAGCTCGAATACGAAGCTAAAGTATACAAGACTTTGGCAGGAGGTGTTGGCGTTCCTTTCGTTCGCTGGTTTGGTATCGAGTGTGACTACAATGCTATGGTCATTGATCTCCTTGGTCCTTCTTTGGAAGACTTGTTCAACTTTTGCTCAAGAAAGTTCAGTCTCAAGACCGTTCTTCTTCTTGCCGATCAATTGGTATGTCCTTCGATGATTCGCCGCGCTAGCTAACGCATGTGCTTCTAGATCTCAAGAATTGAATACATTCACTCTCGCAACTTCATTCACCGAGACATCAAACCTGACAATTTCTTGATGGGCATCGGAAAGCGTGGCAACCAAGTCAATGTCATCGATTTTGGTCTTGCTAAGAAGTACCGTGATCCCAAGACGCACCTTCACATCCCTTACAGGGAGAACAAGAACTTGACTGGAACTGCTCGTTATACATCCATTAACACGCATTTGGGTGTCGGTACGTGCTGAATCACTTCCCGCAATGTGTCAATTGCTGACGAATGGTTTCAATGTGAACAGAACAATCTCGTCGTGATGACATGGAATCGCTCGGCTATGTGCTCATGTATTTCTTGCGTGGCTCTCTACCATGGCAAGGTCTCAAAGCTGCAACCAAGAAGCAGAAATACGATCGAATTATGGAAAAGAAGATGACTACGCCTACCGAATACTTGTGTCGCAGTTTCCCCAACGAATTCGCCATCTATTTAAACTATACTCGTTCGCTTCGTTTCGATGACAAACCCGATTATTCTTACCTACGCAAGATTTTCCGGGACTTGTTTGTCCGTGAAGGCTATCAATACGATTACGTGTTCGATTGGAGCATGCAGCAACGTACCGCCGCAACTTCTGGTTCGGCTGATGGTGGTGAAGGTCAAACTAGTGCATCAAGAGGGCCTCGCAAGGTTTTGCAAAATGAGCAAGCCGATGGCTCTGGCAGAGTGTGAGTGCGGATTCGGAAATAAGCTTCTAGCAACGCTTATGTTGCTTTTGCGGCCTCACAGTACTCGCTCTCGTGCTCAGCCCGCTCAACGTCAAGCAACAGACCCAAACTACTACTAGACTAATTCTTCTGTCCCTCTCCTTCTGATATCCCTCGTCTTAGCCTTATTTGGCTAGATAGGAAGCCAGTACGAGCGATCAAGAGTGGTAGAATCACAACAGCGGAGCAAGACAGGTGTCAAATCTTCTTCAGCCTTTCTGTTTCGACCCGAGTCAAACCATGGCCAGTGTCGATCGTCTAATCGCTTGTTTCTCTTCTTTTACTCTTCTTCTATCGGCTTGCAGCAAAGCAAGCCTTCACTATTCTATTCTCCGCTGCTTACAATTCTCCATGGCTACCCTTTTACGCCGGGAGAACTTTAAAAGTGGTCGGATCCTGTTTTCAAGATGGAACAACTCTTCCTCAAATGGCTCTTACGTCTCATTAAGAATTGTTCAACCATCCTTGCCGAATACCCATACTACTCGTGGCAAGTAACAACCCAAATCAAGATCCCGATAGCACATCTCTATTCAGTGCTCGGCTTTACCCATGGCGTCTTTACAAACTTGAAAGATCACACAATCTTACATTCATCTCTTGCAGCTCCTTGTCCTCTCTTGGCCTATTCCAGACGATAGAGGAAGCTGCTAGATCTTTCAAGAAGGCTGCCCGCAACGCTCTTAGCTGCGATCAATTCTTCCGCTATTCTTCATCTCAAGCTCTTCAGCAAGGTCGTGTCCACTCTGTTCAATGAATGGCACAGCTATCGGACTCGAAATACTGCAAGCTGGCAAGTTGGAAAAAGCAATACGCAAGGAAGAACAAGTTTTCGCTCATCATGATCGGTTCGATATCACACGACGGTCGCCCTTCTTCTTTACTACTTTTATTACCTTGTTATATACTACTTAATCAAATCTCAAGATATACCCCTCGAACCGGTTGCAACTCACTCGACGAAATGGAAACTACAATACCTTTGAATCCAACCTCTGTTCTCTTCTGAAAATCGTTGCAACTCGATCTCTCATTTCAAAGGAGGGAGCATCGACAATCGAGAGATGATGCAGATTTGGCAAGATGAGATGGGACAAGGAAGGAAAGATGAAACGATTGACGGACAGAGTTAAGATTGCTGCTGCTGTTCTTAGGTAGGAGAGCTGGCAAGGGTCTACAAGAGATTCGACTTGGCTATCAGGCAAGCGATAGTGAAGAAGGAAAGACATCGGACTTTGGAAACAGCAGACAGCGTATTCAAATTTGGTATAATGGGGTATTGTAGGAAAAGTAGTCGAGTTTACATTAATTGCATCCGTCTTTGTCGTTCTTCGCAACCTTTTTCCGCTTGCGACCATGTCGCTGGACGACTCGAATCGTTTCGAAGAACTGCCTGATGAGCCTGTTGGAGCCACTGGATCTGACAGTGATGAAGATGATTTCCATGAAGCAGCTGTTCGTCTCTGATTTATCCCAAGCTCCTCAGATCAGTAACAATGACACACTTTCGCACAGGAAGATGAGATTGCTCAAGCTGAACTACTCAAGACAGAAGCTAACAGACATTACGCTGCTAAACGCTATGATGTAGCTATAGCAACTTACAAAGAAGCTTTGGCTTACTTACCACCTCGACGTGAGAAACCTCGGTCAATACCAACAACTTCTGCAAGTGAGAAGGGTAAAGGAAGAGAAGATCTGAATGCTTTAGCAAACGATGAGGACGAGGGAATTGAAGCAAAAGTGGAACAAGTAGATACTATTATTACACAAGAGGAGGAAGAACCGGAAGATGAGCGAATCAAAGTACTTCGAGCTGCTTTGTGGTGCAATATGGCTGCGGCGGAGATCAATAGAGTATGTACCTATTCTCTTAATCGATGCATTGAGTTTACGATTATGCAGGAAAGGTGGAAAGAAGCTGTTGCTGCTTGTTCGGAAGGTAGGCGATATGATTGCTCGTCAGCTTTAGGTTGATATTGCAGTGGAATGGCTACAGCTCTACAAGATGATCCGAATTACGCCAAAGCGCTCCATCGAAGAGCTCAAGCAAATGAGAAACTTGATAGTTGGTCAAGTTTAGGTTCTGCGCTCGAAGGTGGGTGATCGGGTTGACTTCCAGCATAAAGCTGATAGGCCAAATTTCATGATCCTACAGACTGGAAAAAGCTGCAAACACTGGCACAGTCGGACAAAGCTCTCATGAATTCAGCAAAATTGGCAGAGAAGCGATTACCACCTCGTATTGACACTAAGCGAGAGCAAGAGACAAAGGAAATGATGGACAAGTTGAAAGGATTAGGCAACAGTCTTTTAGGTCAGACCCGGCCTTTTCATCTGACCCAAATGACTTAATCTACATTACAGGCAAATTCGGGCTATCGACTGACAACTTTCAGATGACGCCAAACGGAGAAGGTGGCTACAGCATGAATTTCACTCAAAACCCAAAACGCTAAAACACCCTCTTTTCATGCCCTATAAATACGAGATGACCGACACCCTACAAGTTACTTCGTACTTCATCAAGAATTCCTAAAACTTCACTTGTATACTCTGTCAATTGTTTTGCATAAACAGTCAATTCCAACATCTCCCTTTCGATGCTCAACAACGCTTCTTTTGCTCTTGCTGCATTGACAATCGGTACAATTTCTCCAGAAGAAAGTGTCGTTGTAGAGGAAGAGGAAGAAGAAGAGTCACCAGCCAAAGCAGCGAAAATCGATGGACCTAAAGTATCGATTTCTCTTCCTTTAGCAGGTAAAGAAGCTTTAATGGCTCTTGCTATATTCCTCAACACCAACATAGAAAGGAAACCTGCTCCAATCATGCTCCCGCTTAAATCGGTTGGTAGATGCCAGGTAGAATATTTGGTTGTGTAAGGAGGAGATAAAGGTTTGATCACTCTGGCGGCGTTTTCTAGTTCTTTATAGCTATTCAGAGAGGGAGGTGGAACACCAGTAGAAAGTAAAATGGATAAAGCTGCAACGAGGATTTGCGTTGAGGTGGCCAGAGCTGGTTTGGTGGTCAATGAATTTGGAGCTGTTGCATACAATTCCATGGGTGTCATTTCTTTGTTAGGTGCCTGGGATCTTGAAGAGGAAGTAGACCATTTCTTTCTCAGCACCTCTGCTAGTTCTTGCCGATCTCGAACTTGAATTCCGCGAATGATGAACTTTTTCCCTTCTGTGTCGGAAATCATTGGCATAGCAGTAGCAAAGGCATCCGTTGAATGTTTGACTACATCTGCTGCTGGTAGCATAGTAGCTTTCAGTGCTTGGGTCTGCTCAAATTGTTCTCTGTAGCTTGTCCATAACGCAACTTGAGTAACTTCAGCTTCGGGTACACCTTCGTATGCCCATCTCATCCTGTCAGCAACCACGCCTCACTATCAGAACAAAGCTGATAGAGTGATCACGGTGACTGACCAATGTATAGTCCTCTTAGTTTCCGGTATTGACCACAACATAGCCATCTCTTCCTGACCTAACAAAGTACTCTGAATCTTGACTTCCCCTTCCGCAGTCATACCAGCATTCAAAGTTTCCCTCATTTTCTGTTCTTTGGCTAATCGTTCTGCTCGATCTGTTGGTGGTTCAACTTCAAAATCATCCCTTGATCCGCCTGTCGTTATCTTGGATAAGAGTAATCGAATGATTTGTAAGAGATCAGAACGTTCGCAGATTGAAGCGGCGTTAATTGGGATTCGGGAATAAGAATAAAGAAAGTCGAGCAAGCAAGTGGTCAGATCTGAATCTTGAATAGGTATGAGTTCTAGAGCTCGAGTAACAATGTTTGATTCTTCTGCTGTTGCTGGAATAGTGAAAGCTGCCGTATTGTGTTGATGAGTAGAATGAGTGTTGCTTGCTAATCCAGCCAAGACTCTATATGCGCCTAAAACCAAAGCTCGATCGGAAGAGAAAGTATGGGAAGAGAGAAGTGGAATTATGCTATATGGTTGTTGTAGTCTGATTTCAGGAGCAACGGCTTCCAAGATTTCCAAAAGACAGATTTGAAGTTCTACTAAATCTGGATCTTGCGAAGGGGATGAAGGATCTGTTGTACCGTGAAGTAAAGCGTTTTGGCTGACTTCAAGTAGTTTAGGCTTGTGTTGGGACAGAGTAGCGATATTACGAGAATCCAGAGCAACATTTCGTAATACTGTTGCTGCTTCTACTGATCTTCGCCTGATTTGCAAATCTTGCTGTGAGACTGGAAACGCTCTTGCCCAAGCTGGTTGTTCCACTCTTTGTTGATAAGCTTGATCCATCACATCCAGCAGGGCAGTGACTAGGCCAGGTGTTTTGTCCAACAGTAGAAGACCAGTATTGGCTGCTGTGACATGCAGATATCGCTCCAGCGCAAAATCAACTTCATCTGGAAGACCAGAACGGAGAGATAACAAGAGTCTGTTACTGTGAGGCGGTTCTTCAATGTATACTGAGCATATGAACGCATTTTCAGTCCCAAGCAACAAACTGTAATCGAAGGAAGGAGAACGAACGCGGACCAGGATAGATCTCTTTCAGATTTCGTATCGCTGCTAAGAGCGAGTTCTGATCAGATCCCAGTGTTTGATTGGCCAGAGCAGCCTTTGACAAGTTTTGTGGTAAAGATCGGTTGTTCCTATTCGCGAGCAGCAGAGGTTGCTGTGATCTAGGCTGATGACCAGCGTATGACTGCACAGGCGTCGGCGTGTTGCGCGACATTGGTCTGGCCGACTCGTGTTGACCTTCATCTCATGCAAGAAATCAATACTCTTATTCGGAACCGTCTTATACTCTACAGCGAGCGATGCTCTACTACAATCCAGAGAACGGTCTCGCGCAACTATACCTCACCGCGTCGCGTTGCATCGTTTCCCCGACATAACATTGATCAACCACCGCTGCCTGAAGCGCTAGCCGTACCATACGACGGCCTGGAATATATACCGTCAGGCCTCTATTCTAGGCTTGCAGATCTCCGCCAGTAGTGCAAGCCGCTTTTGGAGCGAATTACAAGCACCTTTAGATTTCTTGCCTAATCCGGTCTTGGACGAATTATGACATCCTTTTTTTCTGTGGGTGCTGCCAGTTACACTTTTCAATACATCCTGTTCCGTAATCGTTCTATTATTTCGCTTTCCTGCCTTTGTCGTTTTGTCGTTCTTGCTTCTCTCCTCTTTCCGTTTCTCTTAGCATTTCACTTTTACACTCGTACATATATCCCTTCGCACGCACGCACGCACGCACGCACGGCACAACAATGAACAATCAGCGTCGACGATCTTCAGCCGGTATCGTCTTCGCTGCACTTCTTTCAGCAGGCAATCTCTTCACGGCAACAGAAGCAGCTCCTTTGATAGTTGGAGGTGACTTGAGTCAAGCTTCACCTACAAACAATTGGTCACCACCTGTTCCAACTGGTTTCGCTCATCATGGCAAAAGAGCAGGTTCATTCGCTTTCCGTGATCGACATCAAAGGCTAGGGAAAAGAGATTTGGTTGGTGGAGCAAATGCTTTGAACGCGGCAGTTGGTACTACTCCAACTAATGCGACCCAAAATTGCATGCCTGCTAATAGTACCGATAACGATATGTGCGTTTTCTTCTTTCTTTGCAAAGAATGACTTAAGACCTGACTCAAATGATTTGTTAACAGATCGAAACTCTTTTACACTGGTGGACCGGGATACAAAGTCGCTCTTTGTCCATCAACTACCTACACTTTAACAGACACCATCACCATGTGGGCTGCAGATCAAGAACTCTACACTTTGGGTTATCCAACAGATGACACAAGAGCAACTTTACTCGTTACCGGTCCAGAGCAAGCGGCTGCTGTTTTTACTGGTTGTGATTTATGTCAAGGAGCTGCTTTGAGGAGTGTGCAAGTAAATGGCAATCGACCTGGATTGGGTTATATAAAGGTATGCTCTGTCTTTCTCAGCCTGGAGCGATCAGAAGTTGATTGATAATTTGACAGGCTGGAGCTGCTCTGATCGAAGCTGGTGGTGTCTCAGGCAATCAGACTATTGAAAATTGTCACATCTTTGAGCCAAGAGGATGGTCAGCATTACATGTAGCTGGTAAGCTTTTCTCCTCCTTTGTGTTTTGCTTCTCCAGCTAAAGGTCAACGCAGAGGGACCTCAAAACGCTTGCGAAGGCATGCAAGTTCTCTCCAACAGCGTTGGTCCATCAGGCAATGCGCCAAACACAGCCAAGCAATACAAGCGCGATCTGACTGCTTTGGCCAATTACATGTCTACTCCATCTCATGAACTTCAAGCCCGAGATGTGATCGCCCCAGGTCAATGGGCCGATGGAATCTCGCTTTCCTGCAGAAACAGTCTAGTTACCAATAATGTTATCACGGATGCTACAGATGGATCAATCGTCATCTTTGGTTCCCCTGGTTCAGCAGTACACAACAACACAATCGTTTCGCAGCAAAGAGTAGCTTTAGGTGGAATCAATATGGTTGATTTCAATCCTTGGTGAGTTTGTTTCTCCCTTTGTCTTGGCTGTAGGCTGATTTTGGTTACAGGGGAGGAGATTACACCAACGTCACTGTCATGAACAATCTGCTACGAACTGAAGGAAGCATGATCAAAGTCGGCGTAGCTATTGGAGGCATGACTTGGGGAAGCGACAACAATGTACAATTGCAAACCAAGAATGGCAGAGTCGTCAACAACACCTTCCAGTCCACTGACAGCGGCTACTTTGGCTACGGTATTTCAGTTGCAGGCCATCAAAACATCTTCACATCCGGTAACAACTTCGATGCCGCAAATTTCAACCTCGCGCCATCTGAGGCTTGCATTCCAAACCTTATGCCACCACAAGCTCAAGCTCTAGTCAGAGATCCTGCTACAAGTTATGGAGCTTTCCAACGAACCACTCCACCTTTCACTTTGGCTTTCCTCGTTTGCGTTATGCCAACAAAATTCGCCTCCGGCAACTTTACCAAGCGTGACACTGCACCTCTTTTCATTGATGATCGTATGTATTGCTTACTGTATGCATTGTCTTGTTGATTAATAAGCTTTCGATAGGTCCAGCTGCGTTATCTGGTACCGAAGCGGAACTGGCAAAAGCTGTTGAGGTCATCGACAAAGCCGACTCTCCCTTCCCTTACGGCAATGTGCAAAAGCTAGAAGCAAGACAAGAATACACCATCTACGACGTTCAAATCATTCCAGCCGAAGTCCCTTCTGGTCTGTCCAAACGCACTATTCAACACGTCAGAAAGAATGTTCTTGGCTTGGCTAAGCGAAGTACAACAAACAGCACGGTCAAGCGTGAAAAGAGGGAACGACCTTGGTTTGGCGGACTCAACGAATTCGGTCGTTTGGCTTTTGACAAGAGAAGCGTTTTGCAGCAAGAGAATGTTATTGCTTAGTGATGATAGTCAAACAGCTGGAACTGTTGTTGTCAAGTGTTTGTAATCGTTCTTCTACATCTCTTGTTCTTTCGAAATATAATGTACATAGTAATTTATAGATATACGGAAATGGATGTTATACCTTCTGTTATACACATTTCAAAGCTTCGCTCATTTTTGTCCTGTTGTCCTGCTCTGGCAATTGCGTGACACTTCACCTTCGGTTATATCTGACCATTCTGCTGTAGGTAGCGGTCCCAGCAGCCACTGCCGCTGCGCCACTCATAGTTGTACCAACAAAGATAGTCAGGTTCTTGAAACCAAACGCGCTAGTTAAACAGTCAGCGATGCTTCGGTTGACATGTCCAAGCTTACCCGTAATCACTGAGAGTCGTTGTGGGCTTGTATAATTGAGCAGCAAAGATTGGGCCGACAATTGCAGTCACTCCCTACATAGCTCAGATTAGGTCACTAATGGATGAGGTAGCCATTTTAATCACCTTGACAGCTGCAAAGAGACCAAAAACCGTTCCCATCTCACCTAATTGCCAATTCGCGCTCTGTTTGGCTGCTGCGGGCCATGTGCTCGAGAAACCACCACCGATTATTCCGAAGAGTACGGCGAAAAGCATCACCTGGACACTGTGAGAAGCGATACGAGGGATATTGAGGTATGCACTCACTGTCGCTAGCTGTCTAACAGCCAGGCCAAACAGCAAGAACGCGATTAAGCTAGCCACGAAGCAGCTGATAGCGTTGACCATGCTATAAGACTTGCGGTCGCATACTGTATGAGATGGCATGAGCGATGACTATTGTTTGGAAAACAAGTACTTGCGCCAGCCAACTCCGAATTGGGCGATCAAAGTAGAAGCATTGAAAAGAGCGAGAGCGCCGTTGCCGTCTAACCTCGACAACCCAAGAGAAGTTGCGTATGTTGGGAGATATAGTGAGATCGGGATGAAAGACAGGTTTTGCAATATGATGGTCAAGCACTATACAAAGAGAATAAGCTTTTGTGGTACAGGTAGACAAAGACGTACAAAGAGCCAAAAGGCTGGATTGCGAATGAAATTGTAGCTAGCAGGCATCATCGGAGCTCGCGGTCCCTTCCACTTGCGAACTGGAATACGAGGCTGGCAAAATATGAGAGCCACACCGACTATCAGTGCTACGATGCCAGCGTAGATTCTCATGGTCCATCGAAATCCCACATTGTCCAACAAAGACGATAGAAGCAAAGGGCAGACTGTCCCGCCAAGTCCAGTTCCGGCTGATCAAGCGTTTTAGCTATATCTAATAGCCAATGCAGTTTTCTCACCGAAAATGACACCTGAAGACGGTTGAGTTCATCTACACTTGTAGGAAAAAGAAAAGGATCCCCACCTCCATGCAAACTTCTCCGCTTGTCTGTCCATTCGTTGAGCCACTGTATGATTGGAGCCCATAGCGCGGCTGCCGAAACCCCCGCAACGATGCCTTGTAGAAGAATCAGTTGCCAAACTTGTGTAGCGAAACTTGAGGCGACATAGGACAGGACCATTAGACACAACGAGATAATCATGATAGGCTTAGCCCAGTCTGGATATCTTGCAAAGAAGGGAAATAGGACGATCAGAAGACAGTACTGGAGGGCCAGAGCAACAGTCCCAACTATACCATTCTATGTATGAGTGAGAAGGCTTGGGATAGGGTGCGAACATACTGGAAGAGATTGCAGATGCGGAAGATTTATTGAAGGGAGGTGTTGCCAGATAGTACTCTTGGAATGTACCAAAGCTGAGTCCAAAGCCAAACACGAAGGATTCGATGATGCCTTGAACGAAGTTAAGATGACTCAGGCAGCAGAAAAGACTAGGAGCGCACAAGCAGAGAGAGTGAACGACCAGACGCCCCTTCCATAATCAAGAGGAGGCAGATTCGACGCAAGCTGCTCTCCAGCTGCTGCCTCGTTCAAAGTCTCGTCCAAAGTCTTCAGCTCGACTGGCACATCGTGGTGATCTGCTTGTAGATCCATGGAAAGTACAACCGGAAAGATAAGCGTAGAAGACCGTGTGAGATGTCGATGGCAGATACTGCAGGCGAAAGAGCACAAAAATGATGACTGTAGCACTGCTTAGTAAGCAGAAACTCAAATTCACCAGTGGGCTCTTAAGGCAGTATGGGCATCACAAAGCAAGCGATGAAGCTGCAAGAGCTACTCATTGAAGCTTTTCATCTGGTTACAAGCATGCCTGATATTTGGCCAACGCTTTCCGATGTACCTCATTGTACTCTTTCTGTCTGACGACCTTGACCTGATTGCCTTCAGCTTGATAAGCTTCCAACAACGTTTCACCCAAAGTCAAGCCCAATCTTGGATTACCAACCACACTCTCGTCGACCACATCTGCAACGGCTTTGGCTTTCTCTTTATCCTTTCCTTTGGCAGAAGGTTTTGTTGATCCCATTCCTCTTGCCATAGTGAAAGCAGAAACCAGCATCTTGGTACCTTCATCTGTCTTGGTGCGGACAAAGAGGGCAGCTAATAAAGCAAGAATGACTGGTTTAGCATGGTTCTTGGTTGTTTGGTTGGCTAGTACCAGAGCAGCGGAAAGATGATGTCTAGAAGGAACTATGAGCTCTGATCAACAATCGACCAGATCTGAGCACTAACTTTGCCTTGACTATTCCCTTTCGAGTGGTTGCCGTCAGAATCGAGCCTGCCATTTGCAATTCGGGTGATTCGGAAGCCGCACAAGCAGAAGTGATCTCGTTCAGCATATCATGCAGCGGAAGAGTTCGATAATCGACGGCCGGAGCTTTCTTGACTGTCGACCCGTTCGGCGTACCACCTCGACCTGGTGTACTAGCAGCAGATTGGATAGTGCTTCGTAATCGAAGGTCGTTCATCAAATGTTCTCGCTTGCCGAGTCGGATGAAAGCAATACCAATCTTAGCTTGGAGCGATAGGTTGTATTGCTGGGAATCGGGTAGGGTAAGGGATTGATAATACTCAAGAGCTTCTTCTGTTTGATTAAGAACATGATATAGCATAGCTTGCGTTAAAGTGATCTTGCCGCGATATGTTGGCCAAAGTTGAGGTTGATCTCTGATAACATAATCAAGCAATTCTTCCAACAGCTGAGAAAGACATCAGCCAACTTATTGTACTACACTTCATGTCACGAACCTTTTGTACTTCGTCAATTTTTGACCTCATGAGCAGAATCGAGATTTTGACAAGCACGATTTCCGCCTTGACTTCTCTCACTTTCCCTAAGCTCTCTTCGACTCTAACTAAAGGTTTGCCTTTGATACCTTCTTTGGACCCATCTCGCAGGTATTCCTCAACCGCTTTCATGCCTGCATCGATGTAAAGCATGCATTTCGGAGGTTTGCCTAAAGGATCTCGATAACCATATGCTGTAAGAAGGAAAACGATAGTGTACAAGACTGGACGAGATGTCGTTTGGAAAGTAATCGATAAAGAATCAGAAGCAGGTTTAGCTGAAGAAGAAACGAGAGGAAGCTGAGAAGATTGATCAGTACTGTAAAGACGCTTCGAGCACAGCAAAGACGCACAACGATCCGTCCATCTACTTCATTCTGGCTTGCCTTAGCGCTTGAGTCTAGCATAGCATGAATCTGTTTCAGGCCAGCTTTAACATCTTCTGTCGAAGTAGGTGTACAATTCGCTTGCGAATCATAGATAACTTGCAGTGTCAGGTAATTGATTTGAAGCTGATTAGTGAGAGATGCCTTGGGTTGCTGAGAAAGATGGGTTTTGATGTCGGCTAAATCCGCTTTAGCCAAACCCCATTTGTCTTCTTGCATAGCCCAACGTGCTCTCATGAGGCGGAAGAAAGCTAGAACCGAGTCTTCGCCGCGAGCTGTCGCAATTTCGATGAGAGGAGAGAAGGATTGTTGTGTCGGCGTAAGAGCATAAGCGAGAAGATGGAAATGGTAGATCCATTGAGGATCTTCTCCAGAATCAGGGTGCAATAGATTGACCATTCTTTTGACCTCGCCTTTCGCTAATTTCTCAGCTGTGCTTCCCGCTCCTCCAAGAGCATTGAAACGGATCTGAGCTGATACCAAAGCAAGATAGAAAGGCCGCAGCGCTTGATGTTTTTGTGAATTCAGCAGACCCTTGTGTAAGATCTGTTCCACTTCTGGTCTGGATGCTCCATTAGGTCCACAATCTCCTTCAGTGACGAGTAATTCGATGAGCAAGAGTCGACAGATCAAGTCGTGTTCTGGCTTGTAATCTTGACCGGAAGACGCGACGGACAGAGCAGCACGGAGACAGATAGAAGCAGACAGAATGTGCTGCCTGTAAAGATTCAGGACATGGATAGAGGCGCGAGGATTGTTCAACTTCAACGTGAGAGCCCTCGCCGAAGCGATGCAAGATTGAGCAGCATGAATGAGAAGAACAGCTTGTGGAAGAGCGACCAGAGGTGCTGCAGACTCTTGTGGCTCCAATTTCACTCGCTTGTTTTCTGGCCCAGCAGCTTTATCTTCTTCTTCCGTTCTACCACGTTTGCTTGAAGTGAAAGACGAATCAGAAGTGATTACAGCTGCCTCTGCTAGCATTCCAGGCTGCTGCGAGCCAGATCTAGCCATTTTCTTCGTCAGAACAAAATCGCGGTTTCGCAGCAACAAGAACATCTCAAAATCCTGCATTGGCGTTACACGAGGTTATGCTACAATGCTATAATCTAGCTGATTAGAGGCAATTTACGGCTCATGGTGAATACTAGCCTCGGACGTGTCGAATTCTTCGGTTTATCGGGTTTGTTCACGGCTCTTATTCTATCTCCTCGCTAGCTTTGCCGTGCTCTGTATGTCTTTTACTCCATGGCTAGTAATGAAAGTCCTCGGTTTTGGTTCGGCGACCGCGTTGGACCTGTTCTTCCAGCAGACGAGACCATCTGTTTTCCCCTTTGTATGCGGTTAACTCCATGGTAAGCGTAGCTACGTTCTTGACTATTCTTCTTACTTAACAGCCTTCATCTTCTCTCTTATACCTTCGTTTCTCTTCTCTCTATCCCCGTGCTTTGTCGTCATAATGTCTTCTTCAACCATGAGTGAAGAGCAGCGCGCCAAGATTCGCGACCGTCAAGCTGCTCTTGCTAGAGCACATCTATCAGCAACCACAGTGGATCGAATCTTACCCAACAACAAGAACATAGTGCATGCCAATGCACCTACTCGCCAACGGTCTTCGAGCATGGGTTCTCAAGGTATAGCACAGCCACAAGGTCAAGCTCTTCCTCCTCCACCTTCCAATGCTACCCGTACTTGGGGTCCATCAAGGGAATCAAGAATGAGAATGGCAGAAGCAGCGAGGCAGAAGAATCAACTCAACCTTCAACTATTGCGTTATTTCCTCTATCGGTTTTATTCGCAAAGACCAGCGTACAGAGTCCGTAACCTCGAAGATATCTTCTTGATGTCTTCCAAACTGATTGTTGAAACTTATGATAGCCTGGACAACAATTACTCATGCGTCCTGTTAAAGAAGATGGATCTTGGGCTACGGAAGATGTGAAATTGATCCCTGTTCGGATTGAGGCTATACAAGGTGGCAAGAAACAGGGTGTGCCATTTGGTAAAGTGAGCTTTCTAGCAAGGGGAGAAGCACAACAAGCTGATGATGTATTGTCTAGACATTGGCTTTCTGGCAGTATATGGTTAGCTGGAGAGTTGATGGATCGAATGATAGGGTTATGACTACTAGATGGGATCTCGAATTGGGGTGCGGACTAGAGTTGGGTTTGCGAGAGACTTCTGGTAAGACTTTTCTCACTTATTACGGGAAAGGGCTCATGAATGTTATGCCAGGTCCTGGTGTACTTGATTCAAGTGTAGAAATAGTGGAAGATATCTCTACTCTTTACAATCAGAACCCCTTCTCTGCCATGTTCGGCAACAACCCTCATTCACAGCAATCAGCAGAGCATTTGTATGCGGACAAAAGATCTTCTTCTCAGCAACAGCCAATTGGGAAGGTCGAACATCAAGCATCTCAATCCATCTTCGAAGGAGTTCGTGTTCATCCGAATAACTCGTCGCCCAAATTTGTGTTGCAAGCTGCTCCCGCTGGTCGTGTCTACAAGCCTTTACCTCTTCGACCTCACAGTTCTTCTTTGCAAGTACCGCGACCTGAAGGACCTAACCGAAGACGTTCTGCTTCAGATCCAGGAAAATATATGATGCAAAATCGAACTCTTCCAGAAATCCCAGACAGACCTTCTTCCGTTCCACCTTCATCTACTACCAAAGCAATGTTTCACAATGTGCAGCTACCGAAACTCAATTTGCCTAAATCACCTCTTTGGGATTTCACAACTCGGACGCGCAAACGCGCTTATTCTGAAGTGGAACTTGCTCAAATCCAACAAGCTGATCTCACTTCTCTTGGTATTGGTGTTGCAGAAGTCCATACGGAGGAGATAGGGGCTATGGAATGAAAGTATGTTTTTTCGTGAACTGTGTATACCAGGGGATTCGTACGTGATAGAGCTTTATATTCTTGTATATCTCGTACTTGCACTGTCACTTTTACACGTCGGCGTGGAATTCCCGATTCTTAAGCCTTCGAGAGCCAGCTTGTTTCGAGTCCGCGACTTTGATACCTTTCACCTGCTAGAATCATTCCAAGACAGTACTAGAAGGTCAAGATGTCGTTCAAGAAGGACGATATCGCGGCAGACACCAATGGTGAGCCTTTATTGGACTTTCAAACTTGTTTGCAATGAATCTCATTCACCCTCGTCCGCAGCTGTTGGTTTCTTCTGGCAAGACAAGACCTCAGTCTTTCAAGAGGCTAGGGTCTTCAATGAATCGCCTATCTCGCCCAGGAAATGCAGGGTGCGCAGATATAGCGAGCTTTGAATCTGTCTCGTACTGATTCACAGCTCTCGCTGGTCACAGATCCTGCTCACCAAAATCATCTACCTGCTCTATGTGGGAGAAACGTTTGGCTCACAAGAAGCGACGACTTTGTTCTTTGGCGTGACTAAACTCTTTCAACATAAAGACCCTGCTTTGCGTCAAATGGTCTACTTGGTCATCAAAGAGCTCGCTAACGTCGCTGAAGATGTCATCATGGTCACTTCCAGTATCATGAAGGACATGCAATCGAATTTGGAAGTCATTTACCGGCCAAACGCGAGCAGAACTCTATGCAGGATCATTGATGTAGGTTGTGAAGCCTGATTGCTGGTCTCAGCTCAATGTGTTACATCTCCTACAGGGACAGATGCTTCAAGGTGTAGAACGGTTCTATAAATCCGCAATAGTAGACAAGAACTCTTCCATCTCTTCTGCCGCCCTTGTTTCTGCTTACCATCTCTTCCCTATCGCCAAAGATGTGATCAAACGCTGGGCCAACGAAGCGCAAGAAGCAGTTATTGCGAAAAACAGTTCGAGTTTCGGTTCATCCGCTTCAAATTACCTAGGTGGTTTCTCCGGTCAATACGGTCAGCAACAACAGCAATCAGGTTATCAAGCTGTTCAGAGCAATTCTTTCATTACTCAATATCACGCTCTCGGTCTGCTTTATGTCATTAGGCAACAAGATCGAATGGCTGTTACCAAGGTCATTGGCCAATTAAGTGGAGCAGGCAAGAGTGGTGGATCAGCTAGCAGCACTTTGAGAAGTCCTTATGCTATTTGTATGCTCATTCGATTCATCGCCAAAGTCATGGATGAAGATCCAAAGTCAGTTGTGTGAGAATGGTTTGTCGCTTTGGCTGACTCTACGTGCTGCGCATTGACAGCCTACATCGACAAATGTTTGAATTGCTCGAAGGCTATCTTCGACACAAGAGCGATATGGTCAACTATGAAGCCGCTCGAGTGATATGTGAAATGCGCAATGTTACCAATTCCGAACTCTCGAGACCCATTGCAGGTGAGTGGATCTGATGCTATGAGTCTCCGCGACTCTTAGTCAATGAAATCTGCCACAGTTCTTCAACTCTTCCTCTCTTCACCTAAATCTACTCTCAAATTCGCTGCTATTAGAACACTCAGCAAACTCGCTCAGACTAACGCTCAAGCTGTTGCTGGAACCAATTACGATATTGAAAAATTGATCAATGATGAAAACAGGAGTGTTGCTACTTATGCGATTACTACTCTGCTGAAGGTGCGTGATCTCGCTCGCGTTGCCCTATCGGGGCTCAGGCGATTGAATTTCCGTACAGACTGGTAATGAAGCTTCAGTTGATCGCCTAATGAAGCAAATCTCTGCATTCATGTCTGAAATCTCGGACGAATTCAAAGTCATCGTCGTCAATGCTATCCGAGCTCTTTGCCTCAAATTCCCAGCCAAACAATCTACTATGCTGACATTCCTTAGCGGTATCTTGAGGGATGAAGGTGGATATGATTTCAAGAAAGCTGTCGTTGAGGCCATTTTCGATATGATCAAGTTCATTGGTGATAGCAAGGAAGCAGGTCAGTGATGATGCATTGCGGTATCAGTATAAGACTGATACCCTTGCCTCATTGTTGTTGACAGCTCTTTCTCAATTATGCGAATTCATCGAAGATTGCGAATTTACTAAACTCTCTGTCCGGATCTTACACTTGCTTGGGGTGGAAGGTCCCAAAGCTCCTCAACCTTCAAAATATATTCGCTATATCTATAACCGAGTCATTCTTGAGAACGCTATCGTTCGAGCTGCTGCCGTATCGAGTTTGGCTAAGTTTGGTGTGAATGTCGCTGATTTGGGGGTCAAGAATTCGATCAATGTTCTGCTCACGAGGTGTGTGATCTCAAGCAATGAATGACCAGCGCTAACAATTTCTTGTCAGATGCTTGGACGATGTGGACGATGAAGTGCGAGATCGAGCAGCACTATATTTGCAAGTGATCAAGGATGAGCCTCTAGGAGAGACGTTGGTGAAAGACGGTCAGCTTTTAGGATGCGTACAATCAGCTTAGGCTGATTTCGTACATCCGATGGCAGAATCCACTTTTGCTTTACCTGCACTTGAAGCTCAATTACTATTATACATGCAAGATCCTCAAGCTTCTTCACAACCTTTCCGTCTAGACACAGTACCTAAAATTAGCAAAGATCAAGCCAGGCAAGAAGCTCTTCGTAAGTTTGGGTTCGGGCTTCACGACTTTGTGTAGGTTTTCATCGATGCTTACAGGTGCTCGCAATCAAGAAGTTGTCGGCGATGCTTCAGCAGTCAGCAAGAAGGTCGACTCGGCTGCAGCTGCAGCACCCGCAAGTCCTTCGGAAGCTCAAAATCTTTATGCTCAACAGCTTTCAGAAGTACCAGAACTTTCTTCTTATGGACCTGTTCTCAAGAGCACCTCTCGACCTGTTGAACTTACTGAAAGTGAAACTGAATATGTGGTTTCCGCCGTCAAACACATCTTCAAAGAGCACATTGTCTTCCAGGTCAGTCAATTGGATAACAATGCACTTTGTGCTAATTTGTCCAACTGTGTGACAGTTCAATGTTCGCAATACTATCCCAGATACCGTGCTCGAGCAAGTTTCGGTCATTATGTCTCCTTCGCCAGAAACTGGCGTAACAGAAGATTTCATTATTCCTATACCTTCCCTCTCTTCTGATAGCAGCGGCATCATTTACGTCTCTTTCACTCGCAACAACCCATCAGAATATACTGCTGGCTCATTCGGCAATTCACTTAAATTTGTTAGCAAAGAAGTGGATCCCTCTTCTGGTGAACCGGAAGAAGAAGGCTATGAAGATGAATATCAACTGGAAGAGGTTGAATTGGGCGCAGCGGATTACATGATTCCAAGTTACGCTACTTTCGCTACCGAATGGGATCGCTTAAGGTCTGGATCAAGTCTTACGGAAACTTTTGCTTTGTCCGCGCTGGAGAGTCTGAAAGGTAAGCCCCGATTTTTCAGCAAGCGACATTTAGCTAATCTTTTGCTGCGCTTTTAGCTGCTTGCGATTCTTTGGTGGAAATCTTGGGTATGGAACCGCTTGGAGGAACAGAAACGCCAGCTTCTTCTACCGTGCATACACTCAACCTATCTGGTCTAGTGTGCGGTGACGGAGGAAAAGTTTTAGCAAGAGCCAGAATGACTTATGCTTCTGAATCGGGAGTGACTTTGGAACTGTCAGCTCGTGCAGAGAAGGAGACTGCTGCGCAACTTGTCATCAGCGCTATTGGGTAGATATGTAAAGAGATAGGATCAGGCTGGAATGAAAATGCAGGGCATTCGTTTGCATACACTTTTTTGACCAACCTTAAGCATGAAAGTCAGATGACAATGTGTGCAAGGTTCCTAGTAACGTATAGTATTGCATGCTTGGAGTATCTATTTCAATGCTATTGTTAACCCTCTACTTCATGAATCTATTTTTACTCATCAGCCATAGCCTGTAAGTTTCGCGAAGAATTTGACATACTGAGAAGCCAAAGAAGCGAGCTGGCCAAGTCCACCGCTGTTACCTCCACCCATAGTTCCTCCGCCAAATTGAGACTGCATCATCAATTTCATAACAGTCATTCCGCTGAATTCAATCGTATCAGCAAACAGAAATCAGATAGACCTTGATAGACACTGACGCAGAGGAGACTGCATCTTGTTTGTTGCCTTGAGCAGCACCACCAGATTGATCAAAGAGTCTAGAAGCTTCAGCCATAGCTTTGCCGACGAGCATAGCTTGCACTGCAACAAAGCGGTTCAATCTGGGTTGCGAGTAAGTGTGAAGAAAGAAATCTTACTGCCTCCTCCTCCTCCCGCACCAGTCGAAGAGGCGCTAGCTCCCGAGCCGGTGAACATTTTCAGACTGTGAGCATGAACTTATCATTGTTAAGCGCCCGAGCGCTCGAAGCAAGTCCACTCACGCTTGCATCTATACACAAAATGAGCTGATATGCAAAAAGAGTGCGAAAGAGAACCTACTGCTGCAGCGGCGCCCATACCATTGGCAGACATGTTGTTGCCGTTGCCTTAATCGTCTCATCAGATTTAGCTCGATTCAGAAGCTGGACGGTTTACCTCGTTCGTAAGCTTCAGCATGAGCGTCCTGTACACCATCTTCATCGATATCGTTTGGATCAACAGCTCCGTTCTCTTTCTTCTGATTCAAGAAGGACAAAGCGCTATCGAACAAGCTCCCATCTTGATCTTGAGCGTTGCCTTTAGCGTGTTCAGCAGCACCGTTGAGCTGTACAATTGAATGATAAGCTTCAAAATACAGATTGCTTGTTATGACACTTACGTCTAAGCCTTGAGAGGGTCCATTGTTGTATTGCGGACCTCCTTGCATGTTGTTACCTTGATGCTGGGAGTTCTGGTAGGCTGAGTAGCCTTGCTTTGCCATCTATTGACGTATTTATGTCATCAGAAAGCTTTGACATAGCGTCGGGAAAGAGAAACTCGCGTTCATGAAGCTGCAACAGATACAAGAATGAGCCTCAAGATGGCGCTAGTTAGGGCAGGATTGGCTTACTCCATTGTTGCTTAGTATTGGAAGTTTGAGTTCGACCTTGAAATAGATTCTTCTGTCGCGACAGCCAATAGTCTGGCCAATACTGTCAGACCAAGTGAACGATGAGCACTACTCCATAGGGGACCTAGAAGCTATGCACCAAGGCAAGCAAGCTACTTACAGCGCGTCGAATCGCCTGAATCCATTTGACATGCTTCGACAGCTCTGTTGGAACCTCTTGCATTCATAAATTAGCAGGCAACGCGTCTCAATCCTCTTTGAGCATCATTATCTCAAGCTCGTGTAATCGGTTACTTAGTTTCCGCCGATTACGTAATCAAACGAGGCCCGAGCATCTGAAATTCTGACTTGATTTCTCATTTCCAACTACGATCGCAGAATGAGTGAAATTCTTGACGTTGCTATCATTGGAGCTGGTATCTCTGGCATCAACACAGCTTATCGAGTACAAGAAGCTTTCCCTGATATTCGATACAAGATCTTTGAAGGTCGAAATGATATAGGAGGAACTTGGTCTTTCTTCAAGTACCCTGGTTTACGTAGCGATTCAGATCTCTTTTCTTTTGGATTTGCTTGGAACACTTGGTCTGCTGAAAAAGTTATTGCCGATGCTGCTTCAATCATGTCTTATATGCGAGAATCAATCAAGAAGTCTGGAATAGACAAACATATCGAATATGAACATAAAGTCATCTCTTACAATTGGAACAGTCAAGATCAATTGTGGGAAATCACTATGAAAGTTAAAGGGCAAGAAAGTAAAGTTGTTAGAGCCAATTGGGTTGTTCTTGGAACTGGGTACTACGATTACGAGAAGGCTCTTCCTACAACTATTCCTGGTCTGGACAAGTTCAAAGGCAAAGTGAGTCATTACTTCTCCATCGTCATTATCGCCGCATGCCGATGCTATCTATTTGCTTGACACAGATCGTTCATCCACAATTCTGGCCTGAAGATCTAGATGTCACAGGCAAGAAAGTTGCTATTGTCGGTTCGGGCGCAACAGCAATCACCATCTTACCAAGTATAGTCGAAAAAGCATCAAAAGTAACAATCGTTCAAAGAAGTCCTTCTTACATCAGCGCTTTACCAGCTAAAGATCCAAGCGTTGATTTCTGCAAACGTTTCTTACCACTTTCTTTTGCTAACTGGTTGATGAGAGTTAAATACCTCGTTCTCAGTTATCTCTTTTTCAATTTCTGTCAAACTTTCCCAAACAAGGCAAGAAAACTCATGTACAAACGAACTAGTGAACAACTTCCCAAAAATATCAGTCTTGATCCTCATTTCACACCAAAGTAGGTTTCTCTTTCTTCTTCAGGACCTTATTATCGATACAAGTATCTGACCCGGCTTCCTTTTCAGATATTCTCCTTGGGATCAAAGATTATGTCTTTGTCCTGATGGCGATTTCTTTGAAGCTCTTCGATCTGGAAAAGGAAACATTGCAACAGGTCATATCGAAACAGTTAAAGAGAAGAGTATCGTTCTAAAAGATGGAGCTGGAGAAATTGAAGCAGATATAATCGTTACTGCTACTGGGTTGAAGATTTTGATTGGTGGTGGAGCTGAAGTTAAGATTGATGGGAAAACTCAAGTGGTCAATGATAAGATGATTTGGAAGTGTGCTATGATTCAAGATATGCCAAACTTGGTCGCAATCATTGGATACAGTAAGTCATGTCTCTATCTGATTACATTGCGCAAGAAAATGCTCATGGCATTACAATAGCTAATGCTTCATGGACACTGGGTGCTGATGTCGCTGCGAAAACAATGACAAGAATAATGAAGCATCAACGTCAAAACAACTTATCAGCAGCTATTCCTACCGCTCCTGTAGATATCAAACAGACATCTTTCATGAAAATGTCTTCCACTTATTTGCTCAAGGGAAAAGGCGATATGCCTGCAGCCGGCAACAAGTATCCTTGGTTGCCTCGGGCTAGCTACTTCTACGATATGTTCGATGCTAAATATGGTACTATCCATCAAGATATGGTGAGTCAAATGTCGATTTATCTCAAGTCAAGTGCTGATATGGTTGTAGTCATTTATTGACAACTCAACTAAATCCGAGTAATGCGGATGAGAGCAGTAAGTGTAGCGAGCTTGATCGATGTTGTAGTGTGAACGTCAGACCAGTATATTTGTCAGTATTATTGTGAATTGCATTCGCCCATATAAAGGTGTTATAACAAGTTGGTCTGTAAATGAACGAATTGAACAGAATTTCACTTGTACATCGTTACACATCAAAGTCCATCGTGATCTGAAATAGTCAAATTGACAGCTGTTTTGTGACTTCATTGACCAGGCATCACGGAAGAAAGAACAAGTCTACAAGACCGACGTTAGTAACTATTGAGTCCAAGCCCAAAGGAACCCCACTTCAGTAGATTAGTAGCGGTCTTTTGCTCCGGCGGATCCTCTTGCAACATAAGAAACGTCATGTAGGACAACAACATACTGAAGTCGGGACCGAAGATGCAAAGATGGAGGTCTGCAGAATAAATGCCGCAAGGACAAATAGCAACGATCTGAATGCGCTTCCGCATGCAACAATCCAATGCGTCGCACGGCGATAGCATCGTCCGTAAGCAGAGGTGCAGCATCGAAGTCGTGAATTAGATCAAGACAAGTTGAGCAGCTACTACACTTGGTCCCAGATAGGACAACGGTAAGCGTAATAGCTAGCTTGTCTGCTGAGGAGAGTGCGCGATAAGTTGTGGAAAGAGGAGGAGGCAGCCAAGTCGCACAGCTAATGCGACTTGGCTGAAGACAGAAGCAGAAATGCTTACACAACAAGCTCATATCGTTACCCTGATAGCAAGGATGATGACGCAGTAAAAGAAGCTCAAGAAATCCTGAAGCTTGAGCAAGTCCTGAGGTCAATGCGCGGAACATTGCCAGCTGGTCACAGCAGCCTGTGCCGTCCATCTTAGCTACAGTAGAAGTCGTGTACTACGCAGAGAGATCCGTTTTGAAAGTATGGAGGCTGCTGCAAGGCTGCTGACATCGCTGAACGAGCTCAAGATAACTCACACTCTTGTCCCGAAGCAATCACTTCACAACGAGCATGGACAGACGCAGGAAGAGTGCATTCCTCTTCACGATACCCACTCCGACTTTCCTGCGTGGCAGACAGAGGCAATTAGGCGTATACGGAGCTGGAGCACTCGTACGCTTGAATCTCAAGTCAAGCCTAAGCCCTTCGATATCTAATGCAACTCGCTACAGTTCGCTATTGGCTGGTGGTCCTTCATTTCTTCTGTTATTCTTTCAGCCAAAGCGGCACCCCCTGCAGATTCACCTTATGACACCTTTCCCGTTCATGTTCGGTTTCCAGATTGGTTACCTGGTCTCTTTGGTACTTTAGGAATGATTATCGTGAATTTGATTGATAAATCAAACTTGATGGGAGAAGAAGGATCTTGGTCAAGCGGGGGAGTAGCATGGAAAGCGAGGTTGTTCTTATTCTTGGGTTTCGCTTTGATGGCTGGTGGATTGGCTGGATCAATTACGATACTGGTCATCAAGTACTTGCTACCTGATTATGCTCATCCGGAAGTCGTCTGGTGGGGAGTGTCGAATGTAGTTCAGAACATCTGTATTCTGCTATCGTAAGTCTTTCGTGAGCGTATATGACAAATGCTCAGTTTTCCTTATTGTAGAGCATCGGTGCTGTGGCTGGCGCAGCTATCCGAAAGTGAATACGAATATAACCTATCAAGCAAGTCTTTGCCAAATTTTTAGCCCTAGTGATGCTGACGCAGCCATGGAACAGTATGAGCAATTTAAGCAATCACTGCATATGTATATAAGAGCAAGCGAGACCGCTGGGCTCATTGTATCATGTTTCGAATGGAAGGCTTTGCCCAGATCTCACCAGCTCAACGTTCAACACTCCCTGCCATTACTTCGTCATCGAATGATCTCCTCAGATAGACCATCAGGCGTATCGTTATCTAAGCGATGTCCTTTGCATTTCCCACGCGACGCATGAATTCTGCAGCGAAACAGTGACCAGCTCAATATGGTGAAGCGCTCAGCGCTAAGCAGCGGCGACGAGACTTTAGATCAACATTCACCTGTAAGTCATGCACCTATGCATTACGCAAAACTTGTTTTGATTCGTTTGTTTGGCGAAGAAACGCGCGAGGACTGAAGTGTCTCGAGAACCTTCACAAGCTAGATCGATAGTGGAAGAAGAGCCAGTCGTGCACGCTGAACTGCCCGCAGAAGGTTTGTTCCGACGTGCGAAACTGGCTTAAGCACTGAAGGGCCAAGCAGAGGATGATGAGGACGATTACCGGCCAGACTCGTCTGACGAAGAATTAGCTCGACAAGCGGAAGCTTCAGCTGCAGCTGCTGGTACACAAAATGAACCGAAGAAGAGAAGAGCAACTGTCGCACAATGTGCTATAATCAAATGCATTACGTTCGTGTGATCTGTTACTATTATAAGACCACTAATAATGAATCTTCTACTGATAGAATGATGGATTTCATGTGTCACAAACATCTTACGGTCAACTTGGGTCCGCAGATCAATGTATGTCTCGGCTCAAGATGATTGAAGGAGGAATAATGACTGACTTTAGTCGCAATGCAGTTTATCGTCGACAATAATGGGAGCAAGTCTTTTACTGCAAGACTAAAAATGCTATTGACATTTCCTATAGGCGGGAAATCGGCTATTTTGGCAGCTTTAGTTATTGGGCTCGGCGGATCCGCAGCCACTACTGTGAGTTACACAATCTTCCGACGAACTCTCATTTGAAGGCGTATTTTAGGGTCGAGGATTAGGCCTAAAAGATCTCGTTCGCAATGCTCCTGGAGTATCGTAAGCCGTTATTGTCACTTTGGTAGCGTATGCTAATACAAACTCCTTGCAGAAAAGCTACTGTTACTGTTCGGCTTGCGAATAAAGGTTCAGAAGCTTACCAGCCCGAAATCTACGGCGATACGATTCTTATCACACGAATAATACCTCGTGAAGGTCAAGGCTCATACAAGATAGCAGATAGCGAAGGGAAACAGATATCTACCAAAAGAGCAGAACTCAATTCTATCGTGGATCATTTTGGGCTCGCGATTGATAATCCTCTAAATATCCTCACTCAAGATAATGCCAAACAGTTTCTGGTCAATTCAACTCCGCAAGAGAAATATATGTTCTTCCTGAGAGGTACTATGCTCCAGCAACTTACCGAGGAATACGAACAACTTCGACTGCTCATCGTCACTCTGCAGTCCAATCTTGACGCTCAAAGACGTTGCATACCGCGTATGAGAAAAGAGTTGCTCCAAGCACAAGACAGGCAGCGTGCTGTCGCAGCAGCGCAAAGTCATGCATCTGAATTAGAGACATTGAAGGCTTGTTTGGCTTGGGCTTATGTTACGGAAATTGAAGATAAGATTGCTCAGCAAGCAGAAAAACTCGGTGGTGAAGAAGATCGGGCTTCGCAATACTCAGCTCAACTGGAAGTGTTCAAGGTCAGTAGCTGTTCTTCACGCGTCTAGCATGCATACTCATCCCGCACTCTCGGATGCACAGGAAGAGCTAGATGAAATAACCAACGCTTCACTGCCTTAGAAGCTGAAGTGTCAAAGGAGGAGAGCGGTTCGCTTGCCATCGATGGCAAACTCAAAGGACTCAATAGTCAAATCAAAAAGAATACTGCTGAAATCAGACGGCTAAACGTAGGTCCAGTCCATCGAATCGTTGATCTATCTTATATGCTACTATTCAGACTGAAGGCCGTGAAATGATGACTGCTATTACCGAAGCTCAACAACGGGCGGTTGAATTCGGGCTTCAGCTCGAAGTCGAAAGCGCTAGAGTTAATCAAGATCAGACCGATTCTCGGCAGCAACAGATGTCTGCTCTAGAAGCTAAGAAAGCCGAACAAATAGCCCTGAAAGAGAATCTCCGCATTGCGAGAAGAGAAGCTGACGCATTTACTACACAAGCAGAAGCTGGATCACAGCAATTCAGAGATTTGAAGATAGATTTAGACAACGCGGCGGTCGATGTGAAGAATAGCGGTCAAGCTATTTCAGATGCTCGACGTGCGCAAAAGGACACTTTGGTTCGATACGATGGCAACACGACAGCCCTTCTCGACGCTATCAGTCGCGAATCAGGATGGTTTGGCTGTCGTCCTGTTGGACCATTGGGACGATATATGGCTTTGAAAGATCAACGCTGGTGCGCGCTGGCAGAAACCGTCTTGCGAAATCAATTGACCGGTCACGTATGTTCTGACTCGCGAGATAAAGCTCGTCTCTGGAAACTACTCCATCGCTTCAACATTCGGGGAGCTCAGGTCTTCTATACACCGATCAATCCCACACTGGACCAAGAGATCCAGGCTAAGATCAAGGCTAAGAAATTACCGGACGGAAGATTCCTTACCTTGTATAGTATATTGACCGTAAGCCTGGGAGCGCAGCGCTGCCTGATCGCTGATACCTGATTAAAGTTTTCCGATGAACTCGTTCGAACCATGATCGTCAACTTAGGACGTCCCGAGACTACTATTTTGGTAACTGATCGTAGAGAGGGCGACAGAATCATGGACGATCCTCCGGAAGGGGTGAGAATCTGTTACACAGACGACGGTTTTAGAATGGGTGGCACGTAGGCTTTCGCTTTTTGTTCTTTTGGCTTACAAGCTCTGATGGCATTGTTAGGCCTGGCTCACGATCAATGGTAGCTTTGAGAATGTTTCAAGGGATGCCTCGACTCTCGAGCGACATTGCACCCGTCATTGCGTAAGTTGCTCCAGAGCTTCCTCGTAATTGCGACAGATAAAAGGCTAATGAAGTCCGTCAGTCGATTTGAACGAGATCACCAGCAAGCTAGAGCACGCCTCCAAGATCTACAGGATCAATTTAAACGATTGGATCTGGATCTGAAACAGCTGGATAAACAGAAACGGGCAGCTTACGTGCTTTCTTACTACTCTACTGCGTCTGATTGACACTGAAAGTTTGTCCAGAATCGTGTGCGATCTATAGAAGAACAGAATCGAGCGGTTGCAAACTCGCTAGCTGCTCTTGAAGATGATAGATGCTCGATGAGCCAGTCAATCTCGCTCACCTGGAACAAGCTGTCAAGGTTCGCGTTGCGCGGTTGCGTGATCCCCTCGACTGATGATGCTGCATACAGGAACAAGAGAGAGAGCAAGGGACAGCAGCGAAACTCAGCTACACAGTAATCGCGAACGGCTCAAATGTCTCAGTGCGGCAAATGAGCCACTCGTCAAAGAAAGGGAAGCTCTTGAACGGAGCAAAGGTCAGAGTTCAGGAGAGGTTCAGAAGAAAAGGGTATGTATATTGAAAGCTTTCAGTCCTGAACAAGTTTCTGATTCATCCATGACAGGCGGCGGCTACTACATCATTGGACCAGCGTGGTCAAGCACAAAGCAATGTTGAGCAATATGAAAGGAAACTTTCAAACAAAATGAAAAGGTAGCAAAAGTTCAAGCGACGTTTGATTTAATCGCAACCAAGCTGCAGGCAAGTCTGTCTAGTCATAATGCTGTGCAGTTGCAGATGATCGCATCAGACATCTGAAGACAACGCCAAGCTGGTATGCAAAGATCGGGATTCCCTACCAGAAGAGAACAAGATTGTAAAACAGTATTTGAAGGAGGTCAAAGCGAAAACTTTAGCTCTCGAAGTTATCGAGAGCAGAGAAAATCTATCGATTGACGACATTAATTTGCAAGTGGATCGTGCCCAATCCAGTCTTGCACAGGCATTGGAATCTGTCAAGGAATTAACCATTTTGTTCAAGGTAAGCTGTTAGACTCTTGGACTGGTATACGGCTAATCGCTCTTCAAGGTCCTTAAAGCTGCCTATACCCGTCGGATGGATACATGGTTGTCGTTTCTCAAGCAAATCTCCGAACGCGCTCGCATTCTGTATTTCTAGCACATGGCTGAGCGAGGATTTGTGGGGATTTTGACCCTCAACCACACTACACGTTGTTTGAAGATCAAAGTAAGTTATTGTTTGGCAATCGACGAGATCATGTCCAAAACCCTTTGCAGGTCCAGACTGAGGATTTCAACTCCAAAGCATCTCAAGCACGAAGTACCTTCAAACAGGCCAGCAGCCTCTCCGGCGGTAAGGTTCTATATCGGTCTCTTGAGCCAAGTCTGACAAATTGAGCAGGAGAAAAGAGCTTCTCGACTGTTGGCCTGCTACTTACACTATGGGAGGCTATCAATTGTCCCATTCGTGCTCTAGACGAGTTTGATGTATTTATGGATTGCGTCAACCGACGCGTTGCTGTACGTCTCTTTAAACGCCATATATTCATCTCTGATATATATATATATATATATATATATTCACAGATGGGCTCCCTGGTCAGTTCCCTCGAGTGTCTGTGGAAGAGAGAGAGTTCACATTTGAGGCAGATCGACGGTGCTCGCAGCACTAATGAAACGTACGTACATATATATGATGCCGCGCCGGACGACACTCACACATGTTTTAGGCAACATCTTCTAAGTCAGTTCTGTGCTTTCATGTCAAATAATACTAATCATGGTGCTTCGAGCAGTCAGCCCGAATTCCATGTATGTCGTGCGAAACAACAATTGATAGCGCTAATGCGGCATATCAAAGGGCAAAAATCGCTGTTGGAGCAGATATACGAGTGCTGAAAGTTGTAAGCAAGTTCGCAAATGACAGGATGAGCGCTGATCCCCTTGCAGGCCGATCCAGACCGATCTCAAGGTATTCTGGGAGCAGGAAGATAAGCAGTCATGTCTTGGTCACACTACCTGAAATGGAGTCACTCAGTATTACGATACTGCTAGACAGCCAGTAAGTTATTGATTTTCGCTTTTGAGCTTATTGTCCCGGCGTTGCCTGAACTGGCTCGGAAACAGCGACTGATTGTCTTAATTTACAGGATTGACTGTTCAGAAATGCAAAGCATGTCAGAATCATCTCACCGGAGCACTGGCTTCAGCAGCGAGACTAGATCTGACTAGCAAGTTGAATAAGGCACCTGATTGCCAGACCAGTCCTTTTATCTCTCTCCTTTTCTGTACGATACCAGTGTGTTCCGCATTCTGCGCAACTTGTATGTGGTATTAGCCGTACCGGAAAGCGCACTATATGGTTTTCTTGTTTGATTGCCTTCTATACGAGCTTCACTCTACTTTCTCGCTCTGTGATATCTCTCATTATGTCTCTTCGATGATCATTCTACTGGCGGGATCACCTTCAATCAGACCGAATCAAGTTCATTCAGATCAATTACATTCCGCTTACCATGCTTGATTTGGCGGATTGCTTGCTCGCAGAGCCCTTTCTGTACATCTGCGACGAATCATGAATCATCCCGTCTGTCTGCTGCTCACTCATTGTGTTTTTTTAAAGACTTGCTGCGGTCCAATCCGAAGCGATCTTCTGATCATTCACAAGCTCCAAACGAAGAAACGCCTTTTGTCTTGTGGGCTTCTCTCTCTCTCTCTCACCATCAAGTTTTATTAATGCAAACGACACCTCTAACAATCATCACAGAGCAAACAGAGCTCTCATCAACATCCCAAAACTCGCCTGCGTAAGCCATCAATCTGCTATATCTGGCAAACAGCTCACAGCGGTTTCCTCTGCAGCTCCGAATCTACCACAGGTAGCACCTCGCCAAAAAGTCGACATGCTCCTGAACCAATTCCTCTTTCACCAAACCTTTCATCAGAACAGAGCAAGAAGCGCTCGCGCGACAATTCGACGCACAGTCGTAAAAGTGGAAATCACAACAACAAGCGGCGTAAATCAAATGACAAGGAAGGAGATATTAAAGAGAAATTGAGCTTGGAAGAGGTGCAGAACAGGAACAAGTTGGCAGCGGTGCAATTGAAGGCTGAACTTGGATTCGATGCGAGCTAGATAGGACTCGGGCCATGACAGCAAGGCTGGACCTTGAGGAGAAGAGAAGGAAAGATGAGGCAAAGCAAAGAGAAGATAAAGACAATGACTGCATTTGTACATACTTGGATTTTATGCGATTTGTACAATATTTTGCATGCGCTCAAACATGAATGTACTTTTTTACTCGGCAAAGCATCGGTATGTCTGCATACCTTCTTTCGATGCTGTCGTAGGTATCAATTAGGCAATTCAGTACATAGAAAGGAATAGACTTACCAACAATCTTCAGCTCTTGACCAGCCAAGATCAAGCACACCACACCAGCTTTTGCTTCAATAGTCACATCTCCAGCTTTGATCGTCCCACTTCCGCTTTCGACGAGAATCACAGAAGGTCCTTGAATTCCACCATGAACTTCTTCTCGCATAGCAGGAATTTGAGATCGAATGAGGTCAAACTCATTGAAAGGTGTATCGTAACGTGTCGAATATTGAGCACTACCTCGAGTGAAAGGTTCAGTTTTGACGAAATACTTTGAAGCTGGATGATCAGTTGGACAGAGAACAGCTTTGTTGAATGTGTCTAGTGTGTCTTGATCGATTTCTTGGAAGGCCGAATTCAAGACGTTGTCGCTATTGGCCATACATTCGATGCAGTCCTGTAAGCAACAATTAAATTAATCTAAGGGCAGAATGCGCATCCTGAATCGACTTACGCCTCTGAACCAGGCGTGAATACCGTCAGCAGGGACGTACTACGATATATCAGATGGTTTTCAACGAGGATAAGGTAGACTTACAATGCATTCGCCAGGTTGAAGCTTGTATAGATTCATGAAGAAAGTGCAGATGAAAGCTCCAGCATCACCTTCATAATCCTGTGATGATTGTTTGTACTGCATCAGTGATGCGACTGAAGCGACATAACCACCCTCACATCATTGAGCATCACGAAAACTTCAGCCAAACCTTTGTCTTCTCCATCCTCAGCACCAATAGCTTTATCTCCTTGCTCTTTACATCGCTTTGCCAATTTCTTGACCAATTCGCTCATCTTGTCTTTCTCATCTTTCCCTCTCTGCAGAACAGTCTTTACCGCTTCCCTCAATTTCTCTTCACTTTCTTCACCTTCTAAGAATTGTTTCGCACTTGAACCTAAAGCTTCTTTCAATTCTTCAACTTTCTCCACGGATTGTCTAATAACTTTCATTCTTCTAAAAGAAGCGAAAGCCCAAAATTCAGATAAAGCTAAACCGATTTCAGGTTTATGATTATCATCAGGTAAATCTTCAGGATTTTCTTTATGTAATTGTTCGGCTAATTTTTTATCTGGATGAATTTGTAATGGCAGAGCTTTCCCAGCACAAAGCGTTTTGAATAAGAATGGTAATTGACCTTTTTGTCGAGCGGTTTCCGTTAATCGATTCAAAGCTTTTCCGTAAATCTTTTCAGGGCAGGAAAGAATTAGTTCGTGTAAAGGTTGAGGACCAGATGGGAGTAGAGCAGTAGAAGGACCGTTTGGATGAGCAGATCTTATAGCAGCATTACATATTCAGTCATCTGTTCTAAAGGGGAAAGAGATTGGACTGACCCCATCCATAATTCAGCATAAGGTTGTTTCATATCCTGCTTGAACTTGTTCTCAGGCGTAGCGGATGCATAATGAGCAACTCGAGCAGTTTCGCCAGATGTACCCCATGGATCTTACTCACTGGATCAGTTGATTATTCGGACGTACGCAAGAGAACTTGGACGCACATTCTTGGACTTTGCAGGATAAGCGAAAGATAGCTGGGACTTCTGATGACATTCCCTTTGAGATCTCGGAGTAAAGATGGGGACTAGCTTAAAGCAGTCTCGGAATTCTGGATATACAGGTATTGTGTAGCTTTGATGATACTGCTCGAGAGTGCAAAGGTATATACGTTCGTGGTGTGAGAGTAAGAAGCGAAACGTAAGCAATGATCGTCATTCGGATGCAAAGTCAAGGAACGCGATCTGCTTGGGCTTTGAGCAGTAGAGTTGCTCGTTGAGAGACCTGCTGAGGCATTCAGACTGCCCGCTGTTGTATCCAGAGGCTGCAGGAGCAAAGAGACAAAACTCTCGACACACCGCAAATAACACGAGAACAAGCCGTCTGCTGCTCAGCCAGTCCTTATAGAACCTGGAGCACAAACTAACGGTGACAGTAACTGATAAACCTTGCGACATTTTCCATATGTTTGATTCCAAGATCCTGCATGACTCGACGCTGCAAGCACTCTAAGCCCAATACAGCACTGTAGAGCTGTCTGCACGTTCGTGGTAATCCATATCAGCGCAATCGCGAGTCCAAATAGCTGTTCCTCGACAAGCTTCCTACTTTCCAAAATTTCTCTTTCGACTCTCGCGACCTGCATCAACCAGTTTATGCTCAGGCGCTCTTTATTGAGACCTGTTTATTACATACCACGTACCTCTTCACTATATCCCTTGACTAGAAATATCATGTCTTCTACACCAGTTGCTGCTAATGCAGATGCACCCGCTGGACCTAGTAAAGGAGAACTGAAGCGAATGGCTAAAGAAGCAGAGAAGGAAAAGAGAAGGATAGAAAGGGAAGCTAAAGAAGCTGAAGCTAGAGCTGCGAGGGAAGCGGCTGATGTTGTGCGTTTGAACATTTGGCTTTCATTCATTTCAAGTGAATGCATACAAATTATCGACGCACAGGATTTCGCTACTCAAAACTATGGTAAACTACCAATGCACCAATCGCAAGAGAAGACCAGTAAGTCTTAACCTTGCTTTAACAACTGGGTTTATGCTGAAATGACATCCAGACAGGAAATGGACTCAAATCTCTACAATCAATGCCTCCTCAGCAGGGGAAACTGTCTTCTTCCGTGCTCGAGTACACAATCTACGTTCCCAATCTGCAAAAATGGCCTTTTTCGAATTCCGTCAAAGAACAACAACGATTCAAGCTTTGCTTTCTGTTGAAGCTGAGAAAGTTAGCAAACAAATGGTCAAATGGGCTAGCACGCTACCGAGAGAAAGTTTGGTATTGGTTGAGGGTATTGCTCAGAAAGCTCCGGAACCCATCAAGAGTACCACAGTTCAAGATGCTGAAATCAAGATTGTCAAGGTCAGAGGAGGGAGCGGTCGTCAGCTTTTAGCTGATTTTTTACTTTCCCGTCTGACAGATTCACCTGTCTTCGGAAGTGACAGCTGATCTGCCTTTCGTACTGGAAGATGCATCAAGACCTGAATCTGATTTCCAAAAGGTAGGAGTAGTTGCTGCTTTGCATGATGATAGCTAAGCATGGCTTATCGTCTACAGGAAGATTCTCAATTTGTTCGAGTCGAGCTGAACACGCGATTAGGCGCACGCTCTTTCGATTTACGAGTTAGTCAGATCCTTCATTGATTCGAATATGACTCAAAGTACGGGCCCAGACACCAACCAATCAAGCCATCTTCCGCCTAACTTCAGCAGTAGGCACTCTTTTCCGCAACTACCTCGATTCCCTCAACTTCATTGAAATCCATTCCCCGAAACTTCAAGGTGCCGCCACAGAATCAGGAGCTTCAGTTTTCAAAGTCGATTATTTCAAACGACCTGCTTTCTTAGCTCAATCACCTCAATTAGCAAAACAAATGTGTATTGCAGCAGATATGGAAAGAGTTTATGAAATTGGACCTGTTTTCAGAGCAGAAGATTCAAACACTCATAGACATATGACTGAATTCACTGGATTGGATTTGGAATTGCAGATCGAAGAACATTATCATGAAGCTATGTTTGTTCTTGATGGAATGTTGAAATCTATCTTCAAGGGTTTGCAAGAAAAATATGGGAAAGAGATTGAGAGTGTAAAGAAACAATTCCCTAGTGAGGATTTCAAGTGGAGGGAGGAAACGGTCGTGCTGCAATTCCCGGAAGCTGTCAAGATGTTGAGGGAAGCAGGAAGAGAAGTGGAAGATTACGAAGACTTTGAGTGCGTGAAAGATGTTTCGCTTCAGCTTATGTCTGATACGTCTTCGTCTTCACGTACAGTACACCAACAGAACGCTTCCTTGGTCAACTAGTCAAAGACAAATACGATACTGATTACTATATCCTGGATAAATTCCCTTCTGCCGTTCGACCATTCTACACAATGCCTGATCCAGCTGATCCAGTGAGTGACGGCTAGCGTCTTCTGACTATTGTAGTCTGAAAGTACCTGCTCGCTTCACAGAAACTCTCAAACTCTTATGATTTCTTCATGCGAGGCGAAGAGATCCTCTCAGGAGCTCAACGAGTACATCATGCACCACTACTAGAAAAGAACATGCGATCAGTAGGTATTGATCCCGATGCGCCTGGTATGAAAGAATACGTCGATGGTTTCAGATGGGGTTGTCCTCCTCATGCTGGTGGAGGAATAGGTTCGTTAAGGAGTTCTCGCTTTCAGTCAAGAACTGATGGCAAGCCTCTTGGTTGAACAGGTCTAGAGCGAGTAGTCATGCTTTTCCTCAAACTCGGCAACATTCGATGGGCTTCGCTTTTCCCTCGTGATCCCAGAAGTTTCCCTGCATTTGGAAAATCAGCAACAGAAGTAGTCAGTGCGACTATTGCGAAAGAAGGAGCTGTTCCGGCAACAGCGGAAGGAGCAGCACAAGGGAGTCAATAGATACTAAAGACATAGATATGCAAAATAGAGCAAGGAAATGCACAACTCGACAGTGTGGCATGACAGATATGGCTCGAGTTGTGTCTTTCGCAATGCAAGCAATGTGTACATTTCGCCCTATCATCCCTTTATCAATTAGTGCGCTGTAAAACGAGACGCAGTAGGAATCAGCATATTTTGAATGTCGTCTTGTCATCCGCCTTACCTTCAGGTGTCTTTGCGATATAGTCAATAGCTTCCGCAACAGAGGTGATTTTGCTATGAAGCAAATGTTCAGCAAATCAAAACGACACTGCTTAGCTTCTACTCACTCTGCATCCTCATCTGAGATCTCTACAGCGAACTCTTCTTCAATAGCCATACTGTGCAACAGGCAGTTCCTTAGCTAAGAATAAGCTGTAGACATAACCTGTACGCACACTACTTCAACAGCATCTAGGCTGTCCAATCCAAGGTCGGTAGTGAAAGAAGCAGATGAAGTAACCTATTCACCGCAGCAATAACAACATCTTTAGCCATCCAGGATTATTTGGATGGATTAAAATGCTGACTTTGGCAGGATCGACCTTTTCGAAAGTCCTCAATACATCCGTTACTCTTTCTTGTATTTGATCTTTGCTCAGTCCAGCTCCAGCGGCGTAGAACCTAAAATGGGGCACACTCTATTGGTAATGCGCCGAATTATTGAGATTCGTTTGGACAAACCTTTGGGATTGCTGCAAGAAAGCAGAAGCTGGGCGATAGAGAGCTGCTGGCGCAGGTCTTGCTACTGTGCGGGCTAGAAGTCGAAGAGCGGACATGTTTGATGGTTCGAAACAACGGGCAATCCCAAGTTGTGAAGTATGGAGCGCGATCAACACGCTATCATTCAGATACTGCTAGTACATATTCCTAATACCCTGGACGTCCCGCGTCTCTTGCTTGCCTTCCGATCCAGCGAATACGGCCTTTAAAGTTGAACATTCCCGCTGACCAGTGAAGACAGGTCAATAACATGCTTCAACGGGAAGGAAGTCCTTACTCAAAGTATTTGAAGTGATCTGCACCTTCTGGGCCATAGACATTTCCAGCTGGGTTGTACTGGAGTAATCTCAGCTTAGCTAAAACACGATTGAGGTCAGGCATGCGACATACAATGCACGAATAGAAAGGAGCAGGACCGTTCTGGAGTCCACCTTCGCACTTGGAGACAGCACAGCCGATTTCTGTGGTAGCTTTCCAAACTACCAGGACGCATTTCAGTATGGCTGAAATGACTACTAAGCAGATGGACAAACCAATCTGAGTCCAGTGAGAGTAGACCTGGAGTGAATGAGTACTTGGAGCAGCATATACATTGGAGCCTTACTGGATCTTTGGGGTTATAGTCAGGTGATTCGCTTGCCCAGCCTTCAAAAGCAGCAGAGAGACTCTGGTAGCCGGCAGCCTGACAGTCATATCAGATCCATCCGGGACTCTCGTCGATTGAGAGAGCTTACAATGTTCTCGCCTGAAAAAGCAATGAGATACAAGCTTCAGTCGCCAGAGAACTATCAAGAACTCACCTGACCCAGTACTTTGACCTCCACCATGTTCATATACACACCTATCAGTCTAAAGAAGGATGAGCGCGAATACGGAAGGCTCAAAAGAAAGCCTTACCCATTCTTGAGCAGCTGTCGCTAACTTTTCAGACCAAGTAACAGGGTTTGCACCATGTAAAGCTCTTTCTGCATCATGAACAGCAACAGCTTCCATTGCTAAACTGCTTAGAGTGGGTTTGGTTTGAGTAGGCTTAGGTGTTGAAACAGGTTGTGGAACAATAACAGTAGCAGCCTGAGATGTTTCGAAATGAGCACTGAAAGATGCTTCGAGATGAACCCGAGTAGCTGAAGATTGAGGCTTTACATCTTCTGCTGGTTGTTGTGGAGCTGCAAAAACTGGTTTGGACGAAGGAGATGGTCGGGCCGCAACAGGAGAAGGCATATCAACTGGCAAGATTGGCATATCAATTGGCAAGATTGACATTTCCGGCGGAGCTGATGCGTCTGCTTGAGGAGGAGATGGTGCATCTTCTTGAGGAATAGGTGGACGAGGAGCAGTAGACTCATCACCTTCAGGAGTCGCTGGACGAGGACGAGGTCGCATAGGTCTAGAAGAGTTGTTTCCTTTTGCTTTGTCGTGCCAATAGTGCGGTCTGTGTTGACCTGCACTATTCTTCAGATGTGCCTTTGTATAACGGAGAGAGAAATGCCTACCCTCGTAAAACTTGCGAAAGTCAGTCCTTGAGTCTGCTTGATTCTCTCTGTGCGAGCCTCGATTTCCACCGCCTTGATGAAATTGACGGAATCTTTGCATTTGTTCAACTTTGTTGCCAGTCTTGTCGCATGGCTTTTGGTCTGCCGCCTGGGCAAAGACAGAAGCAGAGAGTAGGAGTACAGAGCTGTAGTGCCAAAAAAAAAAAACGTGGTCAGAGCGGGAGTAATCGAGGCTGTGCGATGCTAATTACCTTAGAAACTGCAAAGTGAGCATTTTTTATGTTGTTGGGAACTGGCCAGCAGTATGATACGTTGTGAGAAATGACAGGAAGTGGATGATGGTCGAACGAGAGCAAGAGGATAGACTTCGCGGCAGGAGAAGGTTCGAGCGTTGCCTTGACGACGGCATGCGGAGATGAAACAGATCAAAATCTTGTCACACCGCGATGCGCGACTTGCCAGAGTTGTTGCAATCGATGTACACAGGAGTATTTGCCCAGCGAAAGAATGCTTGCCAAGATGAAAGATTTGAAGTGAAGCAATCGTGGTTGTGTTATGGAGACAGGAAGAACGGTAGAGACAAATAGAGTGTTACCTTGAGAGTACTCGTTATGTGTATTGAATACCAACTCAACGGCAGAACGAGGCAGCAACGGGGCGGCTGTCACAAGCTGTGTGTGATATCGAGATTATCAGAGGAAATCAAGTCCGTTCGATACTGCAGATAAGGAAGTAGAAGAAAAGTAAATAGAGCAAGCAAGAAGCCTTCGATGGCTCGTGCAGGGCCATTTTCCTCAAGTCAAGGCTCAATTTTGAAGTCTCAGTCACAAAGCGCGCTGTGAAAGAGAATGACAGCCTTCGTGAGATGGTTGCCTGAGCTCCTGAGAAGAGCACACGATGCAACGTTTGAGATGCTCGTAGGCAGACAACGGCCAAAGTTATTTAGTTTTCTGGCTTATCAGGCATCTGCCATCGAAAGCAGTCAATATTGGACCTCATGGAATGTCAATACACATCTTGGGAGGTCAGTAACCTTTCTAGATGTAAAGACCAGGCTACATTCCTCGAGCAACAGCCGGAGCTCTTGGTGGATTACTTGCATCACAAATTCGATCGACTCAGCCGCAAGCGAGAATCAGGTTGCTGCTGCGAAGCGGGCATTTCACAAGAGACTGGATCGCAAACAGCTGGGATCAATTTGCTCACACGCAAGGATATGGGGAGGCGATCGAGACGGACAGCAATCAAGTCGCTTTCCAGCTGGACAGAGGCACAGGAGAGGAAGATCTGCAAATCTGCAAGCCTTTCGAGGTCGAATGGATCTCTTCGCTCGCGGCGGGATCTCGCATTAAGGCAGAGCAACGCAAGACAAAGCGAAAGATTACCTTGCAATCTTCTGCTCAACCTATTTCTACTCTTTTCGTTACTACAAAGGCCGCAGCTGTTGTACCAGCCTTGCAACTGTTGCGTCAGCGAATCACATCGGAATCAACCATCGTTCTGCTGTCAGACGGAATGGGCATCTTGGACGAAGTCGTTGACAATTTCTTCTCCATACCAAATACCAGGCCTTCTTTCATCCTTGGTCTCGCTAACCAATCCGTCTCTCGAACGTTTGCAGCAAAAGCATTACCTCGAATCTCATGGCATGGAGTGCCAAACGAATCTCTCTCCTTCGGCGTCATTCCATCTCGACAAGTCAATAGCACACTCTCTTCCATCTTTCCTTCTGCTTCCGCTCACCCTTTACTCAATCCACAATCAGAAACCATCCCATCTCTACAAGAACATCTTCCCTACACTTCCGCAACCCATTCTCTACACAGAAGCATCTCAACATTACAAGTCTGTACCAATCTGAACCCTAAATGGCTTTCTCTTCCAGCTTTCCAAACTCAGCAATTACAAAGATTAGTTTCAAACAGCATCATTAACCCTTTATCAGCTTTATCCGATTCAACGTATGGTCAATTGTACGGATCGACCTATTTCAATTCAATGGCTAAAATTCTTTGTCAAGAAGCTTCCAATGCGTTCTATAAACAGCAATACCCTGATATTACTCAACTTAGGAATGGGTTTGAAGATTCTCATCCGCTCTCGAGCAAGAGTTTGTACAAGTATACTTTGGATTGTTTGAGAACGAGTCCGAGCCGCGTGAGCAGTACTTTGTCCGATATTCGTAACAAGGCGGAGAAGACGGAAATGTGCGCTTTATATTTTCTTTGCTACGATGTTTTTGCTGACCAGTGTCGATAGCGACTACTTGAATGGATATATTGGTAGATTGGGTCAACATCTGGGTGTAGCTACACCAACGCACGATATGATGATTCCGCTCATCAATATGAGACTAGAGCAAGCTAGAATAACAACAAAATCTTCTGCACAAAGGCATTTCTAAATGATGGGGCATAGCATACAGAAGTAGTTGTACACGTATAAGAAATACAAAGGGTTGTTTCGTTGGTAGACGACTCAATTACCAGTACCGAGCCGACCTTGTTGTCGTTCTGGATCTGCTACTCGTAGAACGCGAATGTCAGGACCGACAGCGACGTTGGCCATAGCATTGGGCGAGACTTTGAACAGCAATGAGCATATTTTGAGAAAGCAGACAGACAACATACTCAGAATGAATTGGCTAACGGAATGTAATCAGCCTCTCGATCACAAGTAATAACAAAAGTACATACGTTTCGTTGGTTTGACGTGCACCCTCGATCTGTCAAGAATATGAGCGAAGAGCTCCAACAATTAAGGTGCATCGGCATACAATCATGCCCATCTATAACGGAACCGCATTTAGCTAGCTTCAGTAGGAGGCAATCAGCAAGACTCACAGCAACACGTCTGTTTACAGGATCTGAGAAGACAGGAATCAGCCAAACCGTTGGCAAAATCAGCTCCGAACGAACCCATAAACACATCAAATTCGTCGAGAGCACGGATAGGACAACCAATCGATTCCCAGAGCGTCAACAAGAGTGAGACAGTCGAGAAACTCTTTTCACCTGTTGACATTCGGATCAGAGAGTACAAACGCAAACAAAAAGCTACATACCACCAGAGAGAGTCTTCGCATCCTTGAAGGCATCCTTCTTCTGAGTCTGCGTTCCCTGAGTATAAGTGTCTTCGGTTTGTACCTTTCCAACCAGCTTAGCCAAGGGCGAGAAGTGGAAACGAATCCACTCACTTTGACGTCTAGACGGCCCTTCTCGTGGTGGAAGGTGAGTTTCCCGCTGTAGCCACGGGTAGAAAGATGCATAAGGAATTGCATACGCGCTCGCATGCAAATGTATCGACGGAAATGATCCCATTTGTCGGTTCTGACATTGTAAGCGTGCTTCAGTGCCTGCAATGATGATAGTCAGTATACTTCGCTGTATGAAAATCATGATCAATCACCTTGAAAAGGCCATTTAATTCACTGATAGCTCCAGCTGCCTTTCCATGAGCTGTACGTTTTCGATCGACTTCGAGATTGATCTCATCAATAGACATTCCTTGACGTTTGTTGGTAGCGTCTAGCGCCTTCTTTTTGGCTTGCACATCCGCATTGTAATCTTTGGTCGACTTCTTTGGATCCATGGTCAAGCTGTCTCGATCTTCCCAAACCTCTTCAGCTTGCTCGGTCGCCGTCTGGCAGATTGTATATCAGACGATGCAGATATATAATGAAAAGTGAGACTAAACTGACCTGCAGTGTCTCAGCAATTCCTTCGTAAGCTTCTTTCAATGTTGTAACTTTGAAGTTTTGCTGAGCAAGCTTGTTCTCGTACTGCTTGACGTTACTTGAACCTTGATTTCGAGCGTCTAAGACTTTGTTTGCAGCAGTCTGGGAGCCTCCAATGTCAGCTTCCAACACTTTGTCTTTGGCCCAAACGCACTCTTTTCTTTTGGACTTCCCTATCGTGATTGAGTTTTCGTTGTTCCAAAGCGTCTCTCTCTTTCACCAGAGGCTCATTGCGACTGCTGAGTGCATTGAGGCGTTCTCGATTTGCTTGGAATTGAGTCCTGCTACTGTCGATCGCTGTTTCTTGTTCCTGCGCACTTGAAGTTTAGAAGTAGATCAAACAGCGGTAAAAGCTATACCTGTAAGCCTTCTTCCATATGAGCGATGTTGACGGGCTCGTTGACAATCATGTTGTCTTCTAGAGCAGCGATAGAATTTGCCAACCTGCGCGACTTATCTTCCGCGGTGCGAGCACGAGTCTAGTACCGATATGTAAGCTATCTCCGCACTTAATCAAGCACACTTACAACAGCAGCTCGTCTCTTGGTCTCTAAATCCGTCAATTCTTGATTCATCTGCTGAACTTGTGCTTGAATTGCTTGGAAGCGCTGGTTAGCCTGTTGCTTGTCTGCTTCATAGCGCCTAAAAGATGCGTGAGACTTGCAAAGGCGAAATTGATCTCGAGCACTGACTGGATGACAGAGGCAACGTCTTTTGTCATACGAGGTGTACCCGGCCAAGGTCTGAGAGTTGTCATTTGACGACCGCCAATACTGTACATTTCGGTTCAGCTAAGACAGCACAGCCATGCGCACTACTCACACCCCACCCAATCTGTAGCCATCATTGGTGTAACAAGTTTGTACGAATTGAGGTGGATGTGCCATGATGCGATCACCTTCCTGACGCTGAGTTACGAGAATACTAGACTCCGGGCGGATCAAGTTGACAACCATAGTTCGCACAAGTTCGTCGGAGAACTACAAAACTGATCATTAGGCTCTGCATGAAACGGCAAGAGCGAAGAACTTGCGGTCAAAACCTTGTAGATAGTTACATAATCAGTTCCAGGATCAACACGTTCAAGTTCACGATCCAGAGTAGGGTTGACAGTTGTGCAAAAGACAGGTGTACCTTGCATATTGAATCGTCGCAGTAAGGCGTACATACGATCCTTATCGCGAGGGTTGGAACAGACATAACCATTGAGCTGAAAGCCAAAGACGCTCTCAAGGGTACTACTCCAACGTTGATCTTTGAGCGTAATGAAGCGACCTAGAGGTCCAACTGGAGGTGTGCCAGCCCAGCCATTATCGCGTTGAATAGCATCGATTAAAGCCCTGACATTGTTACCGTAAGGAGCTAGAGCATCGTTCTGACTTCGACGCGCGGCATTGATGGCCTGATCAGCAGTTCTGAGATCGCTTTCAGCATTGCCAAGATTCTGTTTGAGTGCTCTAAATTCGTTTGAGCCAGCTTCAGCTTGAGTAGTTAATGCGTCCGCTTCACGCTTAGCATCAAGAATGCTTTGACTGTTTGTAGCATGTTCATCTTTCAGATTCTGCAATTCTAAAGCTTGCTGTTGACGAGGTCCAGTGAGATCTTGAGCATTCTTAGCTTGTTCTTCTTCTAGCTGACGTTTGAACTCGGCTGCTCTTTGTTCAGCCTCTTTGATCGCAGTCATCATTTCTCGTCCCTCGGCCTGAGAAAGATGAGCTAATGTGACACTCGGACACAGCGAACTTACATGCAGCTGCTTCAATTCAGTATGATTGTCTTTCAATTTTCGCTTGATGTCGACCAGTTCAGTATCGATGCCTTCAGTACCGTTCTCCTCTGCAGCGACTTCAGCTTCCAGAGCAGTGAACTGTTCATTGATCGTATCTAGCTCTTTCTGTAAAAACGTGCGCTACGCTTCAGCAAACAGTGTGCGATAGGATCACACGATCCTACCTTGTACTTCTCCAGCTGTTCTTCATACTGCGGTACTCTCGCTTCTTCATGACCCAATTTTTCCGCTTGTTCAGCAATCTTGTTCTCAATTTCTACAACATAAGACCAAGCCAAACATTTCTTTGCTTCTTCAAGTTTCGCAGCTTGGTTTTGAGCTGCTTCAGCACTTTTCTGTTTGGCTAAAGCATCGGCTAATTCTTTTTTGAGTTGAGGTATAATCTGTTTCTGTCGATCGGTACTGGCTTTCACTTCTCTTGTCAGATCTCTCAATTGATCGTACTCTTCTGTAAGTTGTTGCAACATGGTACCGCGTAGGAAGAAAGCGTATTTCTCTTCTGTAAAAGTCAAAACCAGCAACATCAGCAACAGGCAGCTAGCTTCTATGATGAGACTGGACTAACGCGCAGTTGAGTTTTGAAGAAACTGTCGAGCATTATCTTGAGACAGTACATTGATAGGATTATCGACAGCAATAGAGAAATGATCGGTGATGTTAGTCAGTTCTTCTCTTTTCGTGTAAAGTACTTTGCCTTCGTTGTTGGCGATCTTGTACGCTCCACCACCTTCGCGAGCAATAGTCCGAGTGATGAGAATGGAGTCGCCGAATTCTTCTGGTTTGTAAGCATCTGGACCTTTGTTGGCGAGTCGAACAGTGATAGTCGCTTTACTGTAAGGGAGATTAAGTGTTGCTTCGCAATTGCATGACAAAAGACCCACGAGACTCCTGGCTCATTGCGCACAAAGTCTTTGATTCCAGTTCCACGACCCTAAGATAGATCTCAGAGCTATGTCTTGATATACAGGTTTAACTTACTGTGCTGTTCGCTTTCCCACCGAGACAAACAGAGAGAGCGCTCAGAAAGGCGGACTTTCCACCTAAGCAGAAACAGGTCAGTCTGGATGCTTCTGTCAACAGTACGCTACTTACTTCCGTTGTTCCCGACAACGAACTATGGATTCTGATCAGCGTTCCTGCTCCGTGTCTCCTGGGACTAAACATACATTGATTCGATTACCAAGATTCAACGTCATCTTCTTGTGACACATAAAGTCAGTCACTCTATGATGAAGCGTTCGCATCAGTACTTTGACGAATAGTACAATCACCAAACATACTCAATGGATTTGATCACAGCTGCCTGAGCCGCAACACCGCGTTTGACATGACCATGATTAGCAGCCATAGCGCGAGCTTTTTCTTGCAAAGCTTCTTCATCAGATCCATCGTCGTCGTCATCATCGTCTGTTGATTTGCAAAAGCTTAGCGTAATTCACAGTCGTGACTTCCACGAGTCGAACACTGACCCTCTAATGCAGCTTCACGATGTATAGCTGGGTCTTCTTCATCCTCGTCCATTGCGTTGTTGGCTTCTGAAGTCTCTTGATTCCTTTGACTTTCTGTTCGAGCGCGTTTCTTTCGAGAGCAAATTTCAAAACATCAGGGTCGGAATTTTAGATTGACCAGCTGCCTAGGCCTACAGAGGAATGAGAACTCCTGTATTGATCATCATCATCGCTTCCAGAGGCTGCTGCAGCGCGTTTAGCCATTGTTGATAGTCAGCGTTCTGGAGCAAATTACTTCGATGCATTTTGTCATAAGGTAGCGATGCAGCGATGCAGACGCGCAGGCAAGAATAACATTAATAGTACTACAAATAGGCTACATACAGAATACGCGTGCAAATTACTTATTATCGTGATTACATACATTTAGATGATTTAGATCTGTGGTTTGCCAGAAACATGAGCATTGACTTCATCTTCTGTTGAATTGCCAAACAATGCTGGCATGGCTGGCATCGATATAGCAGGAAGAGAAGGAAGAGAGATGAAGCCGCTAGACGTTTCTGCTTGTTTCTCTCCACTTCCACTTGCTGCTGGTGCCCAAAGATTAGATACAAGCTGGGTTGCTGCTTGTTGAAGAAGAGCAGCTTCATCGGTGACGGCTTTGCTCAGAGATTCGGTAACTGTAGCTGGCGCGGCTTGGGCGGATGCAGGCTGATTAGCTTCCTGTACATCCTGTTTCTCTTCTGGTACTGCGACTGTTTCTTCGTCCTTTACAGCCATCTCTTTCTCTTCCGGCGTTTCCTTCACTGCAACGCTCTCAGTCACTTCTTTCTTCTCAGCCTCCGAAGCCAAAGCAGCATCCGCGACCGGTCGATTTGAATCCAAAGCTTGCTGTTCTTTCAGCGAATCTGCGGCTCCACCTTTCGTATCCGCAGGCTGAACCACACCATTCTGAACCTCTTGAGTGCTGACTGCTTTTTGAACAGCTCGATCTTTTTCATCCAATCCGTTCGGACCGAAACATCCTAGCAACCCACGACGTTTCTTTTCTTTCTTCGCTGCTGTAGATCCTTTGGCGCTAGAAGCGAAAGTAACTTGAGTTTTCTTTTTCTGTGAAGTATGAGATCGATTGCTTTTCGTACTTCCAGTTCTTTTTACTGCAGCGACTGCTGCATTTGGTTTCTTCTCGGCTGGTTTAGCTTCTTCATCCGGACTTGAATCAACAGCTGTAGTAGATCCAGATTCGGCTTCATCGTTTCCAGATCCATCTTTATCGTTTCCCTTGACTGAACCATCACCTTCTTCTTTATGCAAAATCTTGGAAGCTTGTGACATTGTCGTATTCATCGGCGGACGACTTTCAACTCGACTTCCGTCATCATTGATTCCGCAAAACTTGCATATAGCTGGAAGGTAGACTTGGTAATCATATTTAAAGCGATATCTGACATATCGAATTAGAATCGTTTAGTCTGAAGGTGGAGAAGGGACTCACTCTCCCCCAAATTCTGCATCAAGTTGCTCAGATGGGATCATTTTCGTTAGATCTGGATTCATTTGTAGCTTGTTTTTGGTAGCAGGGTCTAAAAAGGGGGAAATTGTCGAGAAGATGCCTTTGAGATACCAAGGGCAGTTCACGACAACACTGAATTAATAATCAGCATGAAAAGATCTGCTTCGGCCTTTTGCTTACGCTTGCCTATGATTCAGCGTTAGTAAGGGAAGCAATTGTGATGGAAAGAAGTAACACACCCTAGTCGTTCAGCATAATGGTTCTGTAATATATCAATAACCGTCTTGGCTGTCTTGATGGAAGGGTTGCTTTTTGATGTAGCGCCAGCGTAATCGATAATAAGAAGAAGTTTCGAAACATGAGGTGGTAAGAGTTCGCAGGCTCGTTCAAGCTGGAAGATCATATGTCGAACTGCACGACATCAGCTCGAAAATACTGTTAACCGAGCCGGCTTACTTTGCGTTGGTGAGGGATCTGTTGTCTCTCTCGCTATTCGCACAAGAAGCGTAAATATTAGCAAGTATACTGAATAGACCATTTTCGACCTACCTGGCCGTAGATACATAACAGGTCTGCCCTTGTTATCGAAGCCGCTGACCACAATCTTTCCCTATAACTCAAAATCAGCCTGAATCTCTGCCAGAAGACAATCGACTAACTCCTTCAGTTTCTTCTCTGATCTCATTCGGCGGGATCAAATCAGGTTTATATTCCCTTCTCCATTCCAAAGTCGCTTGCACTCTTTTCTTCGCATCGGCATCTTTATAGTTTACCGCTTTCAAAAATCGAGCCATACAATTTTCCGTCTCAATGTACTTCATTTCTTGAGCAGCATAAGGATCAGATTCAGGTAAAGCGAGATTCTCTTTAGTCCATTGAAGCAGTTGCTTGCATTTCTGTTCTTGTTCAGGTGTGAGTTTGGGATCAACCTCTGGTTTAATAGTTGGTAACGGTCTCCAGACACCTATAGAGGATTCTTCCTTTGGTGGAAAAGCTGATCCTTTTGCAGCCTTGAAGTAGGCATTCCGCTTCGCTGCTGGAACTTTCAGACTCATATTGTTAGGCAAGTATTGGTAGACAGTAAGTTTTGAGTGGATTCAGCGCTTGTTGCTGGTTTCTTGCTGTGTTCGAGGTGTAAGAAGGGAAGCTCGGGTTTCGAAAACACAAGATTCAGAAAATGGAAGAAACTAAATCAAAGCGAGGCCAGAGGGAGAGCGAGCGATAGAACGATTACGGACTTCGCGGATCAGCAGCTGACTGCGGGAAGCTGAACAAGCGAAGTGACTGTTTACGGTTAAACAAAAGCGCTTTTCGAATGACGATGCGACCGAAAATCGCATTTTAGAACCGAAGACTATCGAAGAGGCTTGCAGGAGGTTGCCGATGCCAGTGCGACAACGGAGGATGCCTTAGAACCACATACATGCTCACGAGAAGCGAATACAGCAGCCCTTTATCTGCATAAGGCTGCACAGCGCGTTAATCCTCGAAGTCCTTCGATATACCCATTGTGCTCCATCTTCGCCCGCCCTGTTTGATCTCTATCTTGCGTAACACATACAACCCTGCTTTACTGTAGCCAAACCGTTCACTGCTATTCTTCGCTGTTCAGATTGCTGCTTGAGATTTATTTCTTCTGCTGATAATATGGATCTGGTAATCGTCCCGAGAAAAACCAAGAGAATTCGTCTCTATTCCGCTGTCAGTTGAATGCCATTTCTTCAGTTGCCGTCCTTGCATCTAACTTTTTGTACCAAGGTGTCGTGGTCTTGTTTGTCTCCCTACCCGATAACATTGTTCAGCGAGAGGACTGACAGATAATAAGCTAGTGTCTGCGTGTGACAGAAGAAGACGGAGCAAAAAGAAGCAAGAATGACAGCATCACGCCGTCATCATAACGGCCTACAAGCACATCCAGAGTAGAGCGACACAGAACAAAAGCAGAACGTGTCTTAGCAGCGATCTAAGCATGGACACTGTGCTGAGAAGACAATCTTGAAGATCAAACAATCCAGCAAAGAGTAAAACATCGAATGGAGTGTGCCGACGGTTATAGGACATGGACCAGACGCCCTGATTGAGGGTAAAGATGCCATCAAACGGTGAATGTAGATGCTAGCAAATTCTGTGTGTGATTTGCAATGCAAAGTTTGCGTATTCCTGTCTTTCCAGGATGCCAAAACTGGAGGTTTTACACTGAACGAGAAGCCAACCCAATCTACTTCTTGGCAGTCTTTGCTGCAGACTCCTTTTGTGTCTTCATGACCTTCTTGACAATCTTGGCCTCTTCAACAAGGAAAGCGCGAACGATCCTGTAACGTAATCAGCACCACATGAGCTCTAATCTAGCTGAATGTAATGGCCATAGTCACCTGTCCCTGACACAGTTTGAGCATCTTGATCCTCCGTAAGCCCTTTCAACAGTTTTCTGCCTTTTTGAAATGGTTGCGTATTGCTTTGGTCGAAGAGCTGGAATCTATTTAGCAATGTATCTCAGCTTCCAGTATTGCCATCTATCCAAGTAAACGTACGCCTGGAAGAGCAATACCGCAGTCACCACATTTTGGTGCAGCAGCAGGCTTCTTGACTCGCAGGTAGACGAGCTTTCCTCCTGTTCACAGACGCACACAATCCTAATGAGCCTGTTTCACCACAACTCTATCCCTGAAGATGCCGCACCAGGTGTCTTTACGATTTTCCTTCGGTTTGAAGCAGTGTTGTAACTCTTGCGAGTCCTCAATTGTAATCTTTGGACCATCTCTGTTTCGTTTGCTGATCAGCTTCTGTATTGGGGTATTCTCAGCTGCCTCACTGAAAGGGGATGGAGGTTCTTAGTCTTCCCTTCTCTCTGAAGAAAATGATCGGATGAGCCGTCCGGTCCGACCAACCCCTTGCGAACCTCTCAAAGAGTCTCAAAAGAGAAGGCTGTCGAGCTGAAGGAGAGACTGTCCTTGCCTTCCGTAGACTGGCTGTACAACTTCTTCAAGCTTTTTCAAAGAGTTCAAAAGATCGCTGCATTGCATGGATTCTTTGCTTATCATCTCTCTCTATCTTCCCGAGCTCGTTCTTTGCCCCATCAATCAGACATTGCTCTTGCTTTCATCCTTTCGTCCTGGTTTCTTGCTGCGTCATGAGAATTCTTTTTAGTCTTGCTTATGAGTCGTGCCGTTTCAATATGAGGCGTTTCTCTGTGTACGAGATTGCTTCTTTTTGGCTCTTTACTACAATCATCCACTATGTCTGCTGCTTGTGCTGTCTGTCGCTTGCCTCTGTTGTCCCAAGAAGAACAAAATCTAATAGCTGAACGCGGCTGGGTATCAAAAGATGCCTCTAGCTGGCTCACCTCCTTCTCCGCTGTCGTACGCTGTCCATCCTCTTGTCCTTGTAGCACTACTGAGTGACCTGAGGCAGGCACCCATTCATCCGGGTCTGATTATACCGTATACCCAGACTGGCGGGATGTTCATGAGCAAGAATGCAAAGGTAGACGGCCGCAGCACACGTAGTGTTACTAATACTGATGTCTCATTCTCAGATACTTACCATGACATCGCTAGAAGAAGATGGGCAATCTATGTTCATCAGTCATGATGCCTGTCGATTTAGTCAGTAAGACTCTTGCTCTTTAAACACCTTGCTGAGCGTTACTGTCAGTTATGCAACAAGTTCTAGAAATGACTAAAGAAAACTTCATGCTCAGAACTGCTGAAGTTCCGTATTTCATGGATTTGGGTCGTAACGCAAAGGTGCATCTCATCTAGACTGGCTGGAGAGGTCTGACTCAGACGGAATGTATAGATGGCAAACGTTTCTTACACCTACAAACGTTTTGATCCGGATGCATTCTGGACTCTTTTGCCTATTGGTGAGATGCAAAGCGCTTCTTTGGATTGGCGTTGCTTGCCTATGGCTCCTTATGCTTTTCAGCGTCCTGATCAGTGAGTATTCACACGTACAGTCGTTGGGCAGCCTATGATTTGTATAACTAGATTGCCACTTTTCAATGCAAAACCCTTGTCGGAAATCGAAGTCAAGCACCGACTTCAGAACAGTCAACCTCAACAAGGTTATGTTACCAAGTTCTTCCAATCGCCGGCTTCTTTCCTCTCTGTTTTGCAACACTTGGGTTCTGCTTCAGAACGTAGCATTGTCAACTTTGGTTCGACTTGCAAATTAGCTCGACTAGCTTTACGTACTTCTGGACAACCCATCTTCAAAGAGATCTTTATCAAAAAATTTAGGTGAGCCTAGTTTTCACAGCTCCGCATTTTTGCTGTAAACTCATGCACGAATAGCTATGCCGGTTTTCGCCCTATCACAGCTGATAAGTCTTACGGAGGCGCTTTATTGACGGAGAAACGTACTGGTCGTAAGTTCAAGTGGCCTCTTCACATCCCACTGCCAACTCAGTCGTGTGATTAGGTTGGATGGAGTATTGTTCCGCTTTAGCTGCTCAACCTGGTTTACAATCTCGTCAACGTATTGTAGTCATCTGCCACCGTATCAAACTAAACTTACAAGCGAGATTGAAAGAGCTTAGAGAAAAAGATGGTGAAAAGGTGTTTAATGAAAATCAAGATATGCTCAAAGACATGGTTGACAAGTCAGCTTTTTTTCAAGACATCAGTACGAGGATGGACCGAGGTGAAAATGTAACAGGGGATTTGGAAGCAATGATGGCTGATTTGGCTAGTGACGTGAACATGCGCTAGTAGAAGTTTCCGGTGCAATTTCACCAGAGCGGTAGTGGAACGTCAGCAAAGCTGCAGCATGGTACTTCAGACGCTTGTATACGTGCCGCACAAGTAGACAGAATGCAGCCAAAAGAGCAACACGGTCACAAATGGAAGAACAGAATGAAATCTCCGCGACGCAGAAGCATTGACACTGCGATCGTAGACTCCGATTAAGTGCGCATCAAATGGTGAAATGGTGATCGCAAGACTTTCACAATGTATTTTCGTACTCTGATCATTGTGGTTGATCAAAACATTCCTCCGCCAGGTGGCATGCCGCCCATTCCTTGATCCATACCACTGTGTCAAAAGCTCAGCGAGGAAAAGAAGAAAAGGAATCGGCCAACTCACCCCATTCCTTGGTCCATTCCCATTCCACCCTGCATCATGCCCCCGCCTTGTCCTCCGGCGCCGTGACTTGGATAATTCATTGCCGTGAATATCTGACGATATCAGTCATTAAGACTTTGCGAGAAAAAACTTGGATATACCTCTAATGGAAAATGGTCAGACTCGATGAGAGTCGGGCAAAAAGCGAAGGAGCAAACCTATTACGCATCCAAGAAGTACCAGTACCACATACGATAGGACCATCCACTTTGTAGTGCTGCTCCAGCCGCCGAAGGCTCTTGAGAAACAACTTTCAGTCATATGATTAAAGGAACAGTCTTCTATCTACCCTGCGACAAACATGAGTTTCAGCATAATAGTATCACAAGTAGATCGCAATTTACCTAGTGTCCAAAGATTGAGCGCAAGCAGTATGATGACCATAATTCCACTGGCTATGAAAGGCGCAATTGCCAACCCAGGTCCAGAGCCAACAGCTTGATATTGTCCTTTGCCACCAGCGCATATACTTGCCAATGCTTTGCGACGTTCCGCAAAAGCTAATATACAAGCGGAAAAGACGAAAAGTGCGGTAAGTCCATGTAGAGTGAACCAGATCTCGGGCTTGTCGAAGGAGCCCTGGATGTTCCAGACTATAGAAGAATGAGCTGAACGTTTACGGTAGATTGAGGTGAATCACTCGGCACCGGCCTGAAAGCAGCAGAATGGAAAAGGTTAGCTATAGCTATCGGCTAGTGATCGAGCTTCACTTGATCACGGCCTCTAGCATCATAACATCAGTATGTCAAAGATCCGACGCAAGGCATGCTTACTCGGTCCCGAAAAGGTTCTGATAAACTCAGGATGAGCTAGCTGCAGCTTCAGAATCAGAACAAGACATACAGGGCGCATCCAAGTCCTAACGCAGCGCAAGAACCCCCAAAAAGGATCTATTGCTTGGCTCGGACAAGATTTGATCGCGATGCTAAGGAAACTTACCGCTGATAGCAGATGAGCTTTCGCTCCAGGTAGTTCCATTGATGCTTGCATATTGTTGATTCAGAGCTCGAGTAGTACAATATGGAAAGCGGCAGGATGCTAGCCAAGATTGCTCGATTTGGATGCGAGCCCCTCGGATTTGAGTAGAAACTCGATGGATTTGATGGAGCTCCGGTTGCTTTTTCCTAATCTCTGCAAAGTGCTGCTGGCTAGTTAGTTAGCTCTTTTCCGCGTTGACGAGCAAGATCAACAGTATTCATTCGAAGAATGAAAAGAGAGACAAAGGGAAATTGGAGTACAGCGTTCAGGAAATTAGCTCAGCTTAAGGGCTAGATATTCACTGTTCAAGCAGGCCTAGAGCCTGTACAGAGCCACAGAGAAGCAAAAACAAAACAAAGGGGAATGAAAGCGACAAGCCAGAGATATTTTGGCAGGTCTTGTCTTCTTCTGCTGCCATCTACGTTACTGAGCGGTATGAAGGCATGGCGATACGAGCGACTAAAGCATATGCGGCCGCAACAGTCTATACAGAGCAAATTGCAAGGGATAGGAAAGCTTGCAAAGAACGGAATCTAGGGGCAATAGAGAGCATTGGAGAGACTGAATACCACAAACACCAACATCATGGTTTCAAACAAGAACTCGATGGATTGAAATTCGGCAGGGGTTGGCCACAAACCGTTTTCAGCAGCGACACTTCCCGAGCTGTCTGTCTACCCTTATATACACCTTAGGCTCCTCTATATACCACCTCAGCAGCGAGAAGAGCTGAGCTGCAGGGCCTAATCGAGTGTTTGACTTTTTTGCATTGTATCTCTCTTCAACATGGCTACCTTAGAGGAAAGGAAGCGGAATGCTGAAAAAGGCTACCAATATGGGTCAGTGATACATACTCATAGCGTCGAGGTTGTGCTCATTCGGTTTATACAGTGCCATGTCTTCTCTGGTCACTACAGCTGATCGATCTGCTATTCCAAGACGAACAGATGAGGCAGGAGGGGAATTGGAGTCTCTAGTAGGAAAGATTGATCCGAAAGACATGGGTTCAAGGGTTGCAAGAGCAGCACCTACAAAGAAAGCAGAAACCAAAATGACTGCTGCTGAACGCGAAGAACAAAAAGCTACTGCTTCTGCTAGTCGAGCCAGTCGGCAATCTCATAAAGACGTTATTGCAGCAACCGATGAGCTGGAAGGGTTGAGGTATAGACCTAGAACAGCTGAAAACCGTCAAGTCTTTGAACTCATGCTTTCCCTCGTTCACTCTACTCTCGGTGATCAACCTCAAGATGTTATTCGTTCAGCTACCGATATCGTTCTTGAATTCTTGAAAGACGAAGAGGATCTCAAGAAAGATCTAGACAAGAAAAGAGAAATTGAAGGCGTTCTAGGCGTAACTCTCGATTCTCAAACTTTCACAGAGCTTATCAGTTTGGGCAAGAAGATTACTGACTATGCGGAGGAAGAGCAAGGTCAAGGTCAAAATCCAGATGAAGAAAAGGCAGAAGGTGAAATCGATGATGATGTTGGAGTGGCAGTCGTTTTCGAGGATGATGAAGATGAGGACGCTCAAGGCGGAGAAGACGATGAAGACGAAGTCGGCGGCTTTGAAGTTCGAGGCGAATCGGATGACGAAGAAGAACAGATAGAAGCTCAACCTGAAATCAAGGATGACAATGTAGACGAAAGTGTCATGATTGGTGGTGCTTCGTCTAACAAGAAGAAGTCATCTCAGCTTACTGCACGCGATATCGATGGTTTCTGGCTTCAACGCCTGATCGCTTCCGTTTACCCTGATCCTCATGAAGCAACATCCAAAACTTCAGATGCTCTTACTCTTCTCAGCTCGGAAAGCAATGCTCGTGATCTGGAAAACTCTTTGATGGACCTTTTTGACTACAACCACTTCGAAATCACCAAGCAACTTGTATCGAATCGGGAACGCATTGTTTGGTGCACTAGACTGGCAAGAGCGAGTGAGGCCGAACGAATGGATGTCGAAGTCGCCATGCGCGAAAAGGGTGTTGGCTACATTCTGAAAGAACTCTCTACTACCGTCCCTGCATCGAAAGGTGCAGCAGGAATGGATGTGGATGAAGTCGACACAGCACCGAAGAAAGCAAATCTCGCTCCTGGTTCTCTTGTCCAACCTCGAAACACCGTCGACTTAGATAGCATGATCTTTACTGCTGGAGCTCGTCTTATGTCAAACAAGAAATGCAAGCTTCCAGAAGGATCTTTCAAGCGAACGAAGAAGTCTTATGAGGAAATTCATGTTCCAGCTCCACCTAAACCAGCTTTGACGGATAAGAGAGTACCGATTACAAATCTGCCAGAATGGTCAAGAGTCGCTTTTCAAGGTCAGACAAGTCTCAATCCGGTACAAAGTCGACTGTATCCTGTTGCTTTCCACCATGAAACTCCTGAAGAGACGGACGAACCTTTGCTGCTCTGCGCGCCAACCGGCGCAGGAAAGGTCAGTACATGATTCGGCTGTATTCAGCTGTCGCTAAAGCTGATTCTACCCTTTTTGACAGACCAATGTTGCGATGTTGTGCATTTTGAACGAAATTGGCAAGCATCGCGACCCCGACACCGGCGCCATTGATCTAGACAGCTTCAAAATTGTCTATGTTGCTCCGATGAAAGCTTTAGTAGCCGAAATGGTTGGATCCTTCGGCAAACGTCTCGAAGCTCTCAACATTACCGTGTCTGAACTCACTGGTGACCGTCAGCTCACTAAAGAACAGATTGCTTCTACTCAAATCATTGTCACTACTCCCGAGAAATGGGACGTCATCACTCGCAAAGCTACCGATACAAGCTACACCAATTTGGTTCGACTAATCATCATTGACGAAATTCACTTGCTTCACGATGATCGTGGTCCAGTCGTAGAATCGCTTGTCGCAAGAACTATCCGACGAATGGAGCAAACTCAAGATTACGTTCGTCTTGTCGGTCTTTCAGCTACTCTACCCAATTACGCGGATGTCGCTCGTTTCCTTCGCGTTGACCCGAAGAAAGGTCTCTTCCACTTCGATGCTTCTTTCCGTCCTTGTCCTCTGCGACAGCAATTTGTTGGTGTGACTGAGAAGCGCGCTATCATGCGTCATCAAGTCATGAATGAAGTTTGCTACGAGAAAGTATTGGAACAAGCTACCAACCAGAACCAATGTCTTGTTTTCGTCCATTCACGAAAGGAAACAGCGAAAACTGCTCAATTTTTGCGTGACAAGGCTTTGGAGCTTGAAACCATTACCAGCTTCATTCGACCTGATTCAGCAAGTCGGATGATCCTGCAAGACGAAGCTTCGCAATGCAAAGATGCCGCATTGAAAGATATGCTGCCTTTCGGTTTTGCTATTCACCATGCTGGTATGACTCGTGAAGACAGAACAACAGTAGAAGATCTGTTCGCCGACGGTCACATTCAAGTCTTGGTCTCAACTGCTACTTTAGCTTGGGGTGTCAATTTGCCTGCTCATGCGGTCATCATTAAGGGAACACAGATTTACAACCCTGAAAAGGGACGTTGGGTTGAGCTGAGTCCACAAGGTGCGCGATTCCATGCCGTCGGAGACGAATACTCATTTGCTGTGCAGATGTTTTGCAAATGATTGGTCGTGCTGGTCGACCACAATATGATACTTTCGGAGAAAGTGTCATCATCACCAACCATTCCGAATTGCAATACTTCCTCTCCATGCTGAATCAGCAGCTACCAATCGAATCTCAATTGGTCAAGAAACTGCCTGATAATATGAATGCCGAGATCGTTCTGGGCAACATTCGAAACCGGGATGAAGCAGGTGAGAAGATTTCTGCTTTGCTAAACATCGCTGAACCCAGAATGATTGTTACAGCTGCATGGCTTGGGTATTCATACTGGTTCCAACGTGCTCTCAACTCGCCTGTTCTCTACGGCATTTCTTCAGACTACAAAGACGATGATGCCTCGCTTTTACAAAAGGTTGGAGCAAGCTATTGTCATTTAGCTTACGACTGATCATTGCCTTTAGCGTGCGGATATTGCTCATACTGCCGCCGTTGTGCTCGAAAAGAGCGGTCTGGTCAAGTATGACAGAAAGACTGGTGTCTTGCAGAGTACTGAACTTGGTCGAATCTCTTCTTACTACTTTATCACATACCAATCGATGCAAGAATACAACAAGCATCTACGCCCCTCTATTGGTCTATTGGAGCTGTTCCGCATCTTCAGTTTGAGCGAAGAATTCAAATTCGTTCCAGTCCGACAAGAGGAAAAACAAGAGCTCGCCAAGCTACTTGGTAGGCAATCTCAGTCTATAGCAGGCCAGGCTGATAACCTTGCTAGATCGAGTTCCTATTCCGGTCAAGGAGAACATCGATGACCCTTCAGCCAAGATTAATGTGCTCCTTCAAGCCTACATCTCACAATTGAAGCTCGATGGCTTTGCGCTGGTGGCAGACATGGTCTATGTGACTCAAAGTGCTGGTCGTATTTTGCGAGCCATCTTTGAAATCTGCCTCAAGCGAGGTTGGGCTGCACTCACCCTGAAATGTCTGGATCTATGCAAGATGGTCGACAAACGCATGTGGTCTACTATGTCACCTCTCCGTCAGTTCAAAGGCATTCCAGTCGACATTGTCCGTCGCGCTGAACGCAAAGAATATCCTTGGTATCGCTATTTCTATCTTGAACCTCCTGAATTGGGCGAATTACTTGGTCTACCGAAAGCAGGCAAGCTCACTCACAAACTTGTACATCAATTTCCTCTTCTCCTTCTTTCTGCTCACGTTCAGCCTATCACCCGCTCGATGCTTAAGATCGAGCTCACAATCACACCTGATTTCGAGTGGGACGAAAAGGTTCATGGCTCGACAGAACAGTTCTGGATCATCGTAGAAGATGTCGATGGCGAAATGGTCCTCTTCCACGAGCAATTCATGCTTCGTCAACGCTTCGCAACGGATGATCACTATGTCACCTTCACTGTACCTATTCTTGAGCCCACACCACCCAATTACTTCATTACCGTAGTCTCCGATAGATGGCTACACTCTATTACTCGTCTTCCTGTCTCTTTCAAAAATCTGATCCTTCCAGCTAAATTCCCTCCTCCAACCAATCTTCTCGATCTTCAGCCTTTGCCGGTATCAGCGCTACATAACAGATCGTATGAACAAATTTATGCTGATTCGGTCAACTCCTTCAACAAGATCCAAACCCAAGTCTTCCAGGCTCTATATACAACCAATGACAATGTCCTCCTTTGCGCACCAACTGGAAGTGGGAAGACTATTGCGGCTGAATTTGCTCTTCTGCGCCTGTGGGCAAACAACGGTGGTCGTTGCGTATGCATTGAACCCTACCAAGAGCTTGTAGATGCACGAGTAGCAGAATGGTCAGCTAAATTTAAGACTCTGCAAGGCGGCAAAATTATCGAAGCTCTAACTGGAGAAACAACAAATGACTTGCGCTTGCTCAACAAGTCGGACGTGATTGTTTGCACACCGACTCAATGGGATCTAATTTCCCGCAGATGGAAACAGCGCAAGGCTGTTCAAGAGCTCGGTCTGATCATTGCGGATGAAATTCATCTGGTTGGCAGCGGCATCGGTCCAACTTATGAAGTCGTGATGTCGCGAGCTAGATTTGTTGCTGCTCAAACCGAGAACGCGACGAGGATAGTGGCATTCGGTGCTTCCTTGGCCAACGCCAAAGATCTCGGTGAATGGCTTGGTGTGTCTGCGCAGAACACCTTCAACTTTTCTCCAGGTGCAAGACCGCTACCAATGGAAGTTCACATTCAAAGCTTTAATGTTCCTCATTTCCCATCGTTGATGATCCAGATGGCTAAACCAGCTTATCTTGCGATGACTGAATGGGCAGAAGATAGACCAGTCATCGTTTTCGTTCCAACGAGAAAGCAATGCCGTCTTTCTGCTGCAGATCTTCTCACGTACTGTCTGGCGGATCAAGATTCAGATCGCTTCCTTAACATCGAGAAGTCTGATCTTGAACCTCATCTCGAGCGAATTACCGATGAAGATTTGAAGGAAACGCTACGGAACGGTATCGGCTTCTATCACGAAGGTCTCTCGAAGCAAGACAAGCTCATTGTCGAACGCTTGTACACTTTGGGTGCCATTCAAGTTATCGTGGCCTCAAAAGAAACAGCATGGAGCATTCCACTCACCGCTTACATGGTCATCATTATGGGAGCGCAGACATACGAAGGCAAGGAACATCGATATATCGATTACGCTTTCCCGGATCTTCTGCAGATGATGGGTCGCGCGTGTCGCCCGCGAGAAGATGCTAGCAGTCGATGTGTTCTCATGATTCCTCAAGTCCGCAAACCCTTCTTCCTTCGCTTCTTGAACGAAGGTCTTCCGATCGAATCACACATGCACCTTTCTCTTGCCGATCACTTGCTGTCAGAAATTGCTGCAAAGACGATTCAAAACAAGCAAGAAGCAGTAGATTGGTTCACTTGGCTATGGTGCTACAGACGGCTGACGCAGAATCCTAACTACTATGTAAGTTCTGGTATGCTATCATCGATTGCAAGCTAATCCGCTTGTCGCAGAACATGCAAGGAACAAGTCACAGGCATATGAGTGACTACTTGTCTGGCTTGATCGAAGATACTCTCGCTACGTTGGAGCAGGCTAAATGTATATCAATCGAGGATGAGAGTGAGTGTTGCCGTCATTTCATGGACTTCTTGCCAATAGCGCTATTTAGTGGACTTGAGTGCCCTCAACCTTGGTCTTATTGCTTCCTTCTACCAAGTCTCAAGTGTAAGTCACCTTATTGTCGGGTTTTCTCTAGCTTATCTCCCGTCTTAGATCACTCTGGATACCTTCAGCATGTCGCTGACCGAGAAGACGAAGCTCAAGGGTCTACTAGAAATCGTCTCTTCAGCCGTCGAATTCGAAGACATTCCGATACGGCATCACGAAGACCTCATCTTGCGCAAGATCTACGACAGAGTACCTGTCAAGCTTTCCTCAGTAGACTTTGGCTCGCCCAATTTTAAGACAAATGTACTGCTACAAGCTCATTTTTCACGCATTCAACTTACCGCCGATCTGGCGTCCGATCAATTGCTGATTCTTGAGCGCGTTGTCAAGCTGCTCTCAGCCTGTGTAGACGTAATGTCGTCAGAAGGTTACATCAATGCGCTCAAGGCAATGGACATGACCCAAATGATTGTGCAAGCCGTCTGGGATTCAGACTCGCACCTCAAGCAAATACCACACTTCTCTTCCACGGTCACTCAGCGTTGCGTGGAAGCAGAAGTCACCAGCGTATACGATGTTACCGATCTGGACGATGAACCTAGAGACAAGCTGTTGCAAATGGACGCCCGACAGATGCGAGATGTGGCACGCTTCTGCAACGCCTACCCTAGTGCGTTCCGATCTATCAGGTCGTGCAGTCTACTAATTTCTCAATGTTCCCTCAGGCATCGAGATCGAGCATGAAGTACAGGACGCCGATAGTCTCAATGCAAGCAACCCGATCAAACTCTCAGTATCATTGGCCCGAGATGAGGAGGGTGAGGAGGAAGATCATACAGTCGTTGCGCCCTTCTATCCTGGCAAGAAGACCGAGAATTGGTGGGTAGTCGTAGGCGAAGCTGAGCGAACGAAGACAGTACGTTGCGCCTTCAAGCTCGTAGACTTGTCTTATATCTGTGTGCAGCTGTTGAGTATCAAGAAAGTTCCTTTGCAACAAAAGGCAAATGTGAATCTGGAATTCCAACTGCCAAAGGGAGCTCACAAGCTCACGTTATCTGGTAAGTCTACTTCAAATAGAATGCTGTCCAACCATGCTAATTTTTCTTTTCAGTCGTTTGCGATTCGTATATCGGCTGCGATCGAGAGTTCTCAATAGACGTGAATGTTGCAGAAGGGGACGACAGTGATGATGACGATGATGACGATTCGGGCGATGATGTCGAAATGGGTACGGCTGCGTAAAAAAGCTCTGTATAATTAAGGGCAATCTGTATTGTATATAACGATTTGCGATTAGCATCTGATGTGCATAGTTCTTTCGCAACGCATTTCGCTTCGATGCTATGCAAGTTTCTTTTGCTCTGTGTCTGCATATTTACAACTTTGCTCTGGAGAATTTGGCATCTGGCGAAAAGGCAGAGATTCCCATTAATGAGTTTTTGTCTTTCTCTTGCGCTTCATCCATCAAAATAACCAGAACAGAGATATCGTCACGGTAGCGTCTTGAGAGCGGTGAAGGTATCGATAACAGACCTCTGAAATGTTCTGTATTGCTACCACCAAGGGCATTCCTATATCGCAATCAGCCACGATACTTATTGTGGGCGTAGAGCACAGACCTGATCAAATGAGTACTCAAATTGCCATCCACAAACAGGAATTGTCCCTTTCTTTTCCCTGCAGGAACGTGACCACTTGCTGCTATATCTTTCTGATCTGGCGTTACTCGCTGCAGTAACTCTTTCTCATCTATGGGTGAACGCAAGCCGTCCAAATGTGCTCCAACCAGACCGACAATAGTATCGTTCTCGAGCTCGTCGAACAGTCCATCGGTTGCCATGATAAGGAATCTCTTTGGCTTTTTCACTTGAGTAGGTGCTTCGATCGGATCGAGTGTGCGAGTTGTGACTACAGGTTCGGATGTTACGTATGGAGGAGTAGTGCTGTAATGACAATGTCAGTTACACACTGGAATGTCAAAACAATGTTGCCTACTAGTGCCTAGGGTCACCTCTTCTCGGTAGATTGAAGTACTGGCAAACCTTGTTGTACATCCCGACAGGCCATTTGTAGCGATTGTCGCTGTATATGGATCAGCTTTCGTTGCCATTTCGTTTTGAGTAAGCTTACCCAAATGCTCTTGTCGGCTCAAGATGACCTGAACAGGAAGTTCAGAATCATGAGCACAACAAATAGAGGTATGACATACCGAGTACTCGACCTTGCATGACGACTGTATCCTTTTCCGCTGACGGATGTTCTGCTTGCATCCGAGCTACTTCTTTCAAGTTTCTACCCGTTTGATCATCCGTCAAGACATCGACTTTCCATTTCCCGCTCGCTTGATCCCAAATACCCATTACAGCTCTACTGTCTCCGGTTACTGCTACACTTAAACGATTCCTTGCTGTATCGATAAGAGAAAGCAAAGCACATGAACCGCTCAAGGCTGGTAAGACACTTTGTAGATCTGCAGCAGAAGGAATGGTAGAATTAGAATCTTTGTTTGCTGAAGATGATTGCTGCATAAGATTGAGTGGTTTGTCGGAAATGTCCTTGTCCAATTTGACGAAAGCGTTCTTCAATGCTGCTGCGATGATATTTGGATCTTCATCCAAGTTAGAGAAATGCACATCTCCTTCTGAACCCCTTTTTAAGCCATTGCCTTTGAGAAGTTGCTGAAGTAAGGAAAGTTTGGATTTTGCATTTGCGCCTGAAGTGATTTGCTCAATGGCTGAAACTCTCAGTGCTTCATATTCTGGTGTCGCAGAGAAAACACCTTGCAGTTCTCGAGAAACGTAAGGTATGAGGAATTCGGAGAGGTGTTTCGATGTTTGCCAACCGGAATGACCATCGAAGACGCCAAACATGAGCAGATCGCCTGAGATATCTGAAGAGGAGTCTCTTGTAATTACAGATACTGCATGATCGTCTTCTATAGGAGAATTGGAAGCGAGGAAGGATGTATCCCATCGCGTAACGATGTTGTTGCCTGGTCGTGAGATAGTCCATGCGGCTTGATGTTCATGAAGCTTGGCTTCTGCTTGAGCCATAGACAACATAGTGAGCGTTTTGGTAGATTGGCCGAAGCTGTTCGACCCAGGAATTTGAAGAGTGAAAGTTTCGCCTTTGCTGGAAGAAGAAGATGTACTAGCCGAAGCTGCTTGATTCGGTGCACTTGCAGTATCTTGTATGCTTGATTGTTGCCAAATGAGCAATCCAGCTATTCCGGCGACGCCTGCACCGAGCAATGAATAGTCAAGGATTCGTCTTCTCTCTGGAGAAGGCGGCGGACGCTTTGCTTTGGGCTTAGGCGTAGCAGATGCAGGAGGAATCCCGTTTGAAGCAGGTGCAGCCAAAGTTGCTGATGTCGTCAAACAGCGCGAAACTGCTTTGCTAGCATTCGCTGGAAGCCTCATTGGTATACTATGAGTGCATGCACTGCTCTGCTATGGTATCGAGAGCTCTGGTATCGGTGCTTCGGCTGTCTATTTTCAAGAGGTTTCTGGCGCTTGCTACTTGCTCTGACACTGTCAAGTTTGGCTCCCCTATTACATGAGCTGACTCTGAATCGTTCTGCTATACCATAGTAGGCATCTTTGAACTATCTGCTTTGGGCCTCGTTCCGTTCAGCGTCGATTACATGTTCTGGTATGACTGTGTCTTTTCCCTCAGGCCAGACTCGCTGTCTCGGATCATCTTGCGGTCTTCATATTTGAGTAGAATACTCGAATGATGAAGCGCTTCAATATCTACCTATTCAACATTGAGATTTTGTCCATCTCATGTCCAAGTTGATTTGCTGCTTCTATTCCTTTGCTTCTTCCGCTTGCAACTTCAATACTATGATCAAGCTCCAATTGTTGTTGCTCCTTTCGACTTGGTTTCTTGTTCAATCGCAAGCTGCTGTTCTGCCTCCTCGATCGCCTCATCACACGCACAATTTGCATTCTCATTCTCATTCGCACATCCATAACCACAAGCCTCGTCGAGCAGCAACAGAACAAGCTCCTATCTACCTTCAACGGCGATCAGATGGCTTGCTCTTGTCCAGCTCTCTCAAACAAGCTTCTTATTTCCCAATTCGAAGAGGTACAATCGTTGTAGCTGGCATTCCTTTCCTAGTCCATCCAGTCCACAAACCCTTCGAACTCCGGTCAAACAAATATGACGATGAGGAAGACGAAGATGATTCGGACAGTGGGAGTTCATACTCGAATTCGGATTCCGATCCACCAAGTGTCAAGCGATTAAAAGCACAACAATACAATGATGATTCAAGTGATGATAGCGAAATCTGGCAAAATAAAGGCTCAAAATCAGTTAGTGGTGGAGATTCAGATTTGGGCTCGGGTTCGGGGAAAGGATCCAATTCCAGTGAAGACGAGCACGAGGTTTGGAAAGACAAGGGATCGAAAGAAAATAGCGATTCAGGTTTAGGAAAGAGCGATTCAGGATCAGGGAACAGTAAATCTGCAAATTCAAGCGATGCTAGCTCCGAGAAATCGGGTAGTAGCCAGTCCAACTCAAGCTCTTTCAACAATGATGATGCGGATGATGATGAAGACTCAGAAGGTAAGTGTTAGGCCGCGAAAGATAATTCAAGATCTTGCTTATGCTGGCTGCGTTCCAGATGACTCAGGCTCGCTGCTCGATTCGCTTTTCGCGTCCTTGATCTCTAGAGATACCGATCATTCTAAACATCACTACACTGCTTCTTCATCATCATCCAAGGACGGCTCAGACGCTTCCGATTGGACCTCAAAGTCATCGAGCAAAAGTTCTAGCGGAAAAGACTCCTCAACAAGCGATAACAGCGATGTTTCCTCTTCTGATAGCGGACCTTTCAAGTCATCAGACAACTCGAAATTTAGCTCCTCTTCCAAAAACAAAGATTCTTCGTCAGATGATGACGACGATAATAGCGCGATGAGTTTCCGCAGAGACAATGCTCTACCCGCCGCCGATTGTCAAGCTCTTCGTCAAATGTACAATGATATGAATGGTACCCAATGGTCGAATCAGCTCGGCTGGACAGCACCAGATCAGAACTGTTGTCACTGGGCAGGCGTCACCTGCGACAAGAATTCCAGAGTGATAGATTTGGAGTTGGGAGAATACAGTCTTTGGGGGTCTTTGTCCAGTGCGGTATTCCAACTGGATCAGCTACAGAGTCTGTGAGTATCTTCTACAAGTACTGCTGTCAAGCTAATACATTTGCGCAGCAATCTCTCATTCAACCATATCACTGGCTATTTACCGGATAGCTTTGCTATGTTACCACTCTTGGAGGTGTTGTAGGTGAAGACCTTTCTAAGTACTCACTGTCAGCTGACGCTATATTCAGGGCTCTCGACAATAACACCTTTAATGGCACTCTACCTGCTTCTCTGCATGCGTCAACAAGTCTCATTAGCTTCCATGCAAGCGCCAATGATCTCACTGGCTCGATCTATTTCCTCAACGCGTCAAAATTGGAGCAGCTTTATGTTGCGGGAAACAGCTTCACCTATCTGAATCTGGCTCCGAATTACGAGTTGACGAAAGTCGTTATCGATGACAACAAATTCGCTGGACCGATAAGCAACATCAGCGCCGCGGCCTTACAAGTCTTCACTGCTTCAAATAACATGTTCACTGGTGCCATGTTTGACCTCACGCCCATGTCTCAACTGGGCACTCTGTTAGTGTAGTTGCAACCTCGTTCGATCCAGAGCTGAAACGATAAAAACACAGAGACATTTCGAACAATCAGCTTCTGGGTCCTTATCCGGCTATTTCAGCCAACGCGAATCTGCAATATTTGTATGTCTTGTCCCGTCCTTTTTAGACACATAAACTTAACATGCTGTTCACAGTGCTATTAGCGGTAACCAATGGCAAGGCGCCTTCCCTTCGACTACTGCTCCTAAAAATTTGTACCAATGCGCTATTGATCCTGTACCGAAATCAGCTTGTCCTGCTTCAGTTGTAATTCAAGATCCAACTTCGCTCGCTTACCATTGCAAGCTTGAGTGTCGGGGTGGCAGGGAAGACATTAATGCGGGCGGAACTGGCTCTTTGTCTGTTCCTCCTGCATCATCTTCTTCGGCAGTGACTGCGCAAGGATCCAATTCGGCTGGCTATTGATTTGTATATTCATTCACTGGGTTATCACAAGGGAGGAGTCTTCGATCTGTGATAGATGCTGATTTTAGAAACATATTTAATTCACAATGCTATGCTACATGGATGACAAATATGCTCTTAATACTCAATAACAGGGGAATGATCAAGATTGTCCATTTACAAACTCTTGTCTCGAACGTCTATGCAGTCGGCGTTGCTGCAGCTGTCGCGGAAGCCGAACTTATCGCTGTAGGAGTGACAGAAGCGCTTTCATCTGTTCGAAGTCGATAACCCATCGATCTCAAGATTTCTCTCGTTGCTGATCCTACAGAACGAGCTAGATCGATATTGCCCAAGAACTCTGTCGTGTTGAGCTGTGAGAGCTTGAGATCGGCGTTTGCTGGATCAAAAGCTGCTATTCTGAATGCTAAACTTCCGCGTTCCGCTCTTGGACACATGAGGAAATTTAGCGTGTCGGCATATGTTTCTTGGTCACTGCAAACATAGTCAACATCGGTGGCAGACCATCATAGCAAGTACATACAGATGAGAACCGGATGATCCAGGAGACCAGATGCCTTGATAAAGTGTCTGAAGTCTTAGCAAAGTCCCCGCGGTCGTCTGGAAAAGAAGAGCAGATTGATCGACTACAGCTGCAGCTAATGATGCTGAAGTATCTTGAGCAAATTCAGATTGAGGTGTATCATTGTAAGAGTTGGAAAAGTAAGAACCATTGTTTGGCAAGAGGGAGTCTTGTACTTGCTGTGCGACGGCAGTCAATGATGTTAGGCTAGAAGTGTTGAGGTAGAGGAATCGATCGAATGCCTGTATTGGAATTTAGCTCGCACCCAGGCAGAGTAACATAAGGACCAACATATTCATAGAATCCCGCAAATTCTGACGTGCCATTAACGTACTGGTAGCCGGTCAGTTCCAGACCAAAAGCAGCATCACTGTTTCCGTCTTCAGGTTGATAGTACCACTATGCAGAAAATCAGCCTTCGCATATCTAATCATGATAGACGTACTGCTGATGCGAATCCTAATCCATGAATCATCTCATGAATCACAGTGCCCAAGAAATCGCTTGAGCTATAACCACTTGGATCGGCATCTCCCCTGAACCACGAATTACGAACTTCCGGTCGCTAAGGATATACGTGAGCGCTGTTCCTCAATGCAGGAAGCTACTAACCGAATTGAAACGTGCTCGAAGATCATAGGGTGCGTAAACGGGCTCGACAGATAAGTCAAGTTGTTTCGCTAATGCTTGAGGGTAGAAGCGAGTTTTGCCATCGTCGTCGAGCAAAGGTATGAAGCGTGAAGCTGATGCAGACCCTGTTGGATTCGAAATTAGAGCACAGAACAAATCGAGCGATAGAGCTTACCTAGATAAGTTTCACCTTCTCCACGCGCACATGCGCCTCCAGGTAAATTACAAAACGGTGAAACGGTAGCATTGCTGCAGCAGTAAAGAAGCATAGATATGAGCGAGCATTACGACTACTGAAGAGGTTCTGAGCGTACACTACTATTGTGGTCGTGAGCTGAAAGACGTCTGAGAGTATTTGACCTGCGTCGTTGAAAGCTTGCTGGACTTTCTCGCAGTAATCTGAACGCTGATTTGATGGTGCTTCACATTCCAATTTGATTTGAAAGGCGTTCGTAGAAGAGGGCGAAGCGCCATTTGGCAATGCAGACGAAAGAGGTGTAGCAGAAGAGATAGGTGGTGCAATAGCTGTCGGCGTAATCAGATAATTGACACCAAAGTTGACAGGCAAAGCATCATCAGGCATGCAAGCTACAGGTACGCGCTCATTCGGTAGCAACGGATTTGGCACATCGAAACAAGCGAGACTGCCTTTCTGCGAAGGTTCTTGTCTAGGTTGAAGTGGTACAGCGCAAGTCGCTGATAGTAGCGCTAGACAGAGTAGCAAGGGAGAGATCATGACAGCACAAGAGGAAAAGAAGGCCACAGCAGAAATTGGGTGAGATCAATGCCAAGCCAACGTCCTGCAGCAGCCACTCGACTTCAATTCCCATCAGTCTCTGCGCCTGGCGAATGTCTGGTGGATGCGCAGCGATATGTCTGATTTCACAGTCTTGCGAAAGCAATCCAGAATTATTACCTAATCCAGTCATGCAAGCAAATTTGCTCAGAGAGTCAACATTCGCTATGCCGTTCGTTCGCAGTAGCAAAGATAGTTTTTCTTTGTTTCGTGCGAACCGACCGTCGCTTCTGCTTGCCTTCTTTGATTCGTCTTCATTTGCAACGACTTTGCGTGCGAGTTGCACAAAGACAACACGATGTACCATTTGCTTCGACTTCGTCGTCAGCTCGACTCTGTGCGGTCGTATGCTGACCCAACGATTTGATATTCGATGGTCTCGTCTAAAGCCTTTGGGCCACTTCCGGAGTTTACCTTCAACTCGCTTCATTTCATTCAATTGGGCAGGGCTTCCCTCCTGGATGAGAGCCACGTTGCTCCTCTTGATAGTGGCTATGTCTACTTGCAGCTATAGACAATCCAAGCTCAGCTCAAGTCACCCATGAGCCTCAAAATTTCCCAGCCAATGACAGCTTAGTCGATTCTACGGGTCTAAATTACGGCATGCTGCGTCTTGTCTTGTATTGGCAATATGGTAGTCGAGAAAATCGGTCCACTCAGATTGTCTGGAAGAACTTGAAGGAGGTTGGATGTGCTAAGACGCATTAGATGGACACGAGAGATAGGTAAGTCATGTTTACAGCAATCAGATCGAGCACGTTGACTCTACACATGTAGGGATGCGAAGAATATGTCTTCGATGCTGAACTTTGATGACTGTATCTACAGTATGTCTCAGACTGTTTGAATGCGTTACAGGCTGATCCCACTTCAGATCCGCCTGATAATTATACAGGACAACACGGCTGGACATCTATCGCCTGAAGAGGTTGGTTCAGGCTAATACTCTCGCAGAGGCAGAACGATGCCCAGAGATCTAGAGAAGGACAGTGACAGGGATTCAGGAGACGTCACGGGACTTTGTCTTGGAAATAATGTCAGCAAATTTGTAGACTTTACAATTCTTGCTTGGCAAAGCCAAGCTCAAATCCAAACCCTTTTTCGTCTGCCGCCGTCACCTTCTACCTCTTTCTTGCTCTCTAGGACCCATCAGAACAGTACGTAATACACGGCTGTACTGGTATAGCAAAGATCGGCAATTTCAAAGCCAAGAAAGCTCGAAATGGATCAAGCTGCAACTCAGGAGCCCGTTATCTGTTATTGGCAGGTCAGGCCACATGCCGTTCATATTTGGCTATCAGTAGCTGACCGTAGAATGTGTATTAGGACTGCAACCTTCACTTCAGCTCTGCCGAGGATCTGTATGAACACTTATGCACCAATCACGTTGGTCGCAAGTCTACAGGCAATCTCTGCTTGACTTGTCACTGGAAGAACTGCAACACCAAGTGTGCTAAGCGAGGTGTGTATTTCTAGCATATCTATTTGGAGAAGACCGCTGAGGCCTAGAGTCTATAGATCATATCAGTGAGCGGATAGCCTCCTACACGTCTCATGTTTGTTAATCAACTGTATAAAGCCTCTCATCTTCGAGGTAAGTTCTGGCGGGTTTCGCGCAAAGAATCGAGCTCATCAATTTACCAATCTGTAGTCCACACTCCCTTGAAACCACATACTTGTGATGTAAGCATCCCTTCTTTTCATCTCTGTTGCAATTCTTCTTCTCTGGTCGGCTCTCGTCGTATATTACTTTACTGCGCATCGCTTGTGCAAATTTCCATTTCCGATCAGCTTTCTGTGGCTGCGTTGCTTCTCGTGCTAGACGACAAACATCAGACCATGCACGTTCTATGCATCTTGATCTCCTCCGTGTGCTACGCTTGGTCATGCTTCGACCTCAAAAACATCCCACTTGGCGTTCCTTGGCAAAAAATCTCGGATAATTTGTGAAAGATGCTAAATTTGCTCAATCACAGATCTGTCAAAAGTCTTTCAAGCGTCCTCAAGATCTCAAGAAGCATGAGAAGATTCACACTGAAGAGCATCACGCAAAACACGCTTACTCTAAAGCTGTGACTGTTCCTCAAGGCACTGTTGCTCCAGTTCAACCAAAGACATCACGCAAGACTAACAAGCCAAGTACATCTAGTGCTTCCAAGACAAATGCTAACAATAACAGCACAAGCGCTCCACCCAATTATGGCAACCTCGATCCTTCTGCCGCTAACGCTATTCTTGCTTTCCACCAAGCTCAGCAACTTACTTTAGCAAACATTGTCGCTCAGCAGCAACAGTTGAACATGGCTCATGCATCTCAGCTCATGGGTATGCCTGCGCCATACTCTGCTGAAGCTGCTGCCTTGGCGAATGCTGCGCATGCTTCAATTATGGCTGGTCAGGCTCCTTCGATTGCGCTCGCCGGAATGTACGGCGGCATGCCCAATATAAATACATATTCAAACAATCAATACGGTCAGCAGCAAGCTCAACAACCTCAGCAGACCCAAGCCAGATCACCCCAAGATCAAAATCTTCTGCAACCTTTGCAAAACTCGACCAACAATGGCTTCCAAGGCTTGTATCCTACTTTGCCTGTATCTCCTATACCCTCAGCTCCATCTGCACAATCTCCTGAATCTAGCGCTTCTTCAGTCCATTCTTACTATTCACCGAACAGAACAAGCTTTAGTAGTCAAGATGGAAGTCCTCAGAACATCCTTGGGTCACCACCTTTCGGTACTCGTTCTCCGGATAATAACAATTTCATGATTAAGAAGCATTCGCCCTCTGAACATAGTTATCATTCTGGATCCTCCAGACGTTCAGCTGAACCTGCAAGTGGTGGGCGACGTAAGAGACCTTTGGAAGATGAAGTGCTGGAGATTATGGGAGATTTCAAGCGCGGAAAATTGTCAGATTTGGACGACGGTTAGTCTTCCATGAGTGGTCAGACGATGGGAGCTGATAATAAACATGATGTAGCTGGCCGTCGTCTTGATGAGTTGTCACAGAGCTTACTCATCGACGATCTCATCGCACCCGCTCTGACGCCCTCAGGCTCAAAGTCTTCCAACTCACCTGAAGAAGAACCAGCTTTCTCTCCTCTTCCATACAGCGCTCTGGATTCTTTCCCGATCACTGCACCTCAAGAGGCTATCACTAAGTCCGATGTTGATCTATTCAACGACTATTTGCTTCAGCTTGGCCAATCATATGAAACTGGTTTGACAGATGTCGAGACAAACTGGCTTTCATCGAGCAATCAGCCCCAGCCAAAGCCTAAAGTCGCTGAAACTGCAACTCCAGCATACCAGAATTTCTCCGGCACTAGACAAAACTCATTCAACTTCAACTCGAATCCTGTTGCGCCTGTGGCTGGTTCAGCTTCTAGCTTATATCCTTCACTTCAGTCTTTGAGCGGAATGACTTCAGCATACGACACCACTTCTGTCAAGGTACCAGTCCAGATGCCGAACTACAATAGTCAATTCGGCAACACCCTGGCCTATCCTTCTTTCAATAGCAGCAATAATTACGCTCTGCCAGACATGTCTTCCTACAACAGCTTCAACTCCAGACCTCTTCCTCCACCTCAAATCTCTTCGAATTATCCTCGCGAAAATACTTATCACCATACCAATCTTCTTATGGCTGCGCCACCATCACTCAAGAAAGAAGACGCGCAAGAAGGAGAAGTTCGTCGCCCTGAGCGCACAAGATCAACCTCTTCTATACGATCAACAGCGAGTGATGATACTGAAGAATCCCTTATTCTGCCACCTATCAATCGCTTGTCGACCGATGAGCGCTCAAGTCGAATTTTGCCTTCCTTGGCTTCCATCCTTTGTGCTGAAGTTGATACTCCTACTTCTCTGGCTCGCGAAGTTGACGGAATGGAATTGCATTCAGCAGCTGGTTCACCTCAACCAGATCGACCGATCACTGCTTCTTCCTCTTCAGCATCTATCTCGGTTCTAGGCAGACGCTGCGCTTCACCAGCAGCCAAGAGCGAAGCAGATTCAGATGAAAGAACTATCAGAGAAGATAGCAGCGATGATGAAGATAAATCACCTTTACCTCATAAGAAGACCAGAATGACACCTCAGAATGAAATTGATGCAGATGTTTTGGCAAGAAGACTTCAAGCTATTAAGATGTTGGCTGTTTTGTCAAACCATGTTTATCGTATGAGCCTTTCTTCTGGCGCTGCCCAAGAATCTCGACCACCTGTACAAGAGATGTACCCTAGCCGAATGGTAGCAGAAGTATAAGACGGGAGATTGGGATAGTGAGAGAAAATGATGTGAACAGTTTTTGTTTTTTTCGGAAATGCTCGTTTTTTGTGTATGTTGCTGCCAGCACTTGTATAGATGGTATTGAATAGGTGCTCAAATTGAAGTATAGCATGTGCAATGTTCGTTTGGTTTTTATGCGCCCTAGATCTTTATTGGTTTTGTTGGTTGGACTGTGCCGTTTTGGTTATATGCATACGATTCGGAAGAAGGAGTCACCTCACATGAGGCGAGCATACCATGCGATGATCAATAGTAAGTCATAGATGGTAAAGAACCTGGAATTTCATCGGACAGATGAGAAAGAGAATCAGAACTTGAAAACTTGCAAAGATGTATGAAGTGATAGGAAAAGGCGTCATTTTAAAGCTTTAGCAGAGCGAATAAGACAGCGCGAAAGTCAAGAAGCTACCGGCAAACCACCGGGCAGAGTCGAAAGCCAACAGAATACAATTACAATTGCGAACTCTTCCTCGCACTTCTCATATACGGCCGTAACACCTGTAAGACAGACAGATCAGCTGGAAGTAGACACGAACGTGAATGGACGCACCCATTCTACATCCGCTTCTGTCTGTTCTATCGTTCCTTGCTTGATCTCATACGCTGCAGGAAGATTAGTCAGTCAAAGCGATGCTAAAACTACAATTTGACGCACGCCTCATCTCGAATCTCGGCCCTACTTCTGCCAATTGCACATCTTTGTACGTTGTCTTGACATAAACATGATGCCTGAAGGAAATGAAATCTTTCTCGTTGCTGAAAGTCATTACTCTTTTGCTTTCCTTTTTCGGTACAGGGAATAAAAACTTGAGGATTTTCGATATTCGATCACCCAATTTTGAAGAAAAGTCATCGAATATAAGATGAGGGTATTGTTCGCTGACTGTTGAAGTAGACATATTTGGTGTTTCATGCCGGAGTACTACGTTGTGAAGAGTGAAGAGACATGTTGGACCATGTGGGAAATGAGAGACGACCATTGCATCTGGTACACCTCGATGTTCGTGTAGAACCACAAGATCGGTCATGTTGTTCGTTCGACATGCTTCTGCTAGATCTTTCATAACATAATTACCACGATTGATGCGATGTGAGTTTGGGAAGACCAAGCGCATTTCCTACAATGCAAATTCAATCTAGTCGGCATTTCGACAAGAAGTGAAGGACTCTCACCTTTGCAAATTGCTGAAGCCTACTACTCGGATCTCTTGATGTAGTAATGAGAATCTTTGGATCCGCTACACCAGCTTGACCATATTCATCATCGTAGTCAAATCCAGTCTCTGCAATCCCAAGAAAATCACATCAAGACATCTTACGCTGGCGGTATCTGTGGATGCGCACCTGTCTCTTCGCCCTGTTTCGCTTGAGGCTGTTTCCCTTTGGCCAAGGCATACTTTGCTCGCTCTTTTCGATCATGAATCCCTTTTTCTTTCGCTTCCAAAGCTTTCTTGTACAAAAACTCTCTTCGCTGTCTCGTCTGTCGTCGAAGCTGATACACTGGCTTAGCAAGGAGCTTAGTAGAGCAGAGGAAGCAGCTCACCATTCTTGTGATTGTTGGCAAAAGAAAGCAAACTGAATTGTAACCTCAATTCATCTGTTGAGTGATTGGCTCGATATCATTGTGAGAAAGTATGCTCATTGGAATCTGATTCGCTCTAGCTCTCTAACGATATACAGCTTGCTAGTCATCGGACATTTCTTCAGTAGAAACGCGATACCTTATACGCATCATTCGGGCGTCCAACACTGGTCTTCAAGAAGTCTCACAAGTGAAATTCAAGCTTCACAAGATGCTTCGTTCCCTGCCAAGATCGACAACCGCATGTGTCCGATGCCTGTCTACAGCTAATCTTTCTCCCGCTGCAATCGACGGGAAGCAAAGGCTACGACGTGCAATGCTTTACGGTATGTGTAGTGATCTCTTACCGTCTGCGATTCTGAAACTCAAATCACCGATAGTCCCTGGTTCTGACGAACGAAAGCTCAAGAAAGCTATAGCCAACTCATCGGTCGATTCCCTTTGCTTTGATCTGGAGGATAGTGTTACTGCTGCTCAGAAACCTGGCGCTCGGAGTATGGTCTTCAAGTAATTTTATCTCATCAAGTCTGCTATGAGATTGAACTAAGAATCGGGCAATAGTGCACTTGAAGCAGCTCAAGATCTTTCAGCAGAACGCTGTGTTCGAGTCAATTCTCTTCGCACACCATTCTTTTCTGAAGACATTACTCAAATTCTCAAATCGCCTTTCCTTCAAACCATAGTCATGCCAAAAATTGAATCAGCTCAAGATGTGCAATACGTTTCTTCTCTTATCGATAAACATGCAGTGGCTCCAAATGTGGGGATCATAGCTTCTCTCGAATCAGCTAAAGCTATTCTTTTCGCAAAAGAAATAGCTTCTTCTTCTTCTTCAGATCGATTATCAGCTCTTTTATTCGCTGCAGAAGATTATTGCGCCAATATTGGAATTCAACGTACTGTTTCTCGAAACGAACTTTATTTCGCAAGAAGTATGACAGTACATGCTGCCAAAGCTTTCAATCTTCAAGCAATCGATTTAGTTTGTGTAGCTTTTAAAGATTTAGCTATTTTAGCAGAAGAAGCCGAAGAAGGTTTACGACTAGGTTTTGATGGAAAACAAGCTATTCATCCAAATCAAGTTGACACTATTCAAAGTGGTTTCAGTCCATCTGAATCGGAAATCAAAAGAGCTGTAGCTATATTAGAACAGAATAACGAAGCAGTGCAAAAGGGGAAAGGAGCTTTCGGTCTAGCAGGAGATGATGGAACTGCTTATATGATTGATGCGCCAATGTTATTGCAAGCAAGAAGAACCATCATGAAAGCACAAGCATCTGGAAGAGATGTAGCATGGACAGGAGAGCCTCTATAATGGATTCGATTCGGAAGAAAAAGAGTGGTAGGGTGAGGAGATCTTGCCTTGCTTAGCGAGTCGGCAAATGTTTGGGTCTGGGCAACGTCGCCTTGCCCGGGGAATTACTTCAGACCGTTTCCACGGTAAGACGGCCATCGTTTCCAGTGTATACAGTCGGTCATCCAATGCTGCTCTGAAGCATCGCTGATCCTCTTTCAGAGATTCTACAAATGTCGTGGTGTAGCAGTATGGCCCGGGTCGATCGCGAAAGCGATACGTCAAGCATTGCAGAAGACGAGGCTTCATTAGTCGGAACGCTCTGGAACGCTCGACCTGATAAAGGACTCGATGGGTATGGCCACAGCACGTATCAACAGTGCACCCTAGCGAGACGAATCCTTCTTTCCTGTGGTTCCCCTAAATTAAGAGTTGAGCTTGTCTGCTTCATCACTGCGTTGTACCTTGAACGTCTTCTTCGATTTCATTGAAGAGCAAGAGTCAAACTTCGGGAGTATGGCGAAAAGGAGACAAATTTGTATAATGCGGTGGCTTTCTCCTTGCAAGCTCACGTCATGTTTTATGTACAAACACCTTTTTGTGTTCCCTTCGCTTTCAGTTTGCTCTAGTCTTTACTCCTCAGAATCGGTATCAGGACCAGTGCTAATAAAACTCTTTAGTCGCGATCGAAGACATCGGTTAGTGGACATACGAGACGCCTGTGTATTCCGCACTCTTGCGATCCATTTTCGGAAGCATGACTAGAATCCAATTGGGATCGTACCATTCCCTCTCACAGATCTCTTCCATTTTCTCATCGATATTTTCGTCCTCGGGATCGACAACAGCGTATCGTTGATCTAATTCAATCTCTTGATCCCGCGATGCAAATCGGAAGTTCAAAGCCAGATCAATCATGCCTTGTCGTTTGTCAGGCAAGGCAGGGGAATTGAAGATTTTCGGATCGAAATGTACGTTAGCATAAGATGGTATTGAAGAGAAGCTTGCGGCGCCAGTATGTCCAATAACGCAATGCAGACCGTCAATTGCTCCCTCGACAAGATCTTCATAGTCGCCTTCCGAACCCTGCACGTTTCCTAGCTCGTGGGCATGAAGAAAGGAATTGATAGCTCTGAAGTCCTGTACATAGCTGAGTTCAGTATACTGTTATAGCAGCAAACGATTGCCTACTAGTGAACAATTGTACTTTGTAGTCAGCTCACGGCCTGAAGAGCCATGGCACAAAGTCTCAATGATGACAAAACGATCTTTAGGACAAGTTGGGCAGTCATCAAATCTTGCGAGAGCGGCTGCAGCTTTGTAATCTCTGTAAGGCTGAGATTGACGGAACTCGTGGTGTTTCAAGCGAAAGTATTGCTCGTTCATCTTGTTGGAATGATTGAAGGTAACTTCATTATCTTCTTCGACAACAAACCAAGTATTTTCCAATCGCTTTAGTTCTTGTTCAATTCGAGCTAGATTGGATTTGTTGAAATCGCTAGGCGTCTTGACAACTTCGGCTGCAGCAGTGTGGTGAGCGGTACGACAGCAAGCGAGATCGATTTCGAGTGCTGCTTGCTTCTGGCGCAGAAGTTGCTCGGCTTTGAATAATTCTGATACCTGCATGCGAGATCATAATGATCTTAGCAATCAAATGGGCAGTCCTCTTACCATGAAATCATTGTACAAAGCCTCCAGTTCTTCAGGCATATCCTATATAGGTACCAGATGAGCAGACTGGCCATCAAATCGACAAAGGACTTACCTGGCCTGGCTTCTCCAAGAACTCGCAACGACAAGCTGACAAAATGGATTTGATACATATAGGAAGTCAGAATTTGAAGCATACCAGGCAGAAGAGGAACTCGATTGTTGACTTCTTCAAAGATCAGATCCATAGCGTCTTTCGCGATGAATTCGAGAATCTCAGCTGGCAAACTGGCAAGGTTTGCTCCTCGAGTCGTGCATTGGAGAGTATTGTTCCATTTGCGTTTCTGAAAGCAGCTCAGAGCTCGTCAGTGTCATCAAGAGATTTCCTTTGCACTACTTACTCGAATCATGCGCAAAGCCTTGATAGTCTGCCATGCGAAAGCAGCCTGTGCGAGCATTTTCCTTTACTTCGTATCTGGATGAGACATTCGGAACTCAGTCTTACCTGCAGAAGCGACTTGAATTGAACTTGATAGCCAAAGAGGAAGGCAGCTGATGGACGCGGCGCAATGCATCAGTCACGTCCTCATATCGTGCGGTAGGATACTCACCTTGGGTAGACGACATGATAGTGGACCAGAGGAGGCTAGAGCTGCAGAAGCAGGAAAATGCAAAAGTAAACATGACATCTATGACGGTGATGTCTAACGCGAATAGCTACCTTGCAGCAACAGGGACTGCACTTGCGCTGTACTTGACTTTGAGGATTGACGAAGTAAATGTAGACAGATGTTCGTGATTAGAAGAAAGAAGTGCTTCGTGAAGACTTTGGCGGATATAAGTGGCCAGGCAGCAGATTGGGCCATTAGCGAGGGGAACAGAGCTATTCGTTACAATCAATTGTCAGGGTATAACAAATGCATAGATCACATGTATTTTATTGTACATCCACATTGACTTGTTTGCTGCTAAGAAGTTCCAGATAGCAGAGCTTGACTCTCTTCATCCGCTTTTTGCCTCTCTTTCAGCGCTTGCGCATTTCTTTCAGCAGCATGTCTTGCTTCTTTTGCCCAGTCCGTAATTAACACATGGCGAGTGAGAAGGAGAGCATTAATACTTAGCCCGACTGACATGCCCAACCACAGACCGTTAAGCCCGAGCTGAAGATATCCGAAAGTGAACCACAAGCCAAGAGGAATACCTAAGAGATAATATGACATGACATTGTCTAATGAATCACAACTTGTCAGATTGCGTCGGAAGCAACAGGTATTCTGGTACTTACAGACTGCTCCTCCTTCACTTCTGCCTATACCAAAGAGCAAACCAGCTGAGATAGTCTTGAAAGCATCGACAAATTGATAAGAGCAGATCTGACAAACAATCAGCCTTGATCGCTTGCTCTTGTACCGATCAAAGCCTACAATGGGAATAACGGCATTGCAAGCTTCTATGACATCCATGTCCCGTGTGAAGAATGGGGCAATATTATCACCAACGAGAAATATACCAATTGCGCAAACAGCTGCAAGAATGACAGCCATGGCAAGGGTGACTTTTGTACTGATTTCCGCCTTCAGTGTATCTGTCAAGAGATGAGTCTTGTTGGCAACCATGATGTAGAAGGGAGATCTACCTCCTGAACCTAGCAGATGTCCTACTCGGATGGCGCCAGCTGCTCCACAAGCTTGATAAGGGCGATAGAAGAATGTCGTAACAGTGGATAAAACAGATTGAGCTGCTAAAGCCGTCGGACCAAGAAGAGAAGCAGCAAAACCAATGATCTCAAACTGGCAAAATCGGTCAACACCTATTTTCTTCTGTTATCATGGAAGCGTACTGCGATCCTATTGCATATGATAAGGATCAGTCTTTTCGTTTGACCAGGAAAATACTCACCATTCTGAACTATCCAAAACGAAACCAGCCAAGCCCAATCTACAGACTGGACCCCAGGTGCTAGGCAAGAACGCAGCCTTCTTAAATCCGCACCACCCTCTCCTGGAAACAAAGAAATAGCAATAGGCCAGATAGAGAAGTGCCATTAGATTGACTGAAATTGAATTTGCTAGAGGTGCTCCAGCGAACCCAAGACCATATCGATCCGACCAAACGAATATGTAATTGAGGAGTATATTGACGGGACAGATAAATGCTAGGATATAGGTTGGTACCAGAACAAGACCTTGATTTTGAAGCCTGTAACGCCGAATTAGTCATAAAAGCTAGACTAGATCACGATGCGTACCATTTCCTTGACACCTCAAGAAAGACATATGCTGGAATACTCGAGCACATCACTTGAAGGTACTGACCACCCAAAGCTGCAATACCGACTTCTTGTTTGAGGAAGAGAAAGAGAGCATCGCCGTTCCATATTAGAATCACTGGGACTATAAGAGCGCAGACAGATACAAGAGCCGCTCTCATTGCATGTAGAGACATCAATTCGGGATGTGAACTCGTCCATGCTTGCGAGCAAAGTGTGTCGAGCGAAAAAGCTGCACAAAATATCATCAACCCTTGCCATGAGTAGTCAGACCGCACATACCGATGCCAGATATCACAGACAGAATCAGGATGTTGAAAGTGAGTATGCCTACGAGCTTGAGTCAGCTCCCTTTCGCATTATCTAGCTGGAATCAACCGACCGAGACCCGCCGCAGACAGTTCATACTTTCCCAGATGACCCGTCGATACTATTGTGCTGACAGGAATGGAAGAGTTCAGGACGGAAGAGAAGAAGATCGGAGTTGCATAACGAAGCAGTATCCAAAACTCATGCCAGGCCACCTTTGACTTAGAGGAAGTAGAAGCAAACCCAGAACCTTCATCAGGCTTCAATAGAGCTTCTCGTTCCGAAGCTGACATTGCTAGATAACTCCGAAGAATCGCAATGCTTTTTTGTTTCCTGTAATGTGTTTCGTTTCGTATCGTCCAAGCGAGCGACTTGAGCTCTTCAGGAAACAGAGATAAGCCTCGCAGCCAAGGACTGGCCAGAGCGGAGAAGGAGCCCTTTGTGCGTTTTTAACAAGGTCAAGAAAATGTCAGAAGTCATCACCAAATCGATAGCCACTATGTCTAGCTCTCCGGTCATTGTCAAAGTGATGTTCAGTGGGTCATGAACGACTGGCAGCAGTCTGCCGTGTTTTCGTAAAGCGGCTTCTGCACATCATGTGAATGTACCATAATAATACAGAGAAGCGGCAATCGATGAAATCAATGAATCCCTTGCTTAAAGTATTCCATCACTTCCTGGTAATCATGTTTGATCAGTTCTATATGTTTTTGTGACCGCGGCGAAATATCGAGCTTGAAAGGTTTCGGCTCGCTCTGCAGGAAAGCCTTCAGATAAGGCCCGCGTATGAACAAGAAACGTACATCAAAGCCATCCGTGAATACTTCATGACCCGTCGGTATCTGCGGATCATGTTTGATGTTGAAACCCCATAACAATCTTGCGATGATCAAGTTCACATTCTGAAAACCCACTGTGAAGACAGACTTCAGTAATTGCTGCGAATTATCTTGTGAGTAAGTCTCACAATGTATCCCAGGGCAAATTCTGGATTCAGAGATCAGTATTATTACATTTTTCGCTCACAAATTAGTAACTCACCTTCTTCCCCAGCCGAAATTCGCATGGCCAAAATTTCCGGGGAAGTTCTTCATTCTTTCAGCATCGAGGAAGCGCTCAGGCAAGAAATTATCGTGATCCGGGTAATCGGCCTCGTTCGAATGACTAGAAGAGAATGAGAGGGTTGCACAAAGGTTTTGGGGCTCCTCACATTGAGTACAAGCTGCCACAGACAGTTGAGCCTGCCAAAGAGTAAATTAGGGCAACATTTTGCAGCGAGAAAAAGACTTGCCTTTCGGGATTAGATATCCGCGATAGTAGTCCGTTTGTGTACTCTTATGCGGCGTTCCGCCAAGTATGGCTATCGATCTCCACTGCAATAGCAGTCTTGAGTGTCCAGCTCTTTTTCGCCAAGGGAATGGACATACCCGCATTGTTTCATGCATTATTGCATTTGTGTATGGCAGATCTTTGAGATCATCGAAAGTAGGCATTCGATCTTGACCGCACAGAGCATCAATCTCAGCTCTGCACAACATTCAATTGCTCGTTTTGAGGGTGACTAATAGCGACTTACTGAGCTTTCGGAATGAATTGGGGTCCATACTTTACAGCAGCGAGTAAGAAAGAAGCCAGAGTTCCACTTGATGTTTCCTACGAAAGGATGAGAGGAATTCAGCTTAAGCAGGATATAAGACGTACAACTCCAGCATCGAAGGGCGTAGCAGCGGCATAAGCAAGCTCAATATCCGACATTCCCAAAGACTCTTGATTCCTGATCATGTCTACAGCGAAGCATGGTGGAGCTGTGCCTTCTTTGATCTGTTTGCGTAATATGTTGATTTCTCGGAAATAAAACTCTTCATCTTTCTTTTGCTGTTCTAGAGCTGGCTTCTTCCATGTTGCAATGAAGCTCGGTATGTACTTGAGGAAAGGGAAGGTTTCAACAGCGTAAAGACCGGGTATGTTGACTTTGTTCAGCATGCCCATTGCTGTGGTATTGCCAATGACTACTGGATCATTGTGGTAATCGGTTACTCTCTTTCCATAAGTAAGTGTTACGACGACGGAGGCTGCATATCGTTCTAGATGTGTTCTGAAGCCATTTGGATCGACAAGCATGTCATGCATGAAAACTTTGCTCTCGTTGATTTGTATCGGTTGATACTTGATGACAGCTTTCTGCATAAATCCACCATGCAGCAGTTTCCTCCAGCGACGCCAGACATCAGTGTTGGATAGCATTAGACCTCGCAAATTGGCGCTTAGTAGCTCACTGCATGATACATCAGATTATGTCTTGTCCCGAACGAGGCCAAAAGCTTACGAGCCCATTATGAATCTTGGTCGAGCACTATAGATACTGCCTCTCTTCTCTAACAGATCGTATGCAGCTTGTGCACTTCCCAAAACTATGTAAGGCGTCTGACCCATTCTATCGGTTTGAGGTCAGGGAGAAGCGGGGCAGGATTGCAAGTCCACAACAACGCACTGTAGATAGACTATATCTCCATAAGAATCATGCAGCTCCTTGAACCAGACCTATCCAAGAGCCATGAGTTTCCTTCGACAAGGCACGTTTGATCAGGAGAGGCTACCCAAGGTTTGGTCTTAGGCCCTTGACTTGCATTTCCAGTGAACAGTGATCCTTTCGCTAGTAATGCCCAGCATGAGCACGCCTGTGGAAATGGGCGAAGGGAATTGACACACGACCAGGTGGAACGCCTTTGGGTCGAAGATTGAGCTATAAAGCATGACGCGACTTGAGCCCGAGCATCGATGCACATAGTAAAGAGCACACAGGAAATAGAATAGGCAGAACGGAAGCCAAAACCAAAAGAATCGCAGCTACAACAGCTTGCCATGGTTCGAGCGAGTAATCTGATAACCGAAAGCTATCCATGATACCAAGAAAAGCAGGTGCTATATCAGAATGACAGGCCTGCTGATGCTTGGATACCGCTTGACGAGAAGACTACGGGATGCATCCTTGATCGCATAGGCAAAACAATTCTAGATGACTATCTGTGGAGAGCAGGGCTCTTGCGAGGAGGTCGTAGTCTCACGATTAACTTCATCTTGAGCAACGTTGCTGGACTAGTCGCAGGAACAAGAAAGGATGGCAGAACAACATCAAAAGAAACTGAAAGTGCTCAGTGAGTGAATAACCGAATAACCCAATCATAGTTTTCCGCGCTGATTGCTGCATGTACAGTCGTCGGCGCAGGTCTCGGTGGTAACTCGTTCGCAAAGACTGTCAGAATCTCGCTAACAAACCTGTTATAGGTTGTGCGTGCGCGATGGCCATGCATTACCAAGGCTTTGAAGTAGTATGCTACTGCTCTTACGATTCAAGACAACGCTTATACTCGTGACATAGGTTATCTACGAGAAGATCAGGCAATTCCAACGACTCGGCGATTCTTTGGGTTTAGGGGAGAATGCTCTGCGGCTCCTCGATAAATGGGGCTGTACTGAGAAGATCAAAGCTATCGGTAATACCAGTCCTGTTTTCCATATCAGGCGTTTCGATACTGGCGAAATCATTGCTGTTAGCCAAAGTCTTTCATCACTACAATTGTTCCTGAAATCTGTATGTCCAGACTCAACGTCTGATGGATATGGCTGGATATATTGGCCACAGAGGAGACTATCATCAAGCTTTTATTGATAGAGTCAACGAGCTAGGCATTTCGATAAATATGGGCAGCGAGATCGTCAGCTTTGACGAAAGCAAACCTTCAGCAACTCTCAAATCAGGCGAAATTATCTATGCGGATGTGATTGTTGGAGCGGACGGAATTGCAAGTCATGAGCTGTATGGAAAGTTTGCACCTAATGGTGTAGCTTAACAGAAATCGCCATGTCGCGAACTGGTTCTCGGATATCAAGACGCTCCAAAGTCATCTGGTTATGCCTGCTATCGAGCTTATACCGAAGGTTCAAGGCTCAAAGACGATCCCTATGCGAGTGTCCTAGTTGAGCAGGACACGATGAATGTGTGAGTTATCTGCATCCAAGAGTAGCTTAGACTTATTCATAAATAGTTGGATTGGGCCAGACAAGCATGTCGTGCAGAACACCTGCAAAGGAGGCAAGGAGTTCAAGTAAGTTATGAAATCTAGGTTGTGCTTTCTTACAGCTCATCCTCTTCCGTAACAGTTGGATTGCCAATCACAAAGCCTCAAAGGATCTTGGCGAATCTTGGGTGGAGCCTGGGAGTATAGAAGACGCAGTCGCCAGCGTGGAAGGATGGGATCCGACAATCGTGAATGCTATGAAACTCACTCCCTCCTGCTTGGACTGGCTCATCGTCTATCGTGATCCTCTGCCAACATGGATATCGCAGACAGGCAATGTTTGTCTGGTAGGAGATGCAGCTCAGTACGGCTGCCGTCTATTATGGAGCTTTGACTGATAGTACTTCTGTCTTCTCTTATTTCGTGTAGCCCTCATTTACCGACCTCTGCTCAGTTAATCTTGTCCATTCGTGTCTTCCGCTAAGTTCTGACGCTTTGCTTCAGAGGCGCAAGTCAAGCTTGCGAAGACGCAGCCGTCTTAGCGATATGTCTTAAGTTGGCTGGGAAAGATCGTATTCGACTTGCAACGCTTACCTACGAAAGATTACGCTACGCTCGTGTACTGAAGACACAGAAAACGGGAGAAGCACTGAGGAACAAGTGGCACAACGCTCTGAAGAAGAGTATGAACGGTGAGTACATTGATCCCCGATCTGTAAGGATGGAGAACGCCTGGATATATCGATTGCGAGTCGAAGAGGATGCACACGTAAGTTATCTCCTAGCTTTCGGCATCGATTGCGAGACACATAAGCTTTCGCGCGTAGGAACGATGGCCAGCTGTTTCCGCTCAGATACAAAAGGAGATAAACGCTGGCTCTGTAGCTCTGCCTGGAAGTCTTTTGGGCGACGATCGATTTGACATCCCTGGTGAGTTGTTTGGCAAAAACATAAAACAGCCCGCTGACCTCTGTCCCTAAAATTCTAGACATCGATGAGGAAGAGCTAGTCAAGATCGAAGCCTTTGTAGCCGATGCTATGAAACATCATTCAAAATCACTTACAGGTCGGGCTGCCGAATACTTCAAGCCCAAGTCTCAGCGTCCGGTGGAAGTTCAGTAGAGGTAGCCTGGATAGATAAACTACAGCCGACAGAGTCGTCATTAGTCATCAAACTGTTAACCATGCATTGCAGAACAAGGCATGTCATTTGACCAAGTGTATTACAATTTCTATTGGGGTTATACGACTACCACACCTTGCGCCAATCCTTTCTTCTTTTTCTCCTGTTTGTGCTGTTTCCGTGCGGCTTGCTTCTCTGCCTTCTTCTGCACCTTGCCCTGATGCGCTTCACATGGCTCTGCAGCCAAACAGCAAGCTTTACACAAGCCTTTCGGACACCGAGCAGCTCCATTATTCAGACAACCTTCCGTTTTGCAACGTGTCACTTCAATCTTCGGTCGTTTCACTTCAACTGTATTCCGCATATCAGCCCGAGACTGCAAGAAAGGCGACAAATGAACCTTCGGGTGACCCAGTTCTAGCCCGCTTCTTCTCCCCTAATCCTTCTACAAGTAATTCTACTGTTCCTACTTCTGCTGGCGGTCGCAAACCAGGTTGACAAACATCATAAGGGAAATTTGAGGATAGTAGCTTGTCCGAGGTAGAAGGTAATTCGAATTGAGTATGTTGCAGTCTGAGCTCTTCGCCCTTCTCGCTCTGTTATATCTGATAAGCAGCTGACTTTGATCAAATGAACGAGGTATACCTCTACCAATTGTTCCATCTCCTCTATTATTTGCTGGAAGGTAGCTATTCTTTCTTGCCAATCGCCAGATCCCGCTGATCCTAGCCTATTCCTGCTCTCAATCATTTTGCCCCTTTCGAAAATGGGTTTGAACAATTTGAACAAATGACTCTTGACTGCCGACAAAGCGGTTTGGGTTTTGAGGGTTCTGACAATCGCAAGATATCGGTTCGCCATCCAGAAAATGTTGGGATAGGCATCGTTGTGTTTAGACCAAGTGGGCGGAATAGGTACAGCGAGTATAGCTTCACGAAGTTCAGTAGGCAGCTGAGCGAGATATTCGGCTCCTTTATTCGGTTCGAGAGGAGCAAAGATAGCAGGATTGTATAGATTGCCTTCAGCTGACATCACACCGTCACAGCCGGTTCGAGCTATGCAGGATGTAACATCTTTGTCGATCAGGATGTTGCCGTTCGCAATGACCGGTATAGAAGTGACCGCCTCTCGAACAGCTTTGATCTTGGCCCTGCATGACAAGGTCAGATTCTTAGCAGAGGGTTTCTTTGCACAGAGAGTCACCCTCACCAGTCTGCTCGACCTGTAAGTTGACCTTTTTGATCTCGCGTTCTTCCGTGTACAGTGATGATTTGAGCACCAGCTTTCTCAAGCATCTTAGCATAAGCAACGGTCTTCTCGACATCATCGAACACTCTAAATTTGGCTGTTATCGGAACAGGTAAATTGAGGTGAAGATGATGTACTGTAGCAACCTTCAGCTCTCGAAGTCTCCATAGATATATCGACATACTCAAGCTTTCGATTAATGCCCAATCCTCCATCAAGAAAGCACCATAGTGACCTCTTTTCGCTATCCCTTGCGGGCAGCCCAAATTGAGATCCACAGCATCAATCACACCCTTCTCCGCCAAGAGCATTGCAGCTGATAAGAACTGATGTTTGTCATTCGAACAGAACTGAGCGATCAAAGGTCTATCCAGCGAAGGATTGCCTTCTTCCTTCGAGATGAGATCGAATTGTTCATGCATGTAGACTTTGTGATCGGGCGTGAAGATGTGAGCGTTGATCATTGGTGTGTAGACTAGATCTCTGTGACATCACAAGCATAAAGCATGAGCGAACACAGGTTACTGCACAATCGCTTAACTTACGTTCCGTGCAAGCGAGACAGAACACGCCAAGCCAGCTCAGATGCATCGACCATAGGAGCAACGATCTTCCTATTGCATAAGTCCGACCACCGCATGAGAAGACAATCAGCTCACAGCTTTAGGAGAGCCCAGAACTTGGTGATAGAAGTCATATCCTCCTAATTTGGGTATAGCTGCTGGCGCAAGGGGTCTCTCGATCTCGGGTATTGCTTCGGACATCGCTGTTGCAGGAACAGAACAATCCGAAAATTTGAAAAGGCAACATTGGCGATACATGGGATCTGATTACATAAGCTACAGGTAATTGTAGCAAGAGAAGAATACGCGAGATGTATACAATACAATGTGCAAAGGTACGTATGATGTAGACTACAAGGGAAAAATGCTAGGTAAACCTTACGGAAAGAAATCAGAAGCATAAAAGAGGACCCAAAATTATTGTACATCGGAAATTGAGACTGTCTGATGTGTTTAATCAGTCTTCTTCTTGTTCTTGAACTTGAGCTGTCATAAATCGAGCCAAAACACCCAAACTTGGAGACTGTTAAAGCAAATGAGTACATCCACCTGAACAGATATGACAACAACTCACGATCTCGTCCCACTTGAATTCTAATTTAGATATACGTTCAGTCATGACCGATCCACCACCTTCTAAGGCTGAGACTTTGTCACCAAGAATCAAGAAATGCTTGAGGCTCTCAGCTGTTCTCGCGTCTGTCACATCTTCAATCGTCTTGACACTCTTGTCCAGGAGATCAAGTCTCCTCTTATTTTCAGTCGAATTCTGCTTCACTTCTGCCGAATCTTTCGAGACTTGCTTCTTGAGCTTTTCCACGGACTCGCTAACCAAATTGAATTCATCAGGTGTCACCAAAGCTAAAAATTGGTGTTGCAATTCGGACAACTGAGTTTCGATAGAGGTTACTTGACGCGATAAACGTTGATCTTTTTGTAGTTCTGAAATGGAATTGCTCAGTTCTAGATTGATGCTTCGGATCTGATTTTGTAGATCTTCTCGAACTTCGTCAAGAACGATACGACTGACACCTCGAAGTTTCTGTGGTTGAGCTTCGATATCTGGAGTAGGTTGAACGATTGGTTCAGGCGGCAGCTACTTTAGATCTGAGTTGTGCTCAAATAGTTACAGCTAAATCTTACCTCAGTCACTGGCTTGTCAACATCCATGCCAGTGGATGTCTCGATAGTAGTGGCTGCAAGGTCTTCCTGTGCTGTGGTCGTGGGAACAGAAGGTGTTTCAGCAGCAGCTAGAGCAGGAGTTGGCGTTATTTTGATCAGAAGTCCACTTGCTTTCAGCTTGTCACAGTCGGCTTCTAATTCAGTAACACGATCTTCCATCTCTCGAACCACACCGCGAGTCGAACTGATGGTTTTAGAGCAATCGACAGCCTGTACATTCAAACACAACTGTAAATCAGCTGTGAAACTAAAAGCCAAGATGATTTGACGTACCTCAGTATCAGCTTCGAACTGTCTCTTCTTCATCGCTTCAATCGCTTCGTCCACAGTAACTTTCCATTCTACCAAAGTAGCCAATTTACCCAATTCACCACCATAAACTTCAGTTCCAGAATGAGTTGAACTGCTTTCAGATCGTTTCCTTTTCTTGTTAGCTGGTGGTTCTAAAGAATTTCGGTTTGGAGCTTGAGTTTGCGTTTGCGTTTCACCAACTCCTCCTAATCCTTCTTCTTCACCTTCCATCACTACAGTAGCACCATCATGCTTATCTTTGTCCACTAATGCTCCTGCTTCTTGAGCTTGAGGAGGTTCAGAAGCAGCGTCACCTGTATCAGCCGTGGCAGAAGATTCCTTCTTGTCGTTGTTGTTATTGGACGTAGACCGAGAATGAGGTGCAGAAGGTTTAGGAGTAGACTTGGTCACCATAACGCTGATCCCTAAAGTCTTTTGCAACTTATCGATGCACGCAGCGAGATTAGCCAATTCTACTGTAGCTCTTTTTTTATCCTAAAAGCAAATAATCAGCTTTGTTCCGCAGAGTTATAGCAAAAGGAACTCACTTTCTTCATGGTATCCATCAAGTTTTGTAGCTTAGGGAACAAGTAATTGCTGTCGATGACAAAGTTCTTTGGTTTACCACTCTTTGAAGTGGAAGCAGCAAGATTCTTGTCCGGTACAGGCATGTTGTTACCAGAATGTCTAGGCGTAGTACCACCGGTAGGAAGAGAAGGAGATAAACCACCATCAAACCCGTTGTTTTGGGGACCTGTTGCTGAAGAAGCTGGAGAATGAGGTGGAGCTGGAGTATGAGCTGGTGTAGCATTTCCAGTTATTGGTTCATCTCCCCAAGCACCAGTATCGGGTAAATCGTTGTGAGAGATATCCATTCCCCAATCAGAATCATCTGGAGCTTGTTGCTGCTGCTGATTTTGAGGTGGAAATGGCGGAGGTGGCATTTGACGTTGTTGATGATGCTTGTGAGAGTTCGAAGCAGATCGCTTTTGCAAACCGAAAGCATTTTGCTGCGGTCCATTATTTTGAGGTCCAGGATGTCCCATTTGCTGTAGAGGACCACCACTGTTATTTCTCAAATGATTTTCTGCTGTCTCCATTCGGGCTTCTTGCATAGTCAATCGCTGTCCGTGATTAGCTCGAAGTGCGGTGATTTCCTCTTGCATCTTTTGCATCTGTTGTTGGAGTTGTCCGATCTCATGAGAAGAAGAAGGAAGTAGAGTAGAAGACGAAGGTGTAGGAGGAGCTTGATTAGCCATAGCAGGATTCGATTCCTCTTCACCCAATCCGCCGCTGAATGACTCAGCTCTAGGTTGAGGAGCTTGAGTCGTAGCTTGCGACACAGCTGTAGAAGTTGGATTCTTCTCCAGGCTTTCAATGCGAGCTAGCAAGTCTTCCGTAGTGACTGGATTCAACCCACCAGTACCAAGTAAGAATTTCTTTGCGATGGCTTCAGCAATAGAGTCAACTTTGGTAGAAGCTCTTTGTTTCTGGTTCTCTACAGCCGTAGCACGTAAAGTCAAGCTGATGCCAGTCTGACCAGGAAAGTTCTCAGCGTGAGTTTGTAAGGTGTTGATATTGGCCAGTTCAGCTTCAGCCAAGCAGAGTTCTCGCTGAGCATCACATAAGTCTGTGATTTGTCTGTATACAGAGTCTTGGCCCTGTAAACCTAGTGTTGCGACTTTACGTACTTTGTGAGAATGATCCAGCTGGCTATAGTACTCATGTTGAATTGCCCTTGCTGACCAGCAGCATTGTTGTTAGGCGTCAGAGCAGAAGGAGGACCAGCATAAGGAGCGCCAGATGGAGGAAGAGTTCGAACAGCGACAATGGGTTTCGGTCGGTTTGCTGGCGGCCTGGTAGGCATGAACATTGGATTCGAAGCCATGCAACCAGCAGTAAGCTCCAAGCTGAAGCGGCAGTCCAAGTAGAATCACAGATCTGCTGAGTTTTGATTTCAGGCACTTGAAGTGATCGTCCTGGGTCAAGACAACTTCAAGGCAATGCGCATGAAATGCGGCTTGAAGAATGATTGCATATGACTAGATACATTGAATGTGCGCAATCTATGCGGACCGAAATTGCAACGCGTCTTCGCCTGCTTTCTTCTTGATGATTCGATGTTGAAAATACTCAGAACAACCTGCAACGCGTGTTAGCAGGAGTCGCTACTCTTGGCGAGTGAGAGCGCACCTAGCCACTTGTCGCTACCTTGAGATTTCTCCTTGCCGGGCGAATCTATAAACCGAAGCATAAGTGCCATTCAACGAGACCGCAGCATAGAGAACTTACCTGTATCTTGGTAATAAAATCTTGCTGAACTTTAGGAGAAGTAGCAGCCCATATAGCGCTGTAGAAACCTTGCTCGTTAGATCTTCCAGAAGGCAAGAAATCGTCAAAGTGAGACATACGAGTTGTGACAGCTTCAGGATGTGGCAGATCGACTAAATACTGTCATTTTTGACGTTAATGACCTTTTCGATTATACCATACCGCTGTCGAGGATCTATCAATTTCTTACATAAGCATCTTCACTTTTCAGAAACAGCTCACACTAAACATCGCCGTACTTACCAAGGATAGGGTCGAGTATAGCTGGATATCGATATGGTATCGGGGAAAGAAAGAAAGAAAGAAAGAAAGCGGAAATCCAGAAACCTGGAAATGCGATTCGGACGCAGCATGACAATTTGAGATTTGGCAATCAACAAATGAAGCGGGAAGAAAAGTAAACATGAAGGGAATACATGCATGGATATGGTACAGCGGGTAAAGGATCATGATAATTGCCCGGCGACTGAAAAAATACATCAGAAAGAGAATCTCGATACGGAAAGTACTGACAATCCTCCAAGAACTCAATTGCTTCTTCAGCAGTCACTCCATCATTGCCAATATCTTCTTCATCAGTAATCAAACCCAAAGTCGGCGTAGAACGCATGATATGACTTTGCCAGAAGGTGTTGATCTTCTCTGATTCCGGCCGCAACTGCTTGAGTTTTCGAAGAAAGGTGTCTGTTGTCGTATATGTCAGACTTATCATTAATCAACAAGCAGCATACGCACTGTATTGAAGAGTTTCCTCTTCTTCCGGCGCGAAATTTCTCACAGTGCGCAAGCATCGGACCGCCAGATCGTTCCTCTTTCCACCAAAATTCGTGACTCTTGCAGCTTCGGCTCCTTCCATGCCAAGCATCTTGCCAACAAATCGCAACACTGAAGAAGCCGTAAGCTTTCGTTTGACATGGCCAATCTCATGAACTTACAATCACGAACAGCTTCTTTAGTCATTTTTGCGTTTTTCGGCGCAACCAATTTCTCAAAATCCCTATAGAATTCCGTTGCAGCGAAATTCGACCTCAAAATCGAAGAACATACTTTATTGGATCTTCAGCGCCGACGAAACCAGTCTGTTCAGCTTTGAGGTCAATATCCATAGGAGTGACTTTCGGTTTCGAGCGAGGTGGTCGAGGTCCATCGTCTTCCGAGGCAGTCTCATCATCTGTATCTTCATCACTTGCTTTCCTCTTGAGCGAAGACTGGTCTAGAAGAGTAGATGTCCCCGAGCGAGGTAGAGGCGGTGGCGACGGTCGAGCAGTGAAGGCTGTATCATCTTCGATACCGCCGAAAGCATCGAAATCAATTTCCCCTTCGAGGTCATCTGGTCTGATGTTCTTGTTTTTGCCTCGATTGGAGACTTTGATCGGTACTGTCAGAAGAACGACCGCGCATCAGCGGAAACTTGACACCTGAATGTTCCCCTGACCTCGCTTGACGTCCAATTCTTGAGTCAGTTTCTCGAGCGAATCTTTCGCCTTTTCAAGTACTGAATCAGGAGTCGCGGCATACTTTGTAATTTCGGGGTGAGGTGGAGGCAGAGAGGTATCGTTTGGATGATTGCGTCGATACTGAACAGCAGCCGCAACATTGTGAATAGCAGGGTTGTAAGAATCTTCGCATTCGAACCAAGGTCCAAGTCGTCTTATCATATAGATCAATTTTGCATATCATTCAATTGAATGTGGGGACTCACTCTTCGTCATCTCCTTCTTCAGCGACGCAATTCTCCAAATCCATATCATCGACAAATTCAGACATGGCCAATAATTGTTTCTCAGTAGGAATTTGCTTGTGCTCGACTACTTCTTTTCCAGTCCGGGACCGCAAATTGGTCAAGCTAGGGAAATTCTGTTTCCTGTTATCTTCAGCAAAAGGTAACTAGAAAGCTCATCAGAATACCAATATTCACAACTCGCTCGAACAACATACCTGAACAAAGACGCAGTATTCATTCCAAGTAGGAGGAGTGTCTTCATCCGCGCCTTCGGGTAAAGGTACTTGTTCTCTTCTTGCAATCAGTGCACCCATCTTTGTAGCGTTAGAACCTTTGGAGCTGATGTAACGAACGATAGCGAAGAATTCCTTGACCAGCAAAGCGTTGACGAAAGCGGAAAACATCGTTTGACCTTTCCCACCGGCTCCCCACATGTAATAAGAATCGCCCAGGAGAATATCTCTAGGTAGCTATCCAGACCATATCCAGACCATATGAGCATGATATAGTACAAATCCAAGGATTCAACGTAGACCTACCAAGCTCAATTTAGTCGAACCCAAGAACTCAAATCCTGGAGTTTTCTGAATTTCCAAAACGTTTGCATCGACCGATTCCATTGGTACTCTCGTTCCACCATACTTGTAAGCTCTAGTAGCTTCAACATTCTGATCAACTCTTTCCAATCGTTTCCCATCCTCATCTTCATCTTCTTTCGGTGGGTTAAGCCTTCTTTGAACTTCGCTTGCTGCTCTTTTGTTTAATTCTGCTTCACTTGCTTTCAATTGTCCAGGTTGAGGTTGAGGAACGTAGTATCGTAAATTAGTCTTTTTCACTTCTACTGAATCTTTATCCATCAAAGGTGCTTCTTCATCTAGATCCATTGAATGATCCATAGGTTGAGTGTAAGATTGCATAGATTGACTTTCTCCACCTCCTAAAGTATAACCTTGACCCCAAGAATGTGAGAATTGAGATTCAGCATCTTGAGCTGCGAAATCTGATGTGGAAGCAGTAAAAGCAGAATAAATCGCTTCTAAAGTCGATTGTGAAGGCATTCGACTTAATCCATAATTATCTGGATTGGTTGCGCTCTTGATCTTGTCGTTTCGAGAAGGATCAATAATTCCAGGTACTTTTTTACCTTTAGGTAAATCTTTGGTAGAAAGTTTTTGGGCAGTTTTAGCAGAAGCTTTAGCAGTCGCTTTTTTCCAATGCACTGGGATTTCCAAACAGGTTTCCGGGTCATCTTTGTCACCGATTCGAAAGGTGTAATTCTCAGCACGAGAGGCGACAGTTCGGACTTGTGGACCTGAGGCTTGGATGAGAGCTCGTTCGAGATTACCGATGATGGCTGGCGTCTTCATGCTTTTAGCTAATGCAGTCAAGTGTTCTTCATTGTTGCGCTGTTATTGCAGATTGAGTATAACTCCAGTAATACGAGACTAGACGAACCTTGTCTGCAGACTTTCTCTTTTGCGTAAAGCCTAACACATCATCGTCAAATTCAACGCCTCTATCACTTTGCTCAGTGAAGTATAGATTGAGAAATGAAAGACAATCTTACACAACAGTCAATTCCATTGCCATCTTGTCGAGCTGAGAAGTAGTAGTCTCTACATCGTCTTCTCCCCACTCAGTAGGTGCTTCACCATCTGTGATGAGAATGATGTTCATTTTGTTCTTCCTCTCGCCGATCTTGTGTTTCAGTTGAGCCATGCCACACAGAAGAGCGGACAGAACTGCCGCTTCTGAGAATAACAATGGTTTCTGAAGATAATGTACCTACTGTCACCTTGATTTTCTGAAGGTTTGATACGCTTCAATTTGTCCAACATCTTGAGATCCGAAGTATCGATTTCGATAAGTTCTCTGATGTTTTCATAGCCATCTTCTTGTAGGTCAGCGCCAAACAATGAATATAACGCAAGACTCACCTCTGTCGCTGTCTGTCAGGATGTTCTTCGTCTTGTTCGAGCCAAAGAGAGTTACACCAACCCAAGCAGTCTTGAGATTCCTATCAATCTACACCCAGCTCAGTGACGCTCGAGACATCTACATTTACGACGACCAACCATGTTCTGTATCTTGTGATTGACATAATCCAGTGCTCGGTTTAGTTTGCTGACTTTCTTGCCATTGTAGTCTCGTTCTTCTGCCATGGTGAGACCAGTATCGATCATGAACAGCGTAGTAGATCTGGCTTCCGCCATCCTCGCAGTCGTCACGCGCCCTTCAGACGACGTGCAGGGTCAACAAGAGAACTCAGCGGGGGAGCAACCTTGTCCTGTAACAGTCGCTAAGCTATGCCTGTCGAACCTGCCCCTGCTATTCCGTTTGATTCGTGAGCGTCTCAAGTGCAACAGATTAATCCAGCTTAATGCTTTGCCCTTTAAGATTCAACTCAGCTCCAGGTCAGCCTTACTTTCAGGCCTCTCGCACCCCTTTCCTCATTACCCCGTGTAGACTATTCTCTACAAGGGACTACGTCTTCCAGTACTGCTACTTCTGAGACTAAAGCTACAGCATGGGTTTGTGCAATGACTTTCTCCGCATTTTCGTTACTTCCACTGAAGGTCTGCTATACAGGACCCAAACTCTGCTCCCAACTATGAATTACAAGGAGATAAACCTGTTCGAACAGATGAGATCAAAATCCCAGTATTGAAAGATGAAATTGAAGAAGAAGGCCGAGGTCGAGTAAGTTACCTTGCACTCGTCAAATTCCCTTATTGACTGATCACATCTTTTGATTAGACGGCTAGAAACACTTCTGCTTCTCGTCGTGAACCTTCAGTTACTGGTTTAAGATCACCTTCATCTTCCCGAATCATGGATCGTGTAAAGCAAGATGAACCCTCATCTGTAGTTAGGACTTCTACTTCACCTTCAAGAGCAATGGGGGCTCGTTCTATGCCTCGATCGGATTCTCAATCTCGAGTGGAAGATCCTGTTGTCTTGGTTGAGGGCGAAAGTGAAGATAGAGGTAGAGGAGGTTCAAGATCTTTCTCTCCTTCTAGGTAAAGTTGGAGATCAATCGGTAATGAGACAGTACTGATATCTAATGCAGGGCTATGGGAGCTCGTTCAGCTTCTATCAGCAGAACACTTGATATCGCTGAGGGACAAGAAGAAGAGCGTCGCGGTAGAAATTGATTTGAATGGGATTGAATCACACATAGGAAACTAAAAGGATGCCAATGGAACTGTACTCACAGCTAAAAGCTATCCTGAGAAGCTCGACCGAATTTCGAATCTTTCATGCTGCTTCCCAACTCTCTTCTTGCATTGACGATGTACGCGGTAGGTTCGCAGCTGCACTGCAGTCGGCCATGGAACATCCAGGCCTTAAGATATCCAGCTATAAACGCTAGCTCATAGCTCTTATTATCACTGCCTCGCCGAGGCAATATTCTGCATACGCTGACCGAATTCAAAGATCATGAGCAATTCTATCTGCCCAGATAAATTCAGCGGGCTCTACTAGGATGTTAGACTGCTCCTGGTCACTTGAATCCGTTTATTTCCAGATCATGATTCCCTTTGTCTTGCCTAAAATGACCTCTCGATTTTCTCGCTTGCTTCCTCTTCTCTCGAACTACGGTATCTTCAACCAAGCTTCTTCTATTCGAACCTTCAGCGAACAATGACTGACAAATACTCCATCACGGGCGCTATTTCGAACATGCGACTAGATAAGACTGGCAATTCAGCAATGCCAAAGCCTTTCTATTGGCCTAATACTACCGCAAGCAACGAGAAAGGCTTTCAGGACAATCCTCTTCCCCAAAGTCTGCGGTATCTACTACTGAATCAGCGTACTTTGGACGATAGACAAGCAGAACAATTGACCCTCCAACTCTTGGCTTATTTGGACAAAGACTACAATAAGCACAAAGCTGAATCTCATTTGTGGCTGCCTGCAGCTTTGATCGAAAACCTACCATTGGGTTTTCGTGGCGAAGTTGTAATCTCAATATTCGAAAGATGTCTTCCTGCTTCTGACAAAGAACACACTGACTGGCTCGATATTGTTTCCCGCGTAAGATACGATGAACCTGCAGAAGCTCTTATAATATCCTGCGCACCTCTTTACAATAACCCAGACTTTCGAAAGACAGTCCCGGAAGTCATGCAACAGTGGTCAACTCGGAAACTGTTCTTCTACGCTCACTGGTCAGCTTGTCGTCGTTCAGTCGAACCTACGCGTGAAATGCTCAGAAGTCGTGATCAACTTGGGTTTTCCACCTGGATCCAAGTGCGAAAGTTGGAACTTCGTGCATCTCACTTGCGTTCTGATCAACAAATCGCATTATTCAGCGAGCATCGCAGAAACGATCATACTTGGGCAATGGCAGAGTTCGGATCTAATGCATATAATATGTCGCCTTTTAGCAGATCAATACAACGTCTGCAACAGAAGGCTGGTCCTGGTAGGTGCTATGCGTAGAAGCAAATTTCGCTAAAGCTTCTTTACTTTTAGACTCTATTAGGTTCAATCCTTTCAAGGCAATCCTACCTATACCATTTTATTGGAAACAAAGCAAAGAACCCGTTCCTCGTCCTCCTGCTCTTACCGCATTGCTCAACAAAGAACACTTGACGCTCACAGAAAGCGGCAAGCTCGCTCTTTCTTTATTACAATATCTTCACGATGATTGGGAAGTCAACGGCTCGAAGTCTGGACTTTGGCTTACGTCCGCTCTGATCAATCGCTTACCTCTTCATTGGCGCTCTGAATTGGTTGTAGCGTTAATGGAGGCACGTTTACGAGAAGATGTAACCAACGGCAAGCACTTTGAAGATTTGTGGGACGTCAGCTACGATCAAAGTACACGAAGCGCTCTCAATCACTACATCAAACTTGGTCGGATTTCGCATCCCTTTCCGGCCAACTTGATGGCCAGCGACGGCGGTCAATTCATGTATGTATTATGGAATGGTCGCTCCGTGGCAGCATCACGAGAGGACGGTAAAGCAATGCGCAGTTTCGAGAGTACCGGCTTCACTTATCTGGTAAAGCGGTTCCTCTTGGAAACAACTGCAACAGAGAAGCACGGCCCCAATGTGAATAAAATCCACCAACATTGGGCAGCAGCGTCTACAGAGTACACTCGGTCTGATCACGAAATTGCAATGAATGAATTCGGGAATGGGGTGTATGAACTTTCGCCTTTTGCACGCGCTACCAGACGTCTGCAATCCAATCATGGTCAAGCTCTGTTGCATTGTACGCCTTTGGCTTGCCATGCTTCATGGATTTCGAGCTGATCTTTGTCTTACGCAGCTACTACTGCAGCTTGATGTTGTTGTTGCACGAAGATATGCTTGTATAGACACCTTTCGAATGTGCATTGCTCTTGCTGCTGTATAAAATGCTTTCGTCAGAGCTGCTTTCATTTCATAAGACTGAGAGCGCGACGCGGTATAAACAAAGCTCTTTGTTATTTTTTCCATGCTTGACCCTTTTCCATTCTCCTTGCCGTTCAACCGCTTCGTCAACTCTCTACAGCACAGTCATGACTGTCGTGATCAACCTCTGTACATCAGCGGACAACGATGCTGGGATCTCTTCACCTGCTCAAGCGACAACGGGCGACCAAACAAATAAATTCAATGACTCTGCTTTGCATCCTGTTGAAGGCGAAGACCAAGTCTGTGAAGAGCCTTTCCAGCTACCTGGACCAGAGGTGGACAGCGACAGTAGCAGCAGCGATTCGGAAAGCGATGAGCGAAGTGATGGCGAACTTGAAGGCATTGCTTGGGAAATGCAGCAGCTAGAGAAGAAGTTTGTTGGCCTGAAGGATACTTATAAGCTAGTGGATCGACTGGGCGAAGGTGCGCCTCCACTCCTGTATTTGAGTTCTGCAGACTGATTATTATGAATGGTCGATAGGCACCTTTTCTTCCGTTTACAAAGCTTTGGATCTCAGACATCATCAATTCGACAACTTGAAATGGTGTACTCATGAAGCATGCATCACTTGCGAAATCGATCGAAATCATCGAAAAGAACTCGAAACTGAACCTTGCCCCAGTCCAGCCAACACTGCTTCTTCTTCTGATCCTTTGGGTGAAGAAGAGTCTTCCCGTGGTACGAAGAGGAAGAGATTATCGGAACAAGAAGAAGCTTCAGCTCAAGGTTTGCAACTCAGGCTGCACGAATCGAAGAAACACAAGACCAAGAAAGCTGCTTATGTGGCAATCAAGCGAATCTACGTGACAAGTTCTCCCATTCGGATCCAGAATGAATTGGAAATATTGGCTATGCTTAGGTAAATTTCTCTGTTTGCTCACGGAAGGCATCTCTAATAAGGGAGCAGAAATGCTGAAAATGTGGCTCATCTGATCACTGCTTTCCGTCATGAAGACCAAATCCTAGCTGTAATGCCATACGAGAAGCATCATGATTTCCGAGTCAGTGCTGCACTCCTTTCCTTCTCATGGTGCTTGACAATGTGCGATGCAGGACTTCTATCGCGCTCTACCTCTTTCACAGATACGAAGCTACCTACGCTGTCTCTTCTCCGGTCTCTCTTTCGCACACGAACAAGGCATCATTCATCGAGATGTGAAACCAGCAAATTTTCTCTTTGATCCTCAAACAGGCGAAGGCAAACTGTGTGATTTCGGATTAGCAGAAGTGTTTGAACCATCCACTTGGCATTCCAAATGCTTGCATTCTTTACCTGCTTCAGGTTTAGGTTTCGCTCATGGTAAATTATTATCGAAACCTACTTCTTTATGGCATCAAGTGAAAGAGAACAACAAGTTGTGGAATAAATTACCTTCTGCTGAGAAATTGGGCAAGAAAAGACCGTATCTACCTTTTCATGAGGATGAAGAAGAAGATTTATGTGAGAAGGATGCGAATATGCAAGAATTCTATGAGGATTGGACTCCGGCTGTTAATGGTACAACTGGGAATGAGAGGAGTAAGAAAGCGCCGAAAGTTGGGTTCCTGAAACCTGAATTGGATCGAAGGTGAGTTGCTTTGCGGGAATTGAGGACATCGCTGAATTGACATTGGGGTAGACCAAGCGTCAGAGCTAACAGAGCTGGCACGAGAGGCTTCAGAGCTCCCGAAGTGCTTCTTAAATGTCCAGATCAAACCATTGGTGATTTGAGCTCCTCTTAAATAAGCTTTTCAGCTAACGCATTATTGAAACAGCCCTTGATATTTGGTCTGTTGGTGGTATCTTGCTCAGCTTCTTGACCTGTCGATTCCCCTTCTTCGCATCAAGTGACGATACCGAAGCTTTGATGGAGATCGCTACGATCTTCGGTAAGAAGAGAATGGATGCCGTCGCTGCTTTGCATAGTAAGCTTGCTTTTTCTGTCTTTACTTTTCTATCCTAGACTGATTTGATTGACTCAAAGATCGAACTTTCATTACCAATGTACCGGCAGTTACTGATCCTGAACACAATTCCCTTCATCAACTAGTTCTTTCCCTCAATCGGAAAATCTTTGATCAACATAAACCTGCTGGATGGAAAGCTGTCAGCAACGACGCAAACGAAGAGTATGGATGGTATGAATCCAGTCAACCTTTATATCAAGCTATTGATTTGTTGCGCAAATGTTTGGCTTTGGATTGCACGAGAAGGATCACGGCTGAGAAAGCATTGGAGCATGAATTCTTCAAGATGGATTTACCTTGAGTTTGGGGGAATAAGAGAGAAGAAGAAGAAGGGGAATTGGAGGGTTTTCTGTCTCACACTTTCGTTTGTATTGTATAAAGCGCACATTGATTATTGTTTCTTCTTTCTCGTGCATTGCATTTTGGCATTTACTACTACGACTTGCGTAACAATCCTACTAATTCGCTCTGCAAACCTTGACGTTTCCGACCCTCATCTAAACCTTCCATTGATCGCAAATCATTAACAATATCTCTCGTCTTGTGCAAGTAGACCTCCTGTCGCATTACGGACACTAACAATCAGTACAAATTTGATTGCCACAGACCCGTGCGCCGACCTGCAAAGCGCTCCTCATCTTGAGTTCCTGTTCTTCAATATAGCGACCAATATTAGCAACATGAGGATTAGGTAAAGTCATATCCAAAGTCGCATCCTGTTCGTTTTGCCTAGTCAAACTTCCACCTAATTCAATCTTGTTTTGATTCTCGTTTGAAGGAGTAGTATGAGAAATGTGAAGCATGACTGTTGAAGTTAATTTGTAATGCGCTGTTCTACCACGTTCGGTAGCTTCGAAAACATGAATCGAATCCCAAGATCCAGAGCGAGAGGAAGTTGAAGTTGCTGTTTGAGTAGGAGGAGCATGTGCTATATTAGCAATGATCAACAGGATTCGGAATAACCAAAAGAAGAAGCAAATGTACTCTTTTGGAGAAGGACTACGCCTGCGAAAGAACCTTCCTCGTCCAGATCCCATAGGTAGACAGATGATATGCCGCCTTCATAGTACCTACCTCCTGAATGAGCAAACAAGCCTTAAGCAATAATTCGAGGGGAGCACTTACATATCTCTGTATACATCAAAAGCTTCATTCGCAGCTTGTTCTAGCTTCCTCAACTTCTCTGAAGGTTGCGTCCCATCAGGTAATGGTGGATCATACTCGTTTGACCAAGGTGATCTATTCCATTACAGTCAGCGCATGATCCCCCTTTCCCTTGCGCGTGCAAACTAACCTATAAGAGTCCCCATCTCTGTTGTAATCGCAAACAAGGTAGGACTTTGCAGCTTTGGGATCATTCTTAATCTTTAAAGGTTGATCAACAGAAGAAAGGATGTCATCTGCCAAATCTGGGCAGAGCGACACTAAGCTAGCCAAGTTCTCTTCTATGTCTTGAGGTGGTAAGCGTCGACATATATCTAGGAAACAGCAAAGTCAATGCGTTGAATCATTCCATGCATCTCTCTCGGCAAGAGAGCTTACCTAGAATGCTGTTCAAGTGTAGCCCTGACAATCAGAGACTGTTGTCTGTCTGGTTTGGCCATGTACTGACCAATCTAATTGAGATGCCATGTCGTAGTCTGGGGTCGAGCGAAAAGGTGAGTCGGCATTTCGCGCTCAATGACGGGCAAAGGACAACTGTCAAGTTATTCAAACACAAGCTGATTTACTGTAAGGCGCGCTAGAAGAATCACTGAGACCAGATAGAGTGTGGATAAAATACACTGCAGTAGACTAGAATGAGATGCCAGCAATGAAACGTGAGGAAGCGAATGTCTAGCATTGGCATAAGTCTATTTGTTCTCCTTCTTCACTGGTACAAACAACCAACTCAATCCTATCAGAGCTTTCAAAACACCGCCTATCGTTAAAGCTATATACGGGTTGAAGTGATCATCTCTGTTTCCGCATGTCAGTGAAGGCTTCATTATAAGATTCAAGAGAGACTCACGCTAGTTTCCCTATCAGCCCTCCTGTTGCAACAGCAACTAATGCCAATGCGCGAATAAATCGATCTGGATTCGCTTTGATTGCAAAGAGGTTGTTGTCTGCTGCTAATGAGGACCAGACGGAAGTAAGGACCTGTGAGAAAATTGTACAATGTCAGTCGAGTAAAGCGACAACAGAATACAGTGTACTCACGACTGTAGTTTGAAATGTTGTAGCTAGCTTTTGCGCCATGATACATTGAGATCCCATAGCTGTTGCTAGTAGAACGAACGCTATTGATCCATCTGTACTTCTCCAAGAGATATGAGATGTTGCTGGAAATACAACCAATCAGCTTTATCCCTCTTTCCTAGCGAGGATGAATCTACGAGATAAGAACAAGAGCAAAGCAGCAAGCAATTGCAACACCGCTTGAGCCAATGTAGCCAAACATAACCATTTCGGACTCTTTTCTTTCCCGTAAAATGAGCCAAGTCTCCCAGTCAAGAAAGCGCCAAAACCAAAAAAGAGGAAGACTAAAGCACGTTGTCCATCTTCTATTCGAGCTGTACCTTGAAACAAAGAAGGGAGAGCCATTGCTAATTGAACACTGTTACCTGAAGTTTGATGCATAAGTACTTGTGTAAGAAAAGCACCGAAGGGAAGGAAGGAACCAGTTTGGAAAGCTATCCATGTTTGTGCTCGAGAATACGTGACAGCATCCGATATGCCCACAGTCAGACAAAGCAGGGCTAAAGGGAGAGTAGCTTTGTTTCCATCGATAGGTAAATTGCGATCATAGCTTCCTGAGCTCGACGCTTTCGGTTGATTCGCGGAAGAAGGCAGGAGTGGATCTCGTTCGTTTGCAGGCATCTCAGCAGCAAAGAAGAACGCGGTTATATAAAGACCGATCAAATGAGCAAATCTTTGACAAATCTCCGCATTTGTTGGAATTGCATGCTTTGCGAGGTTTGGTTAGCATCCGTGACTTGTTAGGCTTTCGCTTTCTCTACCTTTCTTCTATCTGTCTTGAACAATTCCGATAGGATGAAGCTCCTTCTCTTGCTCGCTGCGATCTCAATATCTGCACTTCCACTCGCTCCACGTTCTCAAATCAACCAATTGACTTTCGTAGACGGTGCTATTGAGACTCGTTTGTATCCTAAAACTTACAATACCGATGAAATCCCTTCTGCTCCTCTTGAAGGCAACCCAAGCTATTTTGGTGATCCTACTTGGAGTAAGAATCCGGTTGCAGTAAGAGGAAAGAAAGGTTCTAGTGTTCTCGGACCTCAGAATAGAAGATTGGATAGGATGAATGCGTAGGTTCCTCATATGGCAAACGAAAGTGAGGACGATATATATACTTATGTAATCTCGGATAGTGATTCTCTGGCTCCTCCTTCTACGTATGTTCCGCTCGTGGGAAATGGAGATGAAGACTCTGATCATATCGTAGCGATCATGGCAAAGTCCCCAACGCTAAATGGCCTGTGAGGAATCCCTCTATGATATATGCTTTGGTATATTCAGCGATTGGACCTTCTCACAGTATGGCAACTCCCACAATCGTTTGAGCGATGGAGGGTGAGTTTGCTTGCGCGCGTGCGCTACTAGATTGCACGCTCATGTATTAGATAGATGGGCTCGTCAGCAGAATCAACAAGTCTTGCCAATTGCTACCGAAGTATGCGATGCTCTCAAATTCCGTAAGACTGATTCTCATCGTATTTCTGTCCTTAGATGGCAGGTGTAAACATGCGACTGGAGAAGAATGCAATCCGAGAACTTGTGAGCCTTTTACTGTATTATGCTTTAGCGCTATAATCGAGCACACTCTATCTAGCATTGGCACAGAGCTTCTGAATGGTCTTACATGATCTCTGGTAGCGCTATAGTCACTGCTGTCGATCCTCAAGGTCGCAATTTCATCGAAGAGGTCAATCAGGGTGATGTGCGTGCTCAATAATGGCTGTTGGCATCGAGATACTGATGTGACTGTTATAGCTTTGGTATTTCCCTGCCGGTGGCACGTTCTTCGTGCTCGTCACCATAGGAGAGAAGAAGCTCATTAGGCTGAACAGTCCCTCACTCTATTCAAGCAATCGGTGATGATCCAAATGGATGCGAGGTAGGCATATACCTTTCCTCTGCAGTATACAGGCTAATGGATCTCTCTCAGTTTATCCTGGTTTTCGACGATGGCAAATTCGGTCAGTACCTGACTGAGACGTGCATGGTCCTTGTATTGATTTCTACTCAACTTGCTCAGACGAGAACGAAACCTTCTTGTAAGTTTGAGCTACCAAATTGATCCGCTTGATTGCTGACTTCGCATCTTGTACAGACTGGTGACTTTCATTGAAAACTCCTGCAATATGTATCGTTGAGTTGAATCTTATACTACAGACTGACTGGCTCGCTCGAGTACCAAAAAACGTTCTTCGCAAATCTTTCGGCTTCTCAGATGCATCTCAAGCCTTTGACAAGATCCCAGGGGAAGAAGTGAGCATCACTTTTCCATCTAACTTTGTTCTGTGTACCGACATATGTACAGCTCTATATTTTCAGGGGAAGTGAAGCAGCATCAGTAGCCCAGCAAAAGATTAAATCACCTCATGGAGTAGTCCCAGAACCTTACGTTCATAAATTCAGTACTCAACAGAAGATGCATTTCGATGGAGGCTGGTACGTCATTCTGGGGACTCTTCCTTCAAGAAATACTAAGATGATGCGGATACAGGGTCAAGATTGCTGATTCTACCAATTTCAAGGTTTCAAAGACTATCGCTGCCGCTGAAGTTATGCTACACCCTGGCGCTATCAGGGAATTACGTGAGTCCATGCATCCACCGATCATAGGGCTAGCTGAGACAGACTAGACTGGCACCCTGATGCCGACGAATGGGATTTATATCTCGTCAGTAGCTGTCTTGTCTCAGAATACAGTCGTCTGATGCATATCGCAGTCCGGAACTACAAGAGTAGGTGTATTCATCGGTAGTGGAAAGTAGGCTCAAACAGCATCAGCCTGAAAAGCATGGCTGAAGTCATTTTCCTTCAGCGCCCATACTTTCAACTTTGAGGCTGGTGATGTCGGCTACTGGAAGCAGCAGGTGAGTTATACTATATCCCCCTGCTGCCTGTTGACTTATGGACTGTTAGAACGGTCACTATGTTGAATGCCTCGGTCCAGAGCCATGTCGTTTCCTGGAATGCTTGAATGTAAGCATCTACTGTTGGTGCAAGACAGAGCTGACGATTATGTGATAGACCGACAAGTACTCGGATGTCTCGCTCAGCCAATGGCTGGCCCTCACTCCAGTCCAACTGGTTGCGGATCATTTGCGTGTGTCGAATGAGACAATTCAGAAGTTCAGCAAAGGTGCGCAATCTCCATTACCAATATGAAAGAGGCTAATCAGCGACTGCAGAGAAACCTGTCTTGCGTAGCGGAAGCGTTGAAATCAGCTAAAGTGCTGCTCATGAGCAAATATGTCTCGCATGAAAGTATTGATGTTAAGAGAAAGAACCTCAAATGTATATTTCGTTGTGATCTGTTGTGACTTATGCTTGAACATAACGACTTTCAGCTTGATTCCCCTTGAAAGACTTTCTTCAAATTGTCCGCAACCTGTGACTTCTCTATCAACAGTGCTGCTAGGGCTTGAATCGCTTGATCTTGCTCTCAGCACTCCCCTCTGCCATTGGTTTTGTAAATCGCCTGGCGGAGCTCTGTATGTCAATTCCTCGTGAATCATATTCCGCCAGAACATTACAGATGGAAGCAGTAGAGATGTCTGCCACATATACAACTGTTTAACTCCATCGTCGATGTCTCTTTTGACCCTGCTAGCGACGCGTTACAATCTTGGATTCTTGCCCAAACCTTAGAATCAAGAGTCTCTGAAGTGGTGCAGTACTTACCGTCGAAGAGCAAGATACTCTACCTGACTACAAGGTCAAGACCATCCTCAGGCAAGAAAGCTGATACGAATTGAAGTCCATCTTCAGTGCCAGGAGCAGGGCAAATTGGTAGAAGAGGGTCAACTCAACATGTCCGAGAATCTCAAACATTTCTGCGATGAAGCATACGTAGGATAGTCGAGTTTGGCTTGGGCTCATCTGTCAGAAGATCGATCCAGTCAAACAGACGAAGCTGCTCGAACGATCATGCTTCATATGTACATAGCAGAACGGCTCACTCCGCTTATTCTTATTACTATCAATGCTCTTCCTGGCAGCAAGAACGGTACGACAGCAACAAGACTACTAAAGCATTTGCAAAAAGAAGTTTGTTGCAATCGAAAGTAATTGTCGATGGTAAGGAAAGAACGATATCTGCGAGGAGTTTTTCTTTGCGATTACGGTCAGCATATACGGATCTCGGTTCTCTAATCTTCTCAGCTCGAAAATCTTGATCGTTCTTCTACTTCTTAACCGCTTACTGAACTCTTGTCCTGACGACTGTCTAATTGTTGTCGTATCCCTGCAGCATTGCAGATCTCGAAGTCTGATGAGCAACCCTGCAAGTAATTTAAACTCGTTTTCAAGCATCTTGACCTGTTCCCTTTGTCTTTCATCATTGCCAGCAAAACTTGTCAAGGACATGTCACTCCCTTGAACAGTCTGTCATTTGTAGAAGAGCTTACTGAATTTAGTTGGTGTCTGTTCTATTAGTCAGAACACTCTGCGTTTCATTAGTCACTATCTTCTAGTGCGTTTCATGCCCTTTGATTGTTTTGCCACTGCGGCAAGCGAAGCAGTGCCAGCTTCTCTATACAAAGCTGATTTCTCCCTTCTCTTCTCTTTCCATCTCAGGCGACGAGCACTTTTTTTCGAATCAGTTTGCCCAACTCTTTTGCTGTGTCTCATCTTATTTTCAGATATCCAGTGCGTACTCTTTATATATCCTTGAGAGATCAGCTGAAGTCAAATTCAGTTCAGCATGATTCCAACTCATATCAAAGTTCCTCTCGATTCTGCGGAGCTCGAGAACTTCAAAGATCGTAGAATTGTCACAACGTGGGAAAGTGCTGTTCCCAATTACGATTTGGACAGGGTTCTGCGCGCAACAGACGACAGGGAGTGTCAAATTGAAGACTTCATCTGGAGACCTAGAGAAGGAGCGAGAACTGAGATACCTGCATACCAGAGTAAGTCCATTTCTTCATCTTATCCCTTATCTTTTGATTTATTCTTGGGAAACAGATGCCCAGCAATTGCTTATGCCTCCTTATACTTTGCTGGTTCCGGGTCAAACGACAAGGAGCGAAGCAAAGCTCTATGTCGATGGTATTCGGGAACTAAAGACGCCCAGCACATTCCCGAGTAGGGCTCCGCCGAGTAGTCACACCAGTGGGTCTCTTTCATGATAATGCCGGACAAGTCTGACATCTTTATGTCCAGGAGCTAGTAACGCCCCAACTCTGGCAGATCGTAAAGATCCGCCCAAAGCTCCCGTTGGCCCCGGTGTGTACCACTGTCTTGCTTTAATCTCAATATTGCTGATGAATAATGCTAAGTCGCTGCTAGATTTCAAGGTGCTGCTTACCACGTCAAGAATCTGGTCAACCCATCTCGCCCATCTGCAAACAGGCCGCCAAAACGATACCGTACCGCAGCCGGCTGGAAGGATTATCACAATCAGACCACCGAGATCCAATGGCGCAACGGTGCCTGGCATCACGAAACACCCGCAGGACAATGGATTCCAGTACCAGCAGCCGATTTGGTATTCAATTAAAGTGATAGATCAGACAATATTTATGCTCGAAACATTTCAATCATCTCTGCTTTGCAATTTCATGTCTGCTGTACTATTTAGTCCTGTACCTCGTGCATTCTAGATTTCAGCAATTTATTGACAATGAGTGATAATGACAAACATCGCATGACGAATGAATAGAGCTCGACTAATCTTGACTTTGAATCGGCCATGCGATAGCTATAAACGAGCAAAAACGAAATCACAGACAGAAGGGCCAAGAAGATCACCCAGGGACAGACAGATTTGCTCGAAGCTCGGTACACAGCTCAGAGGAAAGAAAAAATGAAGCGCCATTTAATATTGGATGGAGAAGGAATAAGCATGCAGCTAGATCAACCATACTCTTTGTATACCGTCTCTGGTGACCACACAGGATTTCAGCCAGAGGAACCAGGAAATCACCAATAACGTCAACGTTGCTCTCCAACTTCAAGTATTTTCTTTTCTCGAGACCATCATGTCGCAGCCGGCTCATATCACCAAACTCATTACGCTGCTCAACGTAGCAAATGCTCGACCTGCTAATCTCAAGCGAAACCGACCTGAATCGCATGAGTTCTACAAAATAGCGAAAAGAGCAAGATTAGCAGATCTAGTGACTGCTCAAGCGGAGATACAGCAAAAGGAGGTCAAGGAAGTCAAGAAAGCTACAAAGGAACAGCTGGAAGTAGCCGACGCTGATCTGGAAGCTCAAGGTTAGCGATTCCAAAAATGTTCGCAAGATCTAGTATTGATGCAAAGACAGCAGAAGAAGAGACAGACGATGCTTACAAAGTTCATTTCGCTCCTGAATCAGAATTACTATCAGCTACTGCTCTTGCTGCCGTGAAAGAAAGTGTTTGGCAAACATCAAGTACGGAGATTGAAGGTTTAGGCAAAGTACAATTGTCCTCTGTCGCTCAGCTACAGTCTACGGCGGAGTCGAAAGTAAGCTTGCGCAGCCTCAGATGTCACGGCTGGCTGACGTATGACTCACAGATCAATCCGAAGCTTCTGGCTAAGCTACAAGCACACCTCGCAAAACAAGGCGAAGGTATGTCCGTTTAACAACCTTTGGTCTCCTGCTCAATCTTCTGCAGAATCGATACCGACTGACTTAATAAAAGAAGTTGGCTCATATAAAGATCTCTTCCATCCACATGTTTCGCTGGAAGAACATGACAAGCTCCGTTCAATCATTGCCCTGCATGCAATGAACCATATCATCAAGTGAGTATTGCAGCGAGACAACGCGATTGAGTCTCATACTCGCTTTCTCATTTTCGCAGAACCAGAACTCGCGTGCTGAAGAATAACGAGCATCTAGCACATCATGCAGCAGCAGAGAAGGCAAAAGAACCACTACCAACTTTACCAGATACGCGGGATCAAGGTTTCACTCGACCTAAAGTCTTGATTCTTTTACCTTTCCGAAACTCCGCAACAACTTGGCTGGATCTTCTTTCTACCCTATCACTAGCTACATCGATCGAGAACCATGCTCGGTTGTTATCCGAATACACTTTACCTGAAGATTCGATTGATAAACTTGCTCAACCTGATGCGAGTTCCAAATACCCTTTGGATCATATCGCTACTTTCAAAGGAAACATCGACGATTCTTTCAGATTGGGTATCAAGATGAATAGAAAAAGCTTAAAACTGTTTACGGAATTTTATTCGAGCGATATCATTTTAGCGAGTCCTTTAGGTTTGAGGAAATCGATCGAAGCCAAAGGAAAAGAAGCAGAGGGTGAAGCTGATTTCTTGAGTTCGCTTGAATGTGTTGTGGTGGACCAAGGTGAAGTTATGGGTATGCAGAATTGGGAACATTTACAAGTCAGTCCAGATGAATAGCTGTAGTGACTTGCTCACTTTGGCTGTTATATGACTGACAGTTCGTCTTTGATCACTTGAACAAGATTCCGAAAGAAGCGCATGGATGTGATTTCGCTCGTGTGAAACCATGGTATCTCGATGGAAAGTAAGTATATTGCTCTGCATCCACATTTGACACAGCTAACATTATTGCTGAAGGGCATCAAATCTACGTCAAACTATCTTCCTCTCTTCTTATGAAACTCCAGAAATGCGATCTCTCTTTCGAACTGACTTCAATAATGTAGCTGGCAAACTTCGAGTAATAGCAGAAGAACAAGGAGTATTACAACATGTGCGAAGAGGAGTGCAGCAAGTCTTCAATCGGTTCGATGCGGATGAAGCAGAGGAAGAAGATGAAGCGCGTTATCAAGCTTTCATTACCCGAGTAAGTGATCTCTTCTGATCGATATCTGTCGTAGCTTATCAGATTTCTAGACTCTCCCTGGATTGCTCAAATCTGCTGTAGCTTCAGCTGGTCACACACTCATATTCGTTCCATCATACTTCGACTTCCTTCGGGTGAAAGCTTACCTACGAACGATTGACGATCTAGAATATGCTTGCATCTCAGAGTGAGCGGTTGATCTCCTTCCTTCGAAAGCCTGTTGACCGTTTTAATCTCACAGATACTCCTCGAATTCGGAAATTGCTAGAGCAAGAAACTCTTTCTTGGCTGGCAAACTACCCTTCTTGGTTATGACTGAGCGATTCCACTTCTTTAGAAGGTCAGTGGATGCCTTTCTCTTCAGCTTTGTTCTGATGAAAATGGGAACCATTTTTGACAGATACCGAATCCGCGGGGCTCGCACTCATGTCTTCTACGCTCTACCCGAGCACGCAATCTTCTATCAAGAAATGCTCGCTCTGCCATTCGAAGAGGTTCCGAACAGCAAGTATGAGATAGCGGACGAATCCGAGGTTTCAAGCCAAGTCCTCTTCTCCAAATTCGATCTACTCAGGTTAGAGCGTATAGTGGGAAGAAAGAATGCAGTGAAGATGCTCGGTGCGGAAGAGGAGCGCTTCAGGTTTTCGTAAAAGCATCACATGGCATGATTTATACAACATTATGGATGCTGCATTTCATCAACCGCCCGACTTACGCTTGAGATCACTTGGACATTTTTCTCTCTGCTCGGGATAGTCATCCTACGGGATCCTCAGGCATTTCTAGCCTACTTCCCCTTTGTTTGCAGCTCACAAAAAATGCGCAATTTTCCTTCTCTCTGCTTTTCTCGTTCCCTGTGCTCATCTATGGCTGAAAGTAGTCACATGCTTCACATCACTTCTTTGCCTTCCGTTCTTTCTGCAGAGCGCTTGACATACGAGCTGAAGAAGAGCTTCAAAAGTATGTCTGGCCTCAATTTGGTTCGGACCTTGCTCACCTTGCTATAGTATGCGGTGATATCACCTCTCTCAAGTAGGTCGATCTCCAGCACGAGGCTGAGAAGAGCTGATCTTACCTTCGATCAGAATTCAACCGCTCAAAGAAGCTGCCTTCATCTCTTTTGCTAATAAAGATGTGAGCATCTCATTCTTGCCAGTCTTTTCTTGAACCCTGGCTGATGCTGTACTTAGGCTCTCGTCAAGGCAATTCAACTTATTGAAAATGGTCTGTTCATCGGTAATCAGAAGCTGAACATACTTTACGGGAAAGGTGGGATTACATCAACGGCTAGAGAGGTTGGTGGGAAGAAGAGAAGTCGCTCGCCAGACTTCGAAGAGGGAGAGATATTTGATAGTCCAACCGAGAAGGGAAAAGTCGCTTGGAAACCCTATGAAAGAGCGAGCTATGTTCGAAGGAAGATCATCACCGAAACGGCGTCTAGGCCCACTGGTCTGAAGATCAAGCTCGTCATACCTCCATCCAAGAATCTCAAGCAATGTTTACCACCCAAGCCATCAATTGCCGTCCAGAAGAATCCTTCTTCAGCTGGTCAAACTATACCTGCGTCGGCAGTTCAAGATTCGATAAGTCCAGCTGCGGCTTTCTCTCCCAAGCTGCCAGCTTTTCGCTCGATGAATTACTGGTACAGAGCATCTTGCATACTATAACTTCACAGCTAAAGCATTGTGAATAGGTGTGATGAAGAACCAAGCAGTGCTATATGGAAGTAGTGATGCAAATGATACTAGATAACACTGTAAAACAGGGACTGAACATTACACAACCTATTCATAGGCTTCTCCCATATCAAAACCTTTCAGCATATCTTCAATTCCACTATCTGCTCGAGTAGAACCACTCCTCTTCAACCCTTTCTTTGCTGATCGTTTTTCTATCCCATTCTTCGCTGCGTGAGGGAAAAGATCTCCCCAATGACATTTCCGAGCATCTGAATAAGCTTGTTTGCCTTGAGATTTTGGAATTGTGAATCGCTCAATATCGCCTGTCCGGAACACTCTGTCAGCTGACTGTACAGCAAATAAGAAGATACGATCACGGACCTGATGATGCACAAACATCGAAAACTACATGACCTGATCTCTTCATCGGAGGAGCCACAATTCGAGGCCAAGAAAAGGCTTCGGTTCTCATTTCTGCTGTTGCTACTTCTGCGTCTTCTTCGATGCTGGCTGAGTTTGCGAGAGGTATTTGGTCAAAGACCGGCCGAAGATCTGAAGGCTCTTCAGGTCGGAGATGGAATGCAAGAGGGTTTACCGAAGGTGAAGAAGGATAAGAAGAAGGAGAGAGCGGACCTGACTTAGTCATTGTTTCTGCACTAATGGTATGCGAAGAGATTGGACGAGCACCGCGACGGAACACAACGTAAGAGAATTTGCTATCTTCTTCTCCGCCTGTTGTGTGCTTCGTCTTGCGTAAGAAATCAGGCCGTTCCACTGCTGAAGTATTAAAAAGAATTGGAAGACAAGAGATGGCATTACATACATCTTTGACTGAAATGACAGAAGCTATCTGCGAAACGAAGAGGACAAGGTTTCTCATGCGAGCACTGATCATTAATTCAGCCCAAGATGAATTAATGCAGGAAAGTACAAAACTGACCGGCGCTACAATATGACATTCTCCCTTTGCAAACTTTAACAAATGATGCCTAGCTTCCGCTATCAACCCAAACCCAGCTGGTGTACCCCGATCAATCAAAACAACCAGTTCTGACCCACTCTCCCACATCTTCTCGAGCAGTTTCTTCCTTTGATCAGGATGCCGAATGTCGCTCAAAGTATAAGCAGCAATCGCAATCTGACCAGATCCACCGGTAGCTAAAGCAGCCGTATCCGGATTTGAGAAACTCGTCTGATGTAACTTTGTTTGCAAACCAGGTCGAAGTGCTTCAAGTAATTGAGTAGATAAGATATGCATTGGTCGAATTTCATCCAAACCAACATAGTACCTTAAATCAGGCCAAACTGATTTAGCCGCCCATGCTGCACTAGCTGTACCAGAACCCCAATCGACAAGTTTGTTAGGTTTCCAATCATCAGCTTCTGTTCTTTGTCGAATTTCATTCAAGACTCTATAAGTTGAGGCATAAATTGAAGGCATAAGACCAGCAGCGTAAGCTAAAGATACATCTTCGTTATAAGGTGGAGAAGTCTTTTTGGGTCGAGGATCTCTAGAAGTGCCTTTGACTTCAGCTGCGATTCTTTTGCTTGATTCACTTGATGAAGCTCTGAGATGAGCATATAGAGCCAGAGCATCCAGTCGAAGCTTCTTCTTGTCCGCGTCTGTTCCAACCTCCAGCTCAGCTCGAATTCTGGCTCACGCAACGATTCTCGATGTACCTGCTATAAGGGAAGACACGATATCCTGCAGCTCTTGAGGTAATTGTATACTGCCTATTCTACAATCTCCATACAAAGCAGCTTGAGATCGGCGAGAAACACGAGCAGGCAGTTCCAAATCATCTTGTTCTTCAGAAGCGACATGTGGTATACCCTCGAAAGCAGAGTTAACGGGTTGCACAGTCTCTAGCGATCGAGCTCTGGTGGAAGCAGAGAAAGATCTGCTACTCAATCGCAAGATTTTCATCGTTCCAGGCCAACCCTCTAAGTTATTTGTATATTCATCTTAGGTCTCTTCGTCCGGGTCTTCGTCCCGCTCGCTGACCCTACTCAATCGATGCGGTCTATAATCGTCTAATGAATCATCCTCTTCTTGTAAATTCTTTCTACTGCCAAACCGAGATTTGAGCGATTCGAGTCTCATACTATCGGGTAAAGAAGAATAGAGATCTGATGCGCTGTAAAATCAGTGACCCAGCCTAAATTCAATATGATGAAGTCAATTACATACCTTGAGATCGTTGTGTGAGAAAATATATAGGTAATCCAGCTAGCATGAAACCGAAACTTAACAGTGCTGCTATGGGTGAAGAAGCGATTGGCATGAAGAGAAGGAATAGTGCAGTACAGGTGAAGATTATTGGAGTAGCCAGATATGTCTTGTACGGCCTATATGTACGTACTCATGGTGAAACCATAAAACCGGTAATCACGAGTTATACATACCTTTCTAGGTCAGGTTCTCTAATCCGCAATACCAGTAAGCTGGAGACAGTCGCAAAGTAGAATGTCCAAGCAGAGATGGAGAAAAAGACGACCAGAGACTTGAAATCGCCAAAGAGAATCATTAGAAAAGTGAGAGCAAAATTGAGGAGAATCGCATTGATTGGCGTTTCCCTTGTAGAGTGTAGTTTGGCGAAGATCTTGGGCAAGAACTTCTCTTGACCCGCTACGCAGATAAGGCGAGCGGTTGTATAGAGTCCGCCTGTCCTTTAGATCAGTGTGAATATGAGACTGAAAGGCATTGTAACTGACCATTCAAGGCTCCAAAGCATGACAAAGCAACAACAAGCGCTAGAAGTAGACCTCCGACAGGTCCAAAGATTGCTTTGCCGAAATCGAGTGCAACAGTGTTTGAATGGGCGACCAATTCTCGTGGTAGAACAATAAAGAAGGAAAGGTTTGCGATGATGAAGAGAAGTATCACAGCCGCTATCTACTAGCTGTGAGTGTTTTTGTCAGACCGAATAATAGGAAAGCGCACTGAAATATGTATAACCCGCGGTAAATCACGCGAAGTATTTGCCAACTCTGCCGCGACATAATTGACTTGATCCCATCCATCGAAAGCCCATAGACCAGAGTATAGAGCCAAAGCGTAATTGCCAGGAGAGGTACTTGATCCAGCGAATGTATTCCCTCTTAAGCTTGAGGAAGCTTTCCCTCTTGCCAACTGCACTATTCCTGCCACAGCGACCAGGAAGAGTGCAAAGATCTTGGCAGTTGTTGTTACTACTTGCGTACGGCGCCCAAGAGTATTGCTGAGCATGTTCAATATACTGATTATTAGACATATTGAAATGGCTACGATCTTGATGACTGCTTGAGGAATAGCTTCCACCGATTCTTCCGACGCTAATGGCACACATCAGGTGAGAGGTCTTCTGAGCCAGCGAGACACTCACATGCGGAGAAGGCAGTATGATAAAGCACTCGACACAGGTATTCGGCAGCTACAAGGGATATAATAGCGGCCTGTTCCTCAAGCTAAGCGACATTCGCTAATCTATCAGAAAGAATACTAACGCTTCCTGGCTAAGGTAAATGAGCTCTAAAGCGTGGCTCTTTTGCACTTCTCACTGACTTTCACAGCGGTGATTGACGTCCAAGCATAGCAATAAGCTATCGCGGGACCAAAAGCGTATTGCAGATAGGCTTGACTTCCTCCATTTAGTGGTATAGCTGACCCTAATTCTGCGTACGAGCTAGCGCCCGTCCAAGCAAGTAATCCTCCAGCTACCCAAACCAATAGACTCGCTCCCACCGACTGTGTGTCCAACACAATCACACCTGGACTCGCAAAGATGCCTGATCCAATGATTACACCCGCATTGAGAGCGATGCCTCCAATGACTGTCAATGCCTTTGACTTTCCTGCAACATTTGACTCTTGTGATAAAGGGATAGGAAGTAGATTTCGCGTGTATTCAAATGAGAAACGCGATAGTGTATTGCTGCGACCTCGACTGGGTCTTTCGCTTGATGTGGATTCGCTTAACAGTGCTTGACCTGCTTCATAGTCCTCATGCGTCGTCTCTTGCGGGTATTCCTTCACAGCTACAGAGTCCAGCTCAGTGTCATCGCGTTCACTTCCATCAGCAGAGGGCATTGATTTGCTGCAGATGGTTGCATTAGACAGACGTACTATTGTTACAAGCTCATGCGAATTATGGAAGTCTCAAGCAACGAATGGCTAGGTGATCAAGCGATTGGTGCCGGCTGCACGGTAGTAATGTTCTCTCTAGTAATATCGCGTGAAAGGGACTCGCTCGAAAGGCAGTGAAGCCAATGAATTGACAAAGCTAGAGCCAGCCAGCTCCAAGTGTCAATGCTAGCCTGTCAAGCTCAGTAAGTTGCTGCAGCAAGACTGAGATCAGATGATTAGCGAATTTCCTCGTGAAATGTACTTGAACTCACTGTTCGCCTTTTCTGCTACGTAAACTTTGATAACAAAGGCTTGATTTCAAGATTTGCAATCTTCATCAGAGGCGATACTACAGGACCATTCCAAGATAAGCCGCTACGAGACGAGTGCTTTGGTCTGGCGCTCACCTAGCTAGGTCAAGGTGTTGCGTCTGGCAGCACAACAGCATCGGACAGCGTGCCCGTATCCGCAACATGTTCTTGCTTTTCGTTTATCTTTTCGTCTTCTTCTTCGACCTCGTCCTCTTCCACAGTCTTGGCCATCCTTTTCCTTTCTTTCGCCTTTGCTTCCTTTGCCAACTTCTTGATCCTCCTGTTAGGTCCTTTCATATCTCTCAACTTATCCAAAGGTTTAGGTGTCGCAATCTCCCTTTCAACCCTTTCCGGTCTAACTCTATAAAGAGCCAACAATTTCTTGATTTCTTTTTCTTGAGATTTCCTATATCGATCCAATTCCCTTAAATCATCTTTTTCTTCTTCACTTAATCTTCCACTACCTCTTCTTCGAACCCAGAATATTGATTTTCTCATAGTCTGAGAAACTGTCCAAGCCCAATATAAACCGAATTTAGTTCTTGGATCATTTCGAGGTCCTCTTTGTATTTGATGAGGTGGCGGTGGATCTCCGTAGACTTGTGGGATAGTGAAGATGGTTGTTTGAAAAGGCATAATCATTTTGAGACATTTATGGATTTCCAGATAATCTGCTGAAGGATTGATGAGTTGTAGGAAATAGATGATGATTTTGTTCTGAGGTGCTAATGGTGGAGGACGTTTGAATATCCCAGCTTGAGTGAGTAAAGGTGCTTCTCCTTCGGGTAAAAGAACAGCTTCCGAATGGGTCATGTATGCTAATATTCGCCGAGCGAGAGAATAATCGCCAGTCTGTTGACATGCTAAGACTGCATTGGCGTATGTATCTTGTAACGGAGGTGAAGATGAGTAGAGAAGCTGATGACAGAGGAAATCTAGATGCTTTGATTAACAAGGCGACATGGAATAAAATAGGAAGGGAAACTGACTTTCTGCTAAACCCGATTGGAAAGATTTAGCACACATCTCCATTGCTAAATCATACACTCTTGGCACTAGCAATTCTTCCTGACCACGAATAGGTTTTCGGCTCATCAGAGGCGTGATCAGATTGATCCCGGCCGAGTATTGTTTCATCGTAAGACAAAGTATCAGAACTGCAATCAGTGCCGGTGCATCAGGATAGACTGTTCCACCGCTATGTCCCAACTTGAAGTGTTCTTGAGCTATTTTGATAGCTGCAACTTTCTTATCCGCTTGCGATAACAATTGTATATAAGCGCCAACCAATCGAGCGTCCAATTTGGTGGTAGAGGTGGAACGAGTGAGAGATCGCCAAAGACCTTCTGCGGTTGCTAGATTTACTGGGGAAGGGTTTTCTGCTATGCTTCGAAAGATGGTAGTGTACGAAACGATGGACGGAGCCAAAGGACCAGAAGTAGGTAAAGCGTAGAACATTTCCATAGCTGCTGTTAATGAGATATTGTGGCATAAGTAATTCAGATAGGTTTCTGCTGGAGCTGTTAAATGTTCTGGATGATGTTTTGCAAGTTGTTCTGGATCTGACACAATGTCTTGAGCTTCTTTTTGCCATTGCGAATAGAGCAAAGCAGTATTTTCTTTTGCCTTGTCCGGTAAATCACGCTCGTAAGCCATAGCGGTGAAGTAGGTTGCATAAGACAGAGGAGTTGGACGAATGCCTCGCTTCTTCATCTATACAGCGATAGCTTCTTAAGGCAAAGAAAACAGCACGAGCAACATTGAGACGAACATCCTGCCAAAGAGAGTAGGCCAGACTGAAGCGCCGCTTTTGCAAAGCCTCGCGTATCAAAAGGTTCCATAAAACGACATTTGCCTGAAAGTCTATGTACTTCAAAGCCCGGACAGTGATGATTGCTTCATCCAGCTTGTCCTGCGCAAAGAACTTTTGTAACTGCAACGAGACAGTGCGAGGTTCTGTTCGATCTTGAAAAAGTGGTTCAAAAGGTCTAGCGGTCTGAGGAATCGTAGAGGCATAGCGTATCATCCTTTGTGAGATATATCGGGACAAGGTATCCACCCTTCGGAGCATAAGGCTAGAGTTTGACATGGCTGCCTGTGAGAGCAAAATTGTCTTAAATTTTGAGCGAGCATTTTCCCCACATAATAACTCGCGGACTGCTATATCCGAATCATCTTTGCACCTGCTCGTCCATCCGCTCGCGCTTGTCTGCTTTCTTGTCCGTGTGTTGCCCAGTGTCTGTACAAATCCATTCATCTCAGCAATCCAATGGCATCTCGATCTATCATTCATCGCTTAATGCGAGCTTCGCAACACGGAGCTTGTCCATGCCATAGCTGTACTTCCAAGAGCTCAGCAGCTGGTATCACTGGCGCTGTTCAAGCTTTACACAGCAACGGAGCCAGTACTAGAGTCGCTACTCGGAATTTAGCAACTCCAGTCGAAGCACATGAGAAAGAGTATGCTTTCGAAATGGCTGCAAGTCAATTGAGATTCGGTCCTGGTGTGACTCGAGAAGGTGTGTATTCTTATTCGTTAAGGCATACAACAGAATATTGAAAGAACCCATATGAAAGTCGGTATGGACTTTGCTAATTTCCAAGCTCGCAAAGTTGGTGTCTATACGGATCCAACAGTTCGACAATTGCTACCTATGCAAACTGCTATTGAATCGCTTGAAGCAAATGGGGTCCCTTATGAAATCTTTGATCAATGTAGAGTGGAACCCAATCAAGAGTCTTGGCAGCAAGCGATTGATTTCTCAAAGAAACACGATTTCAGTCACTTCGTACGTCCAATATGGTACCTGTGAACGAAACTGATACTAGTTTGATAAGTTGGCTGTTGGTGGTGGAAGTGTTATCGATACCGCAAAGGCGGCGAATCTGTACACTTGCTACCCTGATGCTGATTTCCTGGACTTTGTGTGAGTCTTGCAAGGACAAGGAACGAGCATTACTGAGCTCATTTTGCAGCAACGCACCAATCGGTAAAGGCAAATCGATCGACAAGCGTCTTCGACCTTTGATTGCTGTACCAACTACGGCAGGAACTGGAAGTGAAACGTGAGTAATGGTGTTGAATCTTGCATCTGTGCATAAGTCAAGACCATTGGGTCACAGGACCGGAACGGCCATTTTCGACTATACCCCTCTTCTAGCTAAGACTGGTATCGCCAACAGAGCTCTCCGACCTCTTCTCGGTATTGTCGATCCTCTCAATACCGATTCCTGCCCATTAGCAGTCCATATTTCAAGCGGTCTAGATGTTCTCTTTCATTCTCTCGAATCCTACACCGCTATCCCATACAACGAAAGAACTCCTCGCCCATCCAATCCTCTGAATCGACCAGCTTATCAAGGCAGAAACCCAGTTTCTGATGTTTTCAGTTTATGGGCATTGAAAGAGACAGTCAAGCATTTACCTAGAATCAAGAACAACACGGATGATAAGGAAAGCAAGACTCAAATGTTGTTGGCTAGTTCTTTCGCAGGTATTGGTTTCGGAAATGCTGGCGTACATCTATGTCACGGAATTAGGTAAGTTTCGATTCCACAGGCAGGGCAATTAAGCTGATGTTAGTGTTGCAGTTATCCTATTAGTGGATTGAACAAGAAGCTGGCCAATTACAAGCATCCCGGATATGTCGTAGATCATCCTATCGTCCCTCATGGTGTTTCTGTTGCTCTGAGTAAGTCTTTTCCGTTTTGATATCTAATGGTCACTTAAATCCTGTCCAGCCGGTCCTGCTGTTTTTGAATTCACTGCTCCATCAGCTCCAGATCGTCACAGAGAAGCAGCAGCCATCTTCAATTCTTTCGAACCGGATACAGTTCAAGACGATCGAATCCCAGATTCCGACATTGGTCAACTCTTGCATGATCGAATCGCGAGATTCTTGGTCGGTGTTGGTGTACCAAGAGGATTGAAATCCATTGGTTATCAATCGGAAAACATCCCTGATTTAGTAAAAGGTACATTGCCTCAAAGAAGAGTATTGGATTTGGCACCTGGTATGAAGGGAAGTGAAGGTCAGGAAGAGTTGGCTGGTATCATTGAGAGAGCTATGAGCTTCTAAGTTATCCTTGATAAGAGCGGATATCCGATTCAGAATAGTCCCCTTGTCCGGCGGATGTGTTCTTCTGATTCTGATTCGATCTCTTCTCTTTCGGTTCTCCGTCTTCTTCTCTTCGTCTCCTCCTCTCCTAGTCAATCAGGTTTCTGCTCTCTATTCTTGCATTTCCCTTCATCATGTCGAGCTCGTCAATCGATCTTTCTCAATATCACTCTTCGGACGAGATCAATAAGATCCGCTATGCTTTATCGCTACAACATTGCACTTTCAAGTTGTATTACGAGGCAAAAGAATCTCGTCTGGATCCTACAGCTGCTTTACCAGCTGTTCAGATGGGTCAACAGCGCGCGAAGCCTAGAACAGTTCATCTTGTTCAAGGCGGTGCAGATTGGCAATGGTGTATCTTTGGTCAACCAGGATACGAAGAGGTGAGGAATTCGACTATGTCCAAAGCTAGCATTCTAATACTCTTCTTCAGGTTAGACTTCACGAAATCCATCAATGCTCAGATTCTGGCTCTTATTTCTTGCTCGTTGTCAACCAATACAATGTCAATGAGCCGTTACTCCTCGGTCATACGCACTGGGTTCACCATAGGGACAAATCTTCGACCTTGAAAGTCATGAATCATGGTTCAATCTGGGTCGACAGTGCTTGGCAAGGGCATCTATGGGTCGATCCGGCTTGTCTTCATCCACGCACTCATATGCCCATCGCATTCTCAGTCGGGACGATCATAATGGATCTTTACCATTTCGCTGCTACTCTAAAGAATACGCATGTCCATTCAAAGCTTGAAGTGGTGCCTGAAGCCACTGGCAAGTACTTTCCTTGGCAGTACAAAGCTGTTCAAGGCGAGGAAGTCTTAGCGAGAAACGAAGCTATGAACATGGGATACACTACAACAATGGAAGCGAGTCTTCATCGAGACAACATGCCAACGATTCATCGCGGGCTAGATGAACGTCCCTGTGAGTGTTCTCGCTTTGGCACCTGAGCGTTGTTCAAAATTTTGAAAGGCGCCCACATGGCTCGAGCAGTATGCTCTGATTGCAAATTCCGACGGGAACAGGCATACCAGGCAGCATTGTCAAATGGTCTCAAGTATACTCACCGCTCTTAAGGCCGTCAACTGAGATTTTGAAACCGGCATTTGTGTATAGACTCTATGCATCTTTTTTCTGTATGATGGTAAACTCTCTTTGTATTTGTCTGGAAGCTCACATGTTCCTTTTTCTTCTTCTTCTTCTGCTGCCTCTTCTTGTTCTGACTGCTTGTAGCTCTACGTGGGGTGGGTGTCATGCAAATCTTCCATTGACCAGCTTATCCTTGGCTTTCTCCTGGCAGCACTCTGCCCGAAGGAAATTAGCTGTAATATAATCGGTCGAACTTCACTCATTCTGTTTGACTTTTCAAAGCGCTTCTGTGTTTATCACACTGCTCGAGATGCTATCTTCGGTTCCGTGCCTGTCGACCTAAGATGCAGTGTCGCATCCACCTCGACGCGAGCTGGCGTGATACGGCCTTGGACGGGTTGCGTGTGATGGCAGATTGCCCTGCTATGCCACATATTTGTTTACGCAATTATGCAGGCTGACACTGTCAATGATAAGCGCGCCTCAAAAGCTTTAATTCAGGAAATCAATTGAATTTCACTCGCAATTAAACCCATGTCTGTACAGAAAAGCGCAAGTCGAAAAGCGAAGCCTACAACTCTCTAGTAACCAAGTCCACTCCCAAATGATACTCCCTCAGCACCGCTCTTCCAATTTTCTTTGGCTTTGCACGATTTTGGGTAAAGACCGTTTAGCATGAGATGATGCCGGAACTGCTCTGTCTGGACATTGACCGGAATCTTTGACCAGATAACCAGTTTGAGGATCGAACGAACATTCTCCAAGCACTATTTGGGAGTAATCATCAATTTCTAGCAACAGTATTTAGCCTAAAAGCTGTTCAACAGTATGCATAACCCACCGAGAAGGTATGGACACAACTCAGGTTGATATGTAGAATAGTCGGTAGCAATAGGATGATCATTCTTGTCTTTATCGGGACAAGCCCATTGAGAGCGACTTAGAAAGTAGGATCAGCATCAAGAGCACTAGCAACAACGTAGAGCATACGGAGGTGGGTCAATTTCTGTCACCAAAGCTGAAGACTGACAGGCATCGTTGTCATCTTCCCGTTCACCTGAAACCAGATTGTAGGAACATCTAGTCCCGGCTGACAAGCGACATCCAATAATGTCACATGCAGCTTGAGCTGTTGAAGAAAGATAGGTTAGACACCAGTATGCAAGCGCCTGTGCCTATATCTTGCAACCTACAGACGTCATAATCGCAAGCGAGATTGTCGCTATCCTTTCCGGTCAGGAGCAGACCTTGCTTGGTGATCGGGGGGCAAAAGGCAAATTTCGCTGGATGAGCACCTAGGGGAATAGAGGGCGGACAATGATTTTGAGGTCGCTGGTCATCGGGGATGAGGAGACCATCCATGGCGCCGTATGAACATAGTCCAGAGCTGCACGCTGGCGGAAGATTTCGTCACCTTGGATTGTGACGTCTAGGAAGAGCGTACTCACTGCCGTAATAATAGCATCTATTGGTATCGGCCTCAACCAATGCATACTCCGTTCTACCGATTTTCCTCCCATCGAGAGCTACGCTTGGACAGAGATATGAAGGTAGAGCGCTAGATACATATTTGATTTGAGTGAATGACAGCTGAAAAAGCGCTGGCTCGTACCGTTTGCCGACATCAGCATTTGGTCTACATTGTTCCGAAGGCGTTGCAGCGAGATCCAAACTTCCAGATGTTTGGCTATATGGGCAGATGGTTGGCGAACAATTGTTATCGGCGCCTGATTCAAGTAAGTGTGGTCAGAACGTTGTTTTTCGGCGGATGGCAGGCGACTGACATTCTGAATCGGGGTACGAGCAGGTGAACGTACTTTCGCTTGCAGTGTAGTCGAGCGATTCTAGATTCCTTGTTTCCTCATTGTTTGACAAAGGGCAGACAAAGTTAAGTGTTCTGTATTCTGATGAGCACATCATGTTAACAGAGCAATGACGCGACTGACACGCCAGAAGAAGCTCCACCCTGTCTTGCTCTCAGCCTTCTGCTAGGTGGATATCGAAGGGTTGTTGTATTGACTTGGCGACGTCTAATCAAATCCACAGTATGATCATTAATATTGGTTCGACCTAATGTTGGCTGAATCGAAAGCGCGACTGCAAGAATTTCAAGAAAGAGCATCATGATGATGATAGGAAAGCAAAGAAAGCGGGAAGTATTGGATGGCCATTATGCGGGAAGACAATAAAGTTAAGATAATATCAAAACAATGATCGACTCCATGGACGCGTGGAATGCCCGTGTCGATATTGTTCTCTTGGCCTTTTTGTGGTACTATAGCATTACAGGCATTGTTCCGGTCAGTTGTTGAGAGTATGCGAAATCTTCAAGAGTAGTGCCAGATCGTTTTGCCAATTTCAAGATACCAGTCTCCATACTGGAATTTAAATTATCCATATACCCGCAATCTTCCTTTCGACGTCGTCTAGATAGAGTATCTACCTGTTTCGTCAAGACTGAGTTTCATCCTTTGCAACTCTGAGCTTCTTGGCCATTCTTGAGCAAAGCTTTCTAGGATTGAATTCTTTCCAGTCTCGAATTTGGCAAGTTTGAGAGCAATACATTTGCTACATGTTACCATTGAGAGACACACAATACGATGCAATGATCCGAACATACAATATCACAATACGAACAGACTTTGAAATCTTTATACGGGTTCTCTTCTTCCTCGTACTCTTCATCACTAGCAAGCTCATCTTCTGGCCCTTCGGGTGTACCAAGAAACTTTTGGAAGCGACCACAAGTAGTGCACGCATACATAGGTGTTTTCTTCGCTGAAGCTCCTTGATTGCCAGCGAATCGCGGGATTCGCCAAAGAGCTTCAAATCTTTGTCGAGCAGAAGGTAACTTGACTATCTGTTGAAATTGAGGGCTCTTTGAGCCAAAAGAGCATGCGAGAGCAATCCGAACAACTATGGCTTGTGTTGGCAAGGTTGGATTGATGTTGGACTGAGTTGTTGTGAAGCGGTGGATCTCTAGGAACGCTGCATCGTCTATAGTCTTCTTGGATTTGCGTAGCAGTAGGACTTTGTCTACCAGAGTAGGATATCGAGCCATCATGACGGACATGATTCCAAGTCCATTTTCCATATTCATCTTACAGCGAAAATCAGCCGGAAGTTTTACATGCCAGAAAATCATCAGCCCACTCTAGCATCTTCTTCCTGATAATCTTTAAGGTAGGGAGCCCAAACGACAAGACTTGATATCCACGCATCTAAAGCTTCCACCCGCATTTGGTGCGAGCAACCCTTGGACATACTAGTATTAAGAAGACAGGTATGATAGAAATACATTGGCTGCATCATCCGATATTCTGAAGGGTCTTCCTTACTGGAAGCATCTTTGATGGTTGCAAGCAAACGCTCAGGATCTGTAGAAGCAATGTTGCGCCAGATAATTGCTTGAGCGACCATAGTCAATCGTATTTCTGCTGCTTGCAATACGCCAAACATGATTTGCTTGTATTTGAATGTCTTCATATGCTCCAGGACTTCAGTCGACCTGGATCGCAAGATCTGCACTTCTTTCTCCGACAGCGTGCCAGTTTCGGGTAAGCTGGCTGTGTACTCGTGTGGATCGAAAGGACAATGAGATACAGTAGAGGCAGACATGTTGAAAGTCAAGTTTTTGGAAAACAGAGAATGGGTCTTGGTGCGATCAGAACGGCCCTCTTGACAGACTCGTGTACAGGATTCGCAGCGTACGGCGGGCCTCAAGTGTTACAAGGCTTTCAATAGGCGATTTACCCAGGTCGGAGTCGCTTTTCGAGATGAAGGAAGCAATTTCATAAGCACAAGTGTGAAGTCATTAGCGCAAATCGACACTAGCTCATACTATCAGTTGCCTCGGCTTTGAGTTTTGAAAGCGAGAATAACATTTGTAATGTCGCAAAATCGACATAATACGAAGTGCTGAGTCGCGTATGCCCATGCACCACACCAATTCCTCACTCTCTTGATTACGTGTAGATAAGTAGAATGACAGAAATATGTTGACAGGGTATGTATATGCTTGATGACCGAAGACCATGATTCAAGATCGGGGCGATAAAGGAGTAGTAGGTGTTGTAGGACTTGAAGTAGTTTCCACAGCTCCACCTTTTCTCATCCATCTGCAATACTAAAATCAGCCCATTCCAACCCAGAGGAGAACATTACAAACTCACATTGGTACTTTCTTCTCACTTCCTGCAGCTGGACTTGATACAGCTGGACTAACGCTTCTCGGCGAAGGAATAGGAATAGCCATTGCTCCACCATCTCTGCTTCCCCATTCATTGAACTTTTTGACATCTTCGACTACGACTGGTACTGTTGGACTAGCAATATTGTCCGATTCGATCTGAACTTCAGGTGCACTTGGCGGAGGAGAGGGTGCAAGAGATCTTTGGAAAGAAGTAGCAGGCGAAGAAGGTTTGGTAGAAGGTAAGTCCATATCACGTGAATCTTCTTCATCCGTTTCCATATCTGGCATATCCGAAGGAGGTGGAGTGATGCTGTTGGCAACGGAAAGAGCAGACATATCATTTGACAGAGTACCGCTAGGTGCTGGATCCGACGAAGCTCGAACATGCGCTTGCTCCATTTGCTTCTCGATTGCATTTGACTCTTGCTCACTCTTCTGCACGTGACTTTCTCGCCCAGCTTCCAATTTGCCTTCGGGTATCTCTTGAGGTGTAGAAGGCGATGAATCTGGTGCTTCAACTTGCTCAACTGCAGCTTGTTCTTCCGTCTCTATTTCCTCATTCCTCTTTTCCTCTCCAAGATCAAGTTGCAACCCTCCTTCTTCTTCCTTCTTCTTCTCCTCTCCTTCTTCTCTCAATCTCTTACTCTCATCAACTTCCTTCTTCAAATCCGCCATACTCTTACTACCTTTCACATCATCCTCTTTACTTAATTGTAATCTCGGACCCAAATTCAATTTATCTATCTTTCCTCCTCCTCCTCTTCCTGCTCCTCCGTTTATAGGTTTCTTGGTCGAATCTATTCCAACTCCTGGTCGACCTATTCTAGCTTTCGAAAGAATCTTTTTGGTTGGACTATCTTCTTTTGCAACTCTAGTTGAAGAGATTGGTTTGGAAGAAGTGGTTTTCGCTTTATCACCGGCAGAAGTAGGACTAGACTTTTGGGACAAAGTAGTTGCTGCTTTTGGTGTTGAAGATTTGCTGGGTGGTTTGGACGATGGTGTGGAAGGTTTCGGAGAAGAGGATGAGATTGTAGCTTTGGGATTAGAAGAAATAGCCGATCTGGTTGAAGTAGAAGCAGAAGGTGTAGTAGAAGCTTTTGGGTTCATGCTCGCTCCCGCGTGACCAATTCTTGCTTTAGACAAAACTTTAGCTGCCGGAGAATCCTTTTCAATCTTTGTCGGCGTTCTCGAACTCGATTTGACGGGCGAAGATGCTTCCTTAGCTGGACTTGCGTTTATTCGGGATGAAGAAGCAGCTGTAGGTCTAGTAAAAGTTCCACTGCTTTTCGGTTTCTCTGTACTTGAAGTGGGTTTGACTTGAGTTGATTCTTTAGCTCTACTAATTGGCTTTCGTAAAGTAGAAGAAGTGTTTGATTCAGAACGGGAAGCTAATCTCCTTGCAGTGGGTGAATCATTCCTCTTAGGTGTTGCTTGACTATCCTTAGTTCCATTGGAAGTAGCAGAAACAGTGGTCTTGGTGGTCTTTGGTGATGCACCTAATCTACTCTTGGCTAAGAAGCTTGCAGTGGGAGATTTGATATTGTTTCGTGAAGCAGAAGTTGGCTTCCCGTTATCGGTACTCTCAGAAGCAGCTCTTTTTGGAAATGTATTAGGTGCTACAGGCGTCTTCTTTGGAACAGATTTAACTGGTGTGGATAGTTTGGCAGGAGCAGACTGAGTAGGAGCATCTTGAGAGACAGGCTTCGTAGCTACCTTCTTAGCCTGCACAGGCTGCTGTTCTTCCTCTGATACAGGATCAGGTTTACTGTCTGATGCAGCCAGAGAAGGACGCCTTGAAGCTGGTAAAGGTAGAGAAGCGCTCAGATTCGGTGAGCCAGAGAAAGCTGAGCCCCTTGAGATGGACCGAACGAGAGGAGTAGGTGTAAGTGACGTTTGTGCATCAGAGGCTGCCATCACTTCTGCGTAAGCCCAGGACTGCAGCTGCGCACCGATGATCTCACCATCCGTGTCAATCTTTGTTTGGAATAGCTTCACCAAATCAGAAGCTCTTCTGCCCCTGTGAGACCTAGTCAGTCTTGTCGAGCTGCTGACTGATGTGACTTACCGGCTCTCATCTGGCAAAGGCATCGCTATTCGAAGGCAAACACGCTCGGACGCGGTTGTCGGGGTCCAACAATGGTTGCTCTCAGACTGCGATGATGTGCGCTGGATGTTGCCTGATGTTGCTTGTATGTTCTTATCAGTTGTCTTGTTGTGGTCCCAGCTCTCAGTGTCTGCCCTTCTCTCTGATTTCTTGCACTTTCTGCTTGTTCAGTTCTTCTGTCTGTTGTATATCAGATCTCTTGTGCTGCCGGACTGTGATCTACACTGTCAGACATTCGAATGCACTCTGCTGTCCGCAAGTTGCATTATCTGCTCATTACATCCTTAGAATCGATCTGAGAATGATGCTCCTTCATTGCATCTCTTTCGCTATCTAGAATCATGAGCAAACCGCTTACATTCTTCCCGACAAGGTGCTGTACTCAGATCTTATACTCTAGTGAACCGCCAGAGAACAGAAAGGTAAGGCGATGCCTCTTTTTCGCGCAAGAGGAAGATTTTTGGGCCATAATTGCATCACCATATGATAGCATCTATCTATTAGTGTAATGCACGATTTCAGCCGTCATATGCAATGTTTACTCGCTTCTCGCAAAAAATGACCCTGTGCTTTGAATTAGACGTCCATCAATGGGCCAGTAAGTCGCTGTATACCACATGCATACGAATTCAGTATCTCATTATATATCAACAGCACTCGACCTCGGTATAATGCCAAAGGCAGAGGAGCAGCACTAACTTCAAAGAAAACCAAATCCAAGACTGCTCAAACACAAGACTTTGATTCCAATGCAGCTATCATTGATCCTGATGTACAAGCTAAACGTAGAGCTGAGTTACTTGCTGCCAATAGTGCAGCTTCAGGTGAACAAGAGCAATCTCAAGGCAAAATGTCCAAGAAGAAGAAAAAGAGGTTAGATAGCTATATTGAGAAGAAATTGAAGCAAGAGCGGAGGGTTCAATTACTTAAAGAGCTAGGGTAGGTTTGATTTGGCTATACAGTCTATGCAAAGATTCGCTTACGTAATTAATATGAAATAGTGAAAATCAAGCTGCTTTTACAAACAATCTGGATCTTGTCTCTTCTGCTACTCTTGGCTCAAAGGATAACCGAACAGCTCAAGAAAAACTAGATCAGAAAGCGAATTTGGCTACGAGGAAAGATCAAAGGTTGAAAGATCTAGTACAAAGCAAGACAGCTAAAGGCTATCATTCGGATGAGTCTATTAGTAGTGAAGGCGAAGATGAAGAAAGTTCTGCTAGACCTACTCCACCTCAAGCTTCTACCAGTACTGTACCTCTCAAGGCTACTTCTACGATCAAAGCGAATCCTTCTGCTCCTGCGGTCGGAAGTGGTCTCAAAAGATCAGCGGATGGTCAATTACCTGTGCCAATAGTAGTCAAGCGAAGGAAAGTGCGGTCAGCCTGGGGAAAAGTAGACATACCTGTGAGTCCTTTTCACTCAGACTTGTGTATTCAAGTTCAACAGTCGCTGAACCACAGGAAAACACATACGATATGAACGAAGATGGAGAGATGGAATCTGATTTCGATTCCTCGGATTCTGCTAATGATTCAGATGAAGAGGGATCGTTGGACATTCTACGAGAAGCACTGAGGATCAAGGCTGCTCAAGCTGCTGGCTTACAGCCTAGTATACCGAAATTCGCTGTGCAAGGTGAAGAGGAAGAAGAGGAATGGCATGGAATACAAGACGATGCATCTGCTGAGGAAGATCCAGTTGAGGACCAGCAAACAGCCGACAATGAGATCAACAGTCAAGAAGTTGAAGAAGACGAAGAGGGATCGGAGAAATCAAGCGAAGAAGAAGAAGAAGAACGCAAGCCGACACGCAAGAAGGGTTCCTTTGCAGCTTGGGCGCAACAAGAACGAGATCGCTTGGAAGGATTTGACGCGCCTTCTCACTCCAATCTCCTCGAGAATCCTCCCGCTTCTGCCCGAACAGTCAAACCTGCTGCTGTCAAAACTGCTTTAGCTGAAGGCCCTTTAGGCGAAACCTTTGTCGCACCTAAAGCTTCTCTCGCTCTTCCAGTGGACGGCAAATCACCTAAAACCAACAATGTTGTTACTGTCAATCGACCAGAGGAAATTCAAGAAGCTAGATTGAAGCTACCTATTCTAGCAGAAGAAGACAACATCATGCATGCTGTTCGACATCACCCTGTTGTTGTATTGTGTGGTGAAACCGGTAGCGGTAAAACGACTCAAGTACCTCAGTTCCTTTACGAAGCCGGCTTTGCTTCATCTGACGAAAATCCAGGGATGATTGGAATTACTCAACCTAGAAGAGTTGCAGCTCTTTCAATGGCTAAAAGAGTAGCTCAAGAATTAGCTCTTTCGCCTGTGAATTCGACTGTAGCTCATCAAATTCGTTACGATGTCACTACCTCTGCTTCAACCAAAATCAAATTCATGACTGATGGTGTTCTACTAAGAGAAATGGCTGGTGATTTCCTATTGAGCAAGTATAGCGTTCTATGTGTGGATGAAGCACATGAACGTTCAGTCAATACCGATGTTCTGCTTGGTGTATTGAGTAGAGTGGTAAAACTGCGAGAAGAGATGTGGAGAAAGAAGGAGGGCAATACCAAAGTGAGTCGTCGTCTAAATACTGTAGCAACTTAAGCACCGAACTAATGTGTGCGTGTTCTTTACAGCCTTTGAGATTGATCATCATGTCCGCTACTCTTCGGCTTACCGATTTCTTATCCAATACTACTCTCTTTCCAACCAAACCACAAGTTATCAATGTCACAGCGCGTCAATTCCCGGTTACAATTCATTTTGCCCGGAAAACCAAGTCAGATTACTTAGCAGAAGCTTACAAGAAAGTCAGCAAGATTCATGCTCGCCTGCCCGCTGGAGGAGTTCTTGTCTTCTTAACCGGTCAAAGTGAGATTCAGAGTCTGTGTAGAAAACTCAACAAACGATGGGGACCGAAAGCCATTCAAGATCGAAAGAGAGCAAGAGACAACATGTTCCGATCAACCAGACCTTTCGAAGTCAGAGAGGATGACGAAGAAAACTCTCAGAACACTACATCTGCAGCGATTGGCAGAGATCTAGAAGCAGAGGAAGTTGAATTGGGCGAAAGTCGTGATTTGGCACTGGATGTTGATGATGGTTTAGATCTGGACGCTGCAGATCAAGATGTCGACGCATTAGATAGTAGTGATGATGAAGGGAGCGAGACAGCCGAAGGCGAGATGGAGGAAGAGGAAAGTGATGGTCCGTTTCCAGTCTCAGTCGTTCGTTAGTCCGTATGCTAACATCCGGACATTCATTCAGCTCCCCTTCATATCCTCCCTCTGTACTCTTTGCTTCCGACCGAGAAGCAAATGCGCGTCTTCGAAGCTGTTCCAGAAGGCGCTCGGCTTGTAGTAGTCTCAACAAACGTTGCAGAAACCTCTCTTACTATACCAGGCATCAAATATGTTGTAGATTGTGGAAGGGCAAAGGAGGTCAGTTATTCGCGGTTTCTGACTAAAAAAGTCTGATTTCGCCGAGTGCTGGACAGCGCAAGCACAATCTCTCTACTGGCATGCAGTCTTTCGAAGTTTCTTGGATATCAAAAGCTTCGGCATCTCAGAGATCTGGACGAGCTGGTCGTATTGGGCCAGGCCATTGCTATCGACTCTACTCTTCAGCTGTATACCAACAATACCTCGACGATCATACAACACCTGAAATTCTGCGGATGCCTATAGAAAGTATGGTCCTGCAAATGAAGAGCATGAATATTGACAGCGTTTCCAACTTTCCTTTCCCCACTCCTCCAGATCGTGATGGTCTACTCAAAGCTGAACGTGTTCTTACCAACCTTGGCGCTCTGACTCCCTCCCCTTCAAACAAACCTCAAGAAGGTCAGATCACTGATTTGGGCAGAGCAATGAGTTTGTTCCCTTTGCCGCCAAGGTTCTCAAAGATGCTCGTTACGGGTCAGCAACATGGTTGTCTGCCTTATGTAATCGTAGTCGTCTGCGCGCTATCCGTTGGTGATCCTTTCTTACGCGAAGAAGTCATCGGACTAGGCGAAGCAGGAGAGGATCAAGAGGAAGAAGATGATGATTCTTGGAAAACCGAAGCAGTCATGACTTCAGCTGAGATTGCAAACATCAAGAATCCAGATCAAAGAGCTAAAGAGATTCGAAAGATAAAGAGGAGGATGTTCTATCAGTCGCAACAGGTAAGCAATTTCTAACGTTTCCATTTGCGCATCGCTGATGGGATGTCATCAGCGTCACACAAGTCTAGGAGGTGGAGCGAGCGATGTATTCAAGATTCTGAGCGCCGTTGGTGCATACGAATACGAAACGGACAAGCTTGCCTTCTGCGAAAAGAACTTCCTTCGAGTCAAAGCAATGCAAGAGATTCATCAATTACGAGCTCAGATCAGTCAAATCGTGCAAGCCAATTATCCTGGTCTGGATGCAGGCTTTGTACCAAATTTGCCTCCTCCCTCCACTCTTCAGGTCAGTGGGTGTGCGACTATAAGCGATTACTTGCTTATCTTTGGTACGATACTGACAGCTCAAAGTACTGCGCCAACTCATAGCGGCTTCTTTCATTGATCAAGTGGCTGTCCGAAAAGATCTACTTGAGGGTGGTCGAGCAAAAGTGCAATCTGCTGGCGCTGTTCCATATCGAGCCTATGGTATTGCTGAAGATGTCTTCATTCACCCTTCGTCTACTCTACATACTGCTTCACCACCAGATTGCGTTTGCTTCCAGGAAGTGCAAAAGACTACCAAGCCATGGTTGAAAGGTATGCTCAAGCTCAATTGACACCTATTATCATCCAACAGTGCGCATCTTTTGACTCTAGGCGTGACCAAAATTTCTACAAGCTGGCTATCTACACTGGGTCGACCTCTGTGCAGCTTCTCTAAAGTACTCGAAACGCCAGACAAGATGATCAAATCTGTTGCTGGAACTGATTCAAATACAAGAGAAGTGTTTGTGACGCCCAAGTTTGCAGGGTTTGCTGAACTCGATCTTCCACCTATCAAAGCTATGCAGAAGCGAGTTGGTAGCAGGTGAGACATTGTTTTTTCGCTCCAAATGATGTTTGCTCATTTGCTTGGGATTTGCTTGGGATAGATGGGTTTTCGTTTAAATCGTGGGTATTACATGTAGCGCATCATTATTACCAAGCATATACTCCTGTTTCGTCTTATGAGGGACTCGACTACGCCACGTTGAAGGGTCGGCTCCGGGCGAGACTTTGAGACGCACGCTTGACCAAGGTTGCTTTTCAACTTATACCTGTGCATTTACTGGATCGTCAGTCATCTGCAACACGCTACGACCTTCTACGGTAGGCATCCACGGCACAGAGTCCAACGCATTGCAACTTGGGCTGACTTTCGCGAGTCTCGGATAACAGACTCTTCAACCCTACTCTTCTCGGCTCTGCTAATACGGCGTCCTTGTCCTGTACGGCACGCAACAGCAGTTCATAGATAGCAAGCTTATAATCAAGGCTTGGAAAGTGCACCTGCCCTCTTTCTTAACCTCACTCCTTTTCTTTCAACCAATTTCAACCAAATGGCTTCACAAGAACCTACCCTACGTAGGAAATTAGTCATTGTCGGAGATGGTGCTGTAAGCCGGTCGCGCTTTTCCGGAGATTGGGACATAGATTGATTCATCGTGTGCCAACACAAACAGTGCGGCAAGACCTGCTTGCTCATCGTCTTCTCTCGTGGTACTTTCCCCGAGGTATGTATTATCGTGGAAGTTGCGTGTGGAAATGCTAAGCAATCGACGGATTGAACAGGTCTACGTGCCAACCGTTTTCGAGAATTACGTCGCGGAAGTTGAGATAAATGGTCACGTCTGGTCAGTTGCGGTGCATATTGATTCCGTATTATCTAACAGTGGATCGCATTCACAGCGAATTGGCACTTTGGGATACTGCTGGACAAGAAGATTACGATCGTCTCCGACCTCTGTCCTATCCTGACTCTCATGTCATTCTCATCTGCTTCGCTGTCGATTCACCCGATTCTCTCGATAACGTACAAGAGAAATGGATTTCTGAAGTCTTGCATTTCTGCTCCGGTTTACCTATTATCCTTGTTGGTTGCAAAAAGGACTTGAGAAACGATCCCAAGACGATAGATGAACTACGAAGGGTCAACCAACGTCCAGTAACGGAACAGGAGGTCAGTTGAAGATCTTCTGCTTGAGGTATAATGTGTTGATTGAAGTTATAGGGTATGGATGTCGCGAGAAAGATTCAGGCTTACAAGTACTTGGAATGTTCAGCCAAGGCGTGAGTGGTCGCGTTTGACAATCAGCTTGATGCTAATGCATTGATCGCCATTATCACAGTAACGTTGGCGTCAGAGAAGTCTTTGATGCTGCAACTCGGGCTGCTTTGACTGTTGGCAAGAAGAAGCGCAAGGACAAGGTCTGCGTCATTCTCTAGATGACGACGATAAAGCAGGCGAGACTCGAGGGAAAGAGAGCTTCACAAACATGAGCATGCAACGCTGAGGGGTCCCGTCTTCTTTCATCATAATTCTTTTCTGTATAGGCTTGCATTCTTAGACTGAGTTAATATTCTGCGCTGCATTGATATGAGACGTGTTTTGCTGCGTCTCTGCCCGGAATTTAGCTGCCTGCTGTCTTCTACGCACAATGACCTTGAGGATGATAGGACGCATGTCTCCTGCACGACTGTTACGACATGCACACAGATTCATATGATACAAGTCACGTCCTATTCAATCTATCCGAGTTCACTGTTCAGTACACAAACTTTCAATGCGGCATGTCAAGTATTTGTTTCGCCCCATAGATGTATATGCAGTCAAGTCAGCTGCGCCTCTCGACGGCCGACTTGCTTCTATGCCGTGCTTGCCAGAGATGTGGGATTCTATCGCTCAAATAGTGTAACCGATAATTCGCCTTTGCTTGGAAGTTGGGCCTCCAGAGTGCCTCCAGTCTCATCTCTTCCTCCGTTCGTGCTCTCGCTCCCGTATGAAAGACCCAATCATCTCTTACGATTTAGAGTCGCTCTTGCGATGGGAGGCAGCAGCTACTCTGCTGATTATCGCGTTGATTCTACCTGCTGTGAAACGATATCTCAAAGTCTTGCGTTTGAGAAGAACACTACCTCGTATGTCAAGAGCCTCTTCAGTAGCAACAACCTTCGCTCATATCTACTACTTGTTATTTGTCATAAGCTGGTCCTCATCCTTGGCCCTTAGTGGGGAACACTCTTAATTTACCTAAGAACAAACCTTGGGTTTATTTTGAAAGGCTAAGCAAGGATTACAATTCGCCTATCGTTACAGTTTGGTTAGGTAGTAAACCTACTGTTTGGTTGAATGACGCTTGGGTTGCCGATGAGTTATTGAACAAGAGGGCTGCCATCTATTCCTCGTACGTGATGTCCTGACTAGATAGAGTATGGCTGAGTGTGTGTACAGTCGACCTGAACTTATCGTTTTCCGTGATTTGGGTACCGGTCCAGGCAATATCATTTCGATGCGATACGATTCACGTTGGAGAGATATGCGTAAAGTCACACATCATGGTCCGTCGAAGATTCACCTTCGTCCCGGGGACAGTATTTTGATTGCCAAATTTGCAGGCGTGGGAATGCAGCAGACGAGATCTTACAGAAGTATCCAAGATAACGAGTCCAAGCAAATCCCATACGTGCGTTCCAATGTACCAAAAGGCAAACTAGTCTTACCTGTCGAACAGGATATCATGCGCGATCCGAAGCATTATGTCGTAAGTCTGCGCAAATGCACTAGTGAATGCGGTCATGAATTAATGCGCTTGCTATGGAATTGTAGGCTCATCTTGAGCGATATGCAACAAGGTACATTCGATCGCGCTAATCTCACTACGCACCGCTAAAAAATCATTTCTCAGTGTTGTTTCGATTATTGGGTTTGGAAGAAGATTGCAGACCATCGAGTAAGTCATGTCATTCGTGGTAACCAAATCAACACTGAAGAGATTCTTAGCGACCCAATTATCAGCGAGGTTCTACATATTATGATGCTTGCCGGCGAGCTGAATGTGCCATCGGCTGTCCGTAAACATTCTCGCTTGCGCAGACTATGCTCACAATACCTATACACAGTCGATGCCTATGTTGATGGTAAATTCACAGCTCTCAGGTCAGATGGCAGCTGATATCTTGCAGGAAACGTTCCCTATTCTGGCTAAAGCACCAAATTGGGTTCCGTGGAAAACCAAAACTCGCAATCGCCGAAAAGGTGTCTCGTTCTTCTACGCTTTGGCTAAAGAAGCAGCGGAAGAGAATCCAAATGAAAATACTTGCAAGACTCTATTCGGCTCGCACATTGACAATTTTAAGATGAGCAAGAGGGAGGCAGGTTAGTTTTTGCAGAAATCATTCTTGTTCTATGCTGAACAGTGTACTCGATAAGCTAACATCGGCGGGAACCTTTTCGGAGGTGATTTGCTATCTGCTTTGACAGCGATCGCTGAAAACATTACTGAAACTCTGATCTTCAGCTGGCGCGGAAACATCAAGCAATACTCTCATCACTTTCATACTCGCTTGTGTTGCTTTTCCCGAGACTTTACCTCGGGCATGGGAAGAGCTAGACAAGGTTGTCGGACATGAACGTAGTCCAACTTTCGAAGATCAAGAATCATTACCATATATCAGTGAGCTGCTTTCGAACACACAGATTCCGCGCGCCTGACCAAGTATGCAGATGCTTTTGTCACGGAGGTGTTCCGCTGGCGAGCGACGGCTAGTTAGTTGTAAATCTTCGGACGTTTCTGTAATGCTCACATGTACGCCAGCGCTTTCCGGTCAACCTCATGCAACAATACAGGAAGATGTTTGGGCAAGCCGGATTGTTCTTGTTCTGACTCAAGCTGATTCATGGCCTATACAGAATGGCTATGTTTTCCCTAAAGATTGCTGGGTACAGGCGAATCTTTGGGCTATTCATCGACATCCTCGAGAGTTCCCTGGTAGGTTTCGCCTATCCGTTCGCAGCGTATTGCTGACCTTCACTTTCGCCAGATCCCGATAGATTCAATCCTGCAAGGCATCTAGACCCTAATCGTCCTGCTTATCCCAATACTGATGGGTACAATACATTGTAAGTGCCTAGTCTCAAACCTACTTTGATTTCGCTGATCCAATGCTTTGTCAGCGGGTAAGCGCTTCTACTGCTGTCTATTTGCACATGGCTGACCATACAAAAGCTACGGACGTAGAATTTGCGCAGGAAAAGGTGAGCTTGTAGCACGATCATTATAGATATCCGGACTGATGGCTCGACTAGCTCTGGCCGAGCAAGGGATCTTCATCGTATCTTGCAATCCAGAACCTCGGAAGACTGGTCACTGACTGTGCTTATAGACCTGTGCGCGTCTGCTGTGGTCTTTCGTGCGCCCTTTCCCCCCGTAAAATACTAAGCTAAATAGTACCTCAGAACATTACAAAAGAACTCGATAGCAACGGACAACCAATACCTGTAGATGTGCGTGTATGGTTATCATCTGTTATTTCACAACGCTGATCGCTAGCAGATCTTTGCCTACACCAATGGCTTGAATATTGTTGGTCTGGCACAATCTGTTTTGCATGGATCTGACATCTATCTTAGCGGCCGGAAGAGTTCCCAGCTCGATTCATTGTTCGCTCAGAAGCAATCAAGGCCACTATTGAGCGAGAAGCGAAAGAAGCTCTGGCGGAAATGGAGCGATTCAAGTAAGCTTTACGCCGAAGAAGAGACTTAGCTGATTCTCTGGCAGCGTTCCGACGAAGTACCGTCTGTCTGACATGGGCACAAAGCATAAAATTGAGGCTGACCTGGACTGAATCGGTTTTAAGTATATGTGCATTTGTATGTTTCGTTATTGTTACAGGTCATATGGAGCAAAGTCTTCGTCATGGACAGAGAAGTCGCTGCCGTAGTCTGTGTCCGAGTCTTCTTTCTTGACCTCAGAAACCGATGATGATGCAAGAACCGCGCCATTCTTTGGTTCTGCTTCTTCTTTGTGCTCCTCTTCCTTTTCCCTGTCAACCTCTTGAGGGTCGAAATTCTCTTCAAAATGCACCTAATTGTCGCTCAACCTCATCCTAGGGGCAAAGAGGGCGCAAAGAGTTGCTCACTTCTTCGTATTCCCCATAATCCATGCAGCACTCGTCCAAACCGAGAAACCGAGTCCCATGGACGCCCATATTGCTTCCGTAGCCTACAGTACCACATCAGTACTAGTCTTTGATGCTCATATACTGCTTACTCTCTGATTCTTGTTCAAAAAGTCTCGTTTCGCCTCGGCCAAGGTTTTGCCCATGCTTTCGGTAGAGTTAAGGTATTCTGCCAAAGCAAGAATTTGCAAAGGTAAGCTTTCTTCTTGCCTGCTTTGCTAAGATGGTGCGCCTCTATCTTATAGCTGGAAACCTGCCGTTGCGACTATAACTCAGCTAGTAGTGTCAAAGAGTATTTTCTGCACGCACTCCGAAGTGCCGCCATGCATCCCACCAAGAGATCCACGTTTCCATACCCTCATCGTTTATGCATGAAAAGCCTTTCCTTCGAGCTTCCTCATAGGTGGGTAATCGAAACGCGGAAATTTCGGGAGATTTACTGGCACGAGAAGTAGGATATGGAGTAGCAGCAATAGCGATGTGAGGCGTTCTGTACGATGAGCTCGCTTTCGGCATGATTGATACAGGTTAAGCGAGAGAACAAAAATGCGGGGTAAAGATCAAAACAACTTAAGTTAGTCACACTGGCGAGACCCAGAACGAGCAGTGGAAGATGAGAACAGCATCTGGTGTAGAAGCAGAAATTCTCAGAGTCCCAGCCAACAGCAAGCGAAGCTAACTTGAGCTGACCCTTGGCTTCCGATGGACTGCGTTGATTTTGCAGGACGAAGCTTCAAAAGCTTGCGTTCATATACAGCTACCTGCAAGCACTCAAAATTCAAATGCTTACAATCAACAACCAAATCTACAACTAGGCGGCATTGTGGGAAATGAAGAATGACTGCCCTTCACGTTGAATCGAAAAAGCCCTTCAGACTTCCAATTAAGCTAGACTAGGAGTGCGCAAGAAGCGTATTAGCTATTGCTATCTCGTTGAATTGTGGTCCCTGCATTGTCGTGTAGCTGTAATCCTCAAATTTCCCTTTGTTCTCGCACTCTTGATTTGCCTTCATGTTGTTCATCGCATCTTTCCCATATTATCATGGACCCGATGGCTGGTATGCCGCCAGACCCTATGGCAGGAGGAATGCCTCCTGATCCTATGGGTGGTCTTCCGCCGATGCCTGGAGAAATGCCTGTCGACCCAGGGATGAATGGACAGTCGTAAATTAACGCTCCTCCGTTCATGCACTGTCTCATTCTGCTATAGTCAGGACACGGAGGCCAATGGACCATATAAGGTCAAAGGATATCACGGAAAGCTAGTCTTTTGTATGTCTTCCTTCTCTTCCATTTACTTAAGTTGACCATTGCTTAGGGAGTCTCGGCCCTACTACTCACAATGCTTTTGTATGGACTCTGTTAGGGTCTGCTACCTTCCTGCTCGCTATAGCTGTTCTTGGAACTCCTCAAATCAAGGCAATTGCGTTCACTGAAGGCCGCATACCTGGAACGCAAAGCTCAATCTATATTGGATGGTACGGAACTTGCATGTAGATCATTTTCATGTCGATGCAATCAGTAGCTGATAGTTGAGCAGCTTCGACGAAGCTACGGACTGGGCGACTGTAAACCGAACTCCCTTGCCGCAGTCGCATATGATCTGATTGCTGTACCCAGTGCACTCCACCTGCTTATCCTCTGTCGATAGCCAACTTTGGTACTATAGGCGGAAGACTGGAGGAAGTAGCAAAGATCTATGACAAGTCCGCGAACAGAGCGTTGGCTTTCAATGCTGTCGCTGCATTCTTCTCCTTTGTCGCTGCCATCTCTCATCGTATAGTTCGGTGAGCTGCTCCTGCCTATACATAGCTGAGATTGAGCTTTCGACAAAGGAACCATGCACCTTTTTATGTTACATTATTTGCTTTCGTCCTTGCTATAGCAGCTTTCGCGACCGATGTGAGTCTGCTGATTTTGAAGTCGATGATGCTGACATTAGCACAGGCATTCATCTTCTACCCTACTGTCGCCCAATTGAAAGACAAAGCAGGTCTCGAGGCAAATCTCGGCTTAGCTTTCTCCGCTGTGGGTATCGCTGTACCATGTCTTTTAGTTTGCTGCTTCTTCAGCTATTCGCGAGCTGTCAAAGCGCAAGTGCGCCCGCGGACAAACGAGCACAGAGATGATGCTAATTTATAATACAGCTCAATTGGCCGACAAAAGATCCTGATCCTGATCCAATCCCTCAAGCACCAATGCAACAGAGTATGGGAGGTGCTGGGCCTGGAATGGATCCGATGATGGGTGCAGGAGCGTGAGCCAAAGTTCATCGGCAGCCATAATCTTCTAAATATTGAGAAATGTTGCTGCAGACCACCAGGAATGCCAGGAATGGATCCAATGGGAGGGTCAGTTCTTCTTGTTGTCGCATTCTCTCACACTAATACATTCTTGTCGCAGAGGAGCACCGTGAGACATCGAATCTCATCCCATATAAAAGAAACCTGATAATAGCTCAACAGACCAGGAGGAGATCCCTTTGGGGCGCCACCAGGAGGAGGAGTGTAAGCCTGTTTTCCCTTCATCATCTTAATACCAGTTTTTGCTCGCGTGCTCGGGCTGAGGTTGGAAACGCTCGAATCTGAATTCTGCCTAATACAATATGGTGATCTCATACATTGTTTCTATACAGGCCCGGAGCAGATTCATTTGGTGCACCTCCAGGAGCGTGAGTGACTTATCTTTGCCTTCTTCATGTTCCGGCAAGAAGATCTTCAGATATGAAACTTATTTACTCTGCACACCATACTGACGCTCTGATCTTGTATAGGCCGCCCGGTGGGGATCCATTTGGAGCACCGCCTGGAGGACCGTAAGTCATCATTCTCTGCCTCATCTAAGCTGTCTATGTCGATACTCATATCGTCCCATAGACCTGGCGCAGATCCATTTGGCGCACCGCCAGCAGGTGGACCACCTCCGTCAGTTGTTTCTGATGTCTTCCTGCTGAATTTGGCTCGCAGCTGACCCGTGCTCGCACAGAGGAGCCGATCCTTTTGCAATGCCTCCGCCTGGAGGTGCACCGCCAGGAGGAGCAGCACCACCTCCTTTCTAATCTTCTGGCATTCAAGCTCCCTTTCAAGAGTTTGGACAAATATTGCTCCCTGTTTTTGTTCATCGCATACTGCATCCTTCGTTGTACAAATGCATACACACACTTCTTATATCATTTGGCTGCCCTTAGACCCACAATAGCCATTTGTCGATGCATGGTTTAGGTAAGAGGCAAGAGACAATTTAAAAGACTTATTATGATATTGATATACGCATACAAAACGGAAATAGCAATGAAAGTCCGTGTGAGAGCCCTACTTCCTTCCTCTACTTCGCTTGCGTATGGCAACAGGCTAAGCAATCTGATATTTGAAATGAAGCGAGACCGATCAGCTAGAAGAAGAAGCCCATGTCAGTATCGTATTAATATCGTAGGGTGCTTCCTTCCTCAACTTACAATAGGCAGTCCTGTAGGATGAATCGCATCAGCGCAAATCTGATCATCTGATCAAGACACTCACGAGACACATATCTTCAGCACAGCAACAGCAGAGTGCTCCAGCAATACAAGCGCAGCATCCGGCACCTGATTGAAGCGTCAACAAAACCGAACCAACAGACGGCAGCTTATCGAAAGGAACTTACCAGCACCTCCACCGCTTTTCTGAGGCTGAACTACAACAGGCTGGCCCTGGCCATAGCCCATCTGTTGCTGTGGTGCATACATGGGTTGCTGTCCATAGGCTTGTTGTGGGTATTGAGGTTGTCCGTAGCCCTGAGGAGGCTGCGAGAAGGTTTGTGATATCAGATGATTGAACACAGCTTCTAATCTGCGAGTAGAACATACGCCGTATTGGCCTTGGGGAGCATAACCTCTATCTTGTGTAGGACTAGCGTATTGCTGTTGAGGTGCACCATATTGCTGGCCTTGAGGCTGTCCTTGATCTAAATGGTTTTTAAGCTCTCACGACTGCGCGGATTCGACAGCTTCTACTACGCACAGAATTCTTGAGCGGCCATCTATGTATCGATTTCCAGATGAAAGAAGTAGGGAGAAGTGAAAGCAAAGGGTTGCAGAATGCGAGCGAGGCGAAACTTCGCAAAACTTGGAACGAAGGCGAATAGGAGTGCGAACGCGACGTGTACAGGTGTGTCAGATCAAGAGCTACAAGCAAGCTACTTTTGAGGGCGACAAGACTGTGCAAGGTTAAGAAGCGCAAGGCGAATCCTGGTCCAGAATTCAGGTCCAAAAATAGATTTTGCTGCCAAAGACACAGAGTATGTAGTAGACAAGAAGACAGTATGGATCCCGTCCGATAGATTTCACAGTACAAGTACAGCACGATTAGCCCATATAAATCCCTTCAGAACGCAAAGACAGCAGATCCTAAAGAGCCTGTGTCAATTTCGATAATCAGCAACTATGCAAGGAACACTCACCCTTCTTGTTGCCACCTATAGAGTACACCAAGAAGCTTGAGAAGAACAAGCCGACGGTAATACCGATGGCGACTTGTACCTAGAAAAATGTCTTCAGTACTGAATTGTGCTCTACAAATCAGGGATTATACCATTCGGAAACTGTACAAGCCATTTTAGCAAGTATATCATGCTACAAGAAAGAGCATACCCGATAAGTAAACCGTTTGAGTATAAATCGCCTTGATCTGACTCGCTTGTGCTGAGACCACCTATAGAGTATGTTGTCAGATTGCTATTGTAGAGATATAATCTCAAACTGACCAATTGCTGCGATTCCCGCAGGAACAAGGAAGCTAGAAGATGATCAGGAAAGAACACAAGAACAAGGGCGCGACTTACAGAACACCAGGAGCCATAGCGGTGAAGGCAGTTCCCCTGAGACAATAGTCAGCTCACTTTGTTGTTACTGTGACGCGAAACATACCTGAAAATACGCGAGTATAGATTTCCCAAAATACCAATAACGAAAGCACCAATGAAACTGACGATATCACTTCGGTTGAAAATATAGTGATTGGCAGCTTTGTTCGTGACCCATCCAATAACAGCAATGAGAACCATGACTGGGAACTGCTTGGATCGAATAGGCGACATGCTCCAAAGACTTAAAGCTATAGCGAAAACAGGTACGAGAAGGAAGAACCACCATTCTGAAACCGGTTGCTGCCACCAAGGCATGTCTGGAGTCCGATAGCAGAAGATGCTGTCTAATCGTGTTGCCATTTCTGCAGCATTGTTAGTAGCATTGGTGAAGGTGAATTGACCTTGCCAATGATCCATTGTTCCGTCGGTGACGTTGCCAATCTGGAAGTTGCCTGAGATCGAGATACCATCCGCGAGGGCGCCTGCAAGCTCAAGCTTGTTACTTGATCTTGCTCGAGCACCTTGATCAAGCAAGTAGTAGAAGTCAGACCCGATAGCGATGCCGAAACCCTTTTACAAGCCATCAGCCAAGACACAGAGCAGATATGACAACAGCTCACCAAGAACAGAGAGTAGATGATTGCATAAACAAGCTTGACCGATCCAGTAACTATATTGCGTGATGCCAATTCCAAGGATCCGCAAACTGAATACAATGTCAGAGCTAGATCTATTCCTGAAGCGAAAGTTAGAGCTTACGAATGACATAACCAGGTAAGACCAACACAACACCAGCTGAACTGATTGCTTGATAGCAGAAGACATCCGTTTGATCCAAACCTCGGGCAACGAAAGAGACCAGCGTAGCAATCGAGATCCTGATAGCTGCCTTTGAGCATCCATAGAACACATATACATAGTCAACATACTCGAAGATGTTCGAGTACATTGCACTTTTGGCCGCTACCCTCAGCTGAAGGAAGGCCAGAACAGCGCCAAATAGAGCAGAGATCCAGCCATCAACGAAACTGCCTCCAAAGCTAATGTGCTAAGTGAGCATTTGTTTCCATGAAAATAGACGGTGGCATTTACCCAAGCATTGCAATCACTCCAGCACAAGTTGCAGCAATTGCGACTCGTGCCCAGATATTATAGATCGGTTTCGCCTTGAGAATACGCGACAACTCGGTCGAGCCATCCAAAACGCTAGACTCCTTGTGAACGACAGCTCGGTACACCTCATGAACTCTTGTGAGACAACCAAGGTTGAGTTCACCTCCAGCTTTAACGAAATGAGTCTCCGAGGTATGCGTCTAGCTTGACGAATCAGCTCAATCAGGACTAGACAGAAGCTGAAACTCACTTCATTGTCTCCAAAACTGGCCATGACAATGGATGGCAAGTGAATGAACTGCGCATCAACATCCAGAGCTCGAGCTGTGGCATTAAGTTGAGCTTCCAGACGATGACTTGGTGCTCCAAAAACCATGAGAGCTTTAGCAAGTTTAAGGATAAAAGTTTGGCGCTGAATGATATCTGCTCGCAATTGTTAGCTCGCAAGCAACAAGAGTAAACATACGATCTCACCCGCCACAGCTGTAGAGACAGCCAATTGCTTCTTTTTCCTCTTTGAACCTTTCTCGAACCAAGATGATTTGCCAGACATAACATCAACCACAGCATCCTCATTCAAGACTGTTGATCTTCTCCTCCTCGCATTCTGTTTGGTCATCTTGTAGTCCGCAATACTTTCCCCATCGCTGAAACTGTAACCTCTTTGATGAGCAGGTCGTTCCACATCAAGCTGTTTCTTCAGTCGTGGATCTTCTGGATCCATCTCCCAATTATTGAGTGAGGTAGCATCAGAGATCCCGCGATGTCTTAGACCAGGTCGAGAAGTATTAGGTTGCATATTTGGATCAATGGAAGAGGCTCTTGATTGGGCTACGGATGTAGCTCCCATTGAAGAAGCGGAAGTCATTGAACTTGATCGATGCAACTTCTTATCGGGACCATAAAGCTTGAGTAGGTTGGAAAGCACACCACCAGAAACATGGGAAGGATCAACACCAATATCTTTAAGTTTCTCAACATTGTTCACCAAATCCACAGCTTGTCTTGCAGGCTCTCTTCTTACTTGATCTTCAGTGAAAGATCGACGTAAAGAAGGTTTCAAGATTTCACCATTCGGTTTCGTGATTGGTTTAGAAGCTGGATCAGGTACTTGATCAAAATGATAAGCTTTATGAGCTTTCTCCAAAGAATCGCCAGCTTCCATTTCAGGCCAATCTGGGTCGTTTAAAGTTGCATCACTGTCCCTTCTCTTGTCTACCTTGGGATCTGGGTAAGCATAAGGTGGTCCGGCTGCAGCAAAAGGTCGAGAAGCAGTAAGAGGGGAATTGAACGTCATTGAAGAACGAGGACTGTGTACAGGATTGGAACCACGTCGATCGAATTCCGTGTAGGGATCGTTGATGTTTTGCTGATAAGGGATAGATGGTACAGAACCAGCTCGAGGACTGTTGCGGTTGTGTGTTGCTAAGTGATCAGAACGAGGATGAGCTAGAGGTGGGACTCGCGATGGAGGGAAAATGGCACTTCGAGGTGAGATGTCTTCGCCTGGTAAAGTAGACCACATGGACTGAAAATTGGCCTGAGGCGAATTGTAAGCGTTCTGATAGTGTTCAGGTGGACTTTGCATATAATTGACTGCAGAAAGTGCTTGTGGTTGAGGTCGGTAAGCGTAATGGTGAACGACTGGCACTTGCGGAGATCGAATAGTGCCAGCTCGAGGAGTAGAGTGATCCATCTGCTGTTCACGAGGAGATACTACTCCTTGGGGAGGAATTGCCATTTGAGGATGATGAGGTAAGGCAGGAGGAAGACTAGGGCGATGTTCTGCAGTAATCGACGGGATTCGATCTTGAATAACTTGACCACGACTTTCCTCGCCTGAGGGCTGGGCATTACGAACCGACTCTTCGACTTCATCTTCCGCGTCGGTTTCCATTTCAGCTGCATATGCTTCGGCAAATGGATCGCTTCCTCTTTCATGGTAAGGTGTCGGAGCAGGATTGTATTGACTTCTTGGCTCGTCCTCTGACGATCCACGACGATGAGCTGGAGTAGAAGAGACGCCTGCCATTTCTGACATGCTGAAGCGCACTCGACTGATGCTTCTTTCGCCAGCTGAAGGTCTGCGAGGTGAATTGTCCATTATGAATTCTATCCTTCGTAGTCAGTCTGTGTCAGGACGAGTTGATGTGATTGCTCACATAGATACAGATGTAGAGAATTATTATTGAAGAGGGACCAGCCTCGTGTAAAAACAGATTGTAAACACCAAAATTGAGAGCTCTTCTTGCACAATCCAGTTGGCAGGTCTAACTCTTTGGACAGATGACCAGATCTCAAAGATATTAGTATAACACGGCACGCCAAGGTAATATCGTTGGTAAGCAGGAGTAAAAGCGATCTGCAAACAGCAAGCAACAATCGATGAAACCAGTCGTTTTCGAAATCTATGACGCTTTTAGGTTGATCTATATGCCGTGCCGTAGCTCTTAGCATAGAAGCCTTCTTTTCAACCAAGCTATATTGGAGAACATCGTCCGCCAGAAAGCAACAGCCCGACCAGACTCTCTCGATAATCGGATACATTGATGGATAGTCAGACGCAGACTGACGACTGCTAACATAGGATCCATCTGAGTAGTGTAGTAAGACGATAACAAAAGATGTTTTCAGAACAAGGAAGTGAATGCCAGGCTGCCTTGTCCGAATAGTCTCGCGTCCGGAGCAGTACCAATGGCAGTTCTTTAGAGTAGTATCGCAAGGAAGACGAACCGTGTGATGCAGCACGAGCAGAATCAAGGGAACTGCTGATTCATTGCGGTTGCCCAAATGGGAAGAGATCCCATTTCGCGCAATTGCACGAGTATAAACATACACAGAAGAGACTGAGGCAGCAGATTCAGCGTAGAGTGACACTGTAGAAGCCGACTTGACCGAGTTGCTGTCTGATGTCAACAGCACAGCTCTCTCTGCCTTCAACCACCAATGCCCTGTTTTAGCAAGTAAAGCGTTTCAGCAGCCTCACGCTTCTCCAATCTCTAAGGTCGCCTATTGTACTGGCGTCCTAACCTCCACATATACCTAAACACAAACATCGAGTAGTCGGACATTGTCTGTCCTTGCTCTCGATTCCCTGTAAACCTCTTCGGCTGGCCCTGTACTGTTACCTGTACTTCTTCTCTTCTACCTGTGACTCTCCTATCTCTGTTGTACTGCATTACATCAGCTGTTTAAATTCAAGCGCCAACGTTTGGTCGGATCTATCACGAGAAGGCACATTCCTTTTAATCTATCAACAGCCAGATCAATAGCGGGGTTGTCTAATTCTTCTGCTTCCAATGAAATGTAAGTCTTGCGGTTGGATCACATACGCGCTGGTACTAATATGGGAACGTGTCTCTGTCTGTAGTTCTCGACAACCTTCCCGAATTAGATTTGTTGTCTTCTGCTCTGTCCTACGCTTCGCCCTCTCTTAAAGTCACTACGCGGATTGAAGCCTACAGCTGCAAACCAGTATCGCGCGAAAAGAAGCTATACAAGGCTCTTGAGCAAGACTTGGTCTCCGACTTGGAATTTTCCGTCGCCGGTTCGCCTCCTGAAGATCACGATGCTCAAGTAGGAAGTGCATTTGGTCCACTGGACAAGCGAGAATCGAGAAAAACGCTCTACCATTTGATCGGCACGCTCAATCAAGCTTTCCCAGATTTCGACTTCAGTGCTGTTCGGGCGGACGAATTCACTCGTGAACCTTCTGCTCGGTCAGTTCTTTCTTCGTTATCTACAGCACTTAATCATCTTCGAGCCTCTGCTGCAACTACCTCGAACACCAATTCAGTCTATCGCTCCTTCTCATCCTTTTCTTCTTCACCTGCTGCCAATAACAATATTACACCTCAACCAGACAATGGCTTTCCCTACGAGAATAACGCCCCAGGGTCATATGATACACCTACTCATCCCTTTTTGCGCCAAATCTTGGATCCGATTGTCGATTTAAGCGAATGCGAAGTATACTCTTACGCACCTGATATCGATTCCGATCCACATGCAGCCGAATCAGAAATGGGATCAGTCGCTCCAAGTGAAGTAGGGGATGATACAAGTAGTTCTAGAAGAACGGAAAGTGAAGATGGACATTGGCCAATGGAGGGTTTCGAAAGCGTCCCGCCTAGTCCTACTACTATGAGGAAGTTGAGAAGTGGTAAATCATACCCTTCTAGTCCTGGTCAATCTTTCACTAGAAGGAATGTTGAAGGAATGGGTGCCGGTAGAATGGCTTTGAGGGATAGGAGCAGATCGAACACGCCTAGTATCTTTGAGCAAGATGCTGCTAGCTCAGGCTTACTTTGGTCGTGCGTCTTCTTTCTTGTCTGTCTTCAAGAGTTAGAGCTCACTTTGAAATTTACAGATGCAATTACTTCTTTTACAACAAGGTCAAGAAGCGCATCCTCTTCATCTCTCATACTATGAAACGAGTCGTGCCTCAACAAGTCCCAGATCGAACACTACCTCTTTCAGCTTACGCTCATGCTCGATTAAGCGATGGCAACCTCTACAATTCGCCCTTCACTCGTACTAGGTCCCGATCTTCTGGTGTACCGCTATATGGGATGGAGGAAGATGGCAAGACGGTCAAAAGGGTCAAGTGAACCATTAAGAAGGTGCAACTTTGAATTACTGGACTGGAGCATTGATTGATTTTTGTTTTCCTTTTGCTCGTGCGCTGTGTATATAGTCTTTTCTCACATGCATTCTGACATTGTTGTTGTAAGCTGACTCGTCGTTCTCGCCGTTCGGCCGAATATGTCACGTAACCATTTCTCGTGAGCGAAATCCCTTGCGCTTGATACTCAACAGCGACTTGCAAGAATGGAAGCAGCACCAGTACTACAAGTCATTGGAACAGGCCTGACAGCCATCAATACAGGCAACATGCTCGCCTGCTCTTTCATGATTCTGCCTGTCTTGCAAAAGCAGACCGATCCTCCTTTGCTTCCTTATCAACGCTATCAATTATGGCGTACCTTCTATCAGAGGGGAGCAAAAGCCGTGCCGACTGGGATTTTCTCCAGCGCCGCAACTCTTGGAGCAGCAGCATACCTCTTACCTGACGCTCATCCGCATAAGATATTTCTATGGACTTCGGTCGTTTCCTCTTTGGCTGTGGCAGCCTTTACAGCACTGTATATGAAGGATCCTAATCTGGAGCTTAGAGATCGGTTGAAAGAGAAAGGTGAGTTTCGCTATTCAGAATTGTATTCCAAGTAAGTGATTGAGGGAAATGAATGCGCTTGCACAGATATTACCGAAAACAAAGTTCAAGAACTCGTCTATATCTTTAAACGCAATCATTGGTTCAGAAACGTTTGTGGACTGGTAGCGACTGCCGCTGCCCTGCGTACTTTCTTATGATCCAAGAGTGGAGAAAATGAAAGATGATCCAGTGTGAGAGAGAAGAGGAGACAGCACATAGCGATCGCGTGAATGATTCAGCTGTACGATCCTATGTGATATGGCGCACGGAGTTCCGTTGTTTGGCCGCTGTATATAACAAATTGTTCTCATATGCAGTTCTTGTTATTCATGTAGCCTCTAATCAATCCAGTTGCTTTGAAGTCGGCCAATTCTCATAAATTTCGACCTATTGTCTAATAACGATGAAAATCTTGCAATTGAGTTGCACAGCTTTCTCCTTTTCCACCAGAACTTAATCGCTAGAGACTGTGCAACACGATACCCCTGCTTTGGAGAACTTACCACTGGCAATCGGCGCTTCTGCAGGAAAAAATGATTCGGAACTGCCTGCTCGTGTTCTTCAACTCTGCATTCGGTCTGGGTAGAGTGCCACAGACAGTGTACCTTTAGTATACTATTCTCGCATGGCATCAAAGGAAGTCCTATCGAAATGATCGAATCAAATGCGACAGGCTTTATCGTCATCTTGCTCAATTGCTGAGCCATGTACTCGACTCGATTAATGCGAATCAGATCCGTTGAAATTGTTACAGCAAAATCGTTACTCTATCCTATACTATGCGAAGCTTGACGCCGGATCCAATTTGTCTTATTGCCGCATGAAGCGAGCCTTTGGAAGCCAGTGCTCTATACGTGTCCATGTAAGGCATTACAGTTACGACCATATATGAAAGAATTTCTAGCAATGGAACCCAGTATAGATGCTGGCTCGGCTTTTCGCTGTCATGGAGTTCTGCAGGAGAATTATGAGCCCTATATCGAAGAGAAGAGTTACGAAGCTTGCAGTCTTGCTAGACGAGTAGAGTATTGCCTCAGAAGATTGCTTCGTAATGTTCATCGAGATGATTGATTCAGCTGGACATCAGCTTATCGCGGCTGCCTCTGTCCATGGTCTCCTGTACTGCTTCTTGTCTTCTCCGGGCTAGCTGCATAGCGCTCGAATCCATCGGGAATGATGAATAAAGGCTGTCAACTTTCGGGACGTGCGAAGTGTTGCACTGGCAACTCTACCGAGGCTGCATAGGGATACCACGCTAGAATCCTTTGCTCATCTTTGGTAGGTGCCTCTGCCGAACTCCACTGGTCATCGCCATCCGGCGAGCTTCTGCAGCCATAAAAGATGAATGAAAGCTTGTCTTCCTCTTTTCTTCCATCAACCTCTTTCAAAGCTCTCTTCTACTCAATTCTTCATATCCTCTGATCTTGGAACATGTCTAACCCTGCTCTTCCGTCCTACGACAGGCATTTACACTCCAATGTCATTTAACTCATGCCGAAGCTCAGCATATAAGCGGTCCTATCAACGCCTGCGCCGGTATCTTTGGAGGTCATCGTACTGATAGCAACTCTAACTGGAAAGATGTCCACCTTACTGAAAACGAATTGAACCGCCTCGGAATGGGTTATCTGAACATTGGAATCTGCTCGAGCGTTGATTTGAGAACTCTCGCAATGCCGACTACCGAGTATCATATTACAGCAGAAATCTATGGCTCCACTACAGCCTACACGACATCGCATCGGTCGATCCGAATGTCGGAAGACAGCCACGGACATTACTTTCTTCTCGGATCTACAGTTAATGGAGAGCTTGACGTGGATAGTAAGCCCTCTTGTCGGTCTGGTCTTCACCCGCTGATCTGCTCGAGTCAGTCTTTAACATTCTGCAGACGCCTCTAGTACGAGCCGGACAGGCAGCAGTCTACTTGGATATCAAAGTCTTCGCTCATGGCGCTCTTCCGAACTATCAAGTGTTACCGGCTCATGATTCTAACGCGAAGCCCAACATCCAGCGCCGCTTCAAGATCACTCGTCAGTTTTGCATTCGTGCATGCTTCCCAAAGCTGATTTGCCTTATAGATGCTAATACAGACGGCAAAACGGGCGCTGGCCAGCACACCTATCATCCTTCTGCCATCACAGCTGGAGCCTGAATTGGGGATAGCTAGAATCAATATAGCTACGGACTCTTTCTTCCCTTTGTACTTTCCGTATAGACCTTCGTTTGCAGTATTTCACCATCTCTTAAATTTCAGTCCCAAAGCTACTGAGTCGGAGCACTCAAAATCTTTCGCGAGCCAGCGAGCTAGCTTTCTTTGTATCTCCAGTATTGTATTAGTAATCAATCAATTTAGAATGACTTTGTCCTTCTACTCTTTGACCAGCAGTAATTCACACTTGGTCAATATTGACAGCATCATGCCCTCCCCTGAAGAGCGAGAATACTTCCCCACTAATTCATACGAAGCGAAACGACAGGCTCATCAGCAGTTTGTTTTTCCATTCTCGCTACTTAAGCGGTTCTCAGCTCGTAAGACAGGCATTATCCTTCTCATCGACCTCAACAGCGGCGGAAGACTGATCTGGATGTACTGAAAGAACGACATAAGTACGTCTTCCCCTAGTCTGTAGTCAAACTTGGGCTGAAGGTCTATATTAGATTCATAAGGGATGACGCTGAACGAGCCTTGACTTGGGAAGATGAGATAGCGTATGCCTATTAGCATCCCAGCGACTAGAGCTGAAATCTCAGAACAGTGAGAAATGGTATTCCAAGCTGTTTCGCGAATTTGGTATGTGCAACTCTATCGTTACAGCGATCTCTCTCAAGTAATAGTACAGCGCTTGTCGACCTGAAGCACTATAAATCAGGCGCAGTAGCTTTAAGATGGCGAATCGAGTCTGTCAGTACCAAAACTTATGCTCAAATAGTGTCTTTTCTGATGCTCCTTCCTCTGCAGGAAGTCCTTGATTACCGCGGCGAACGAACTTGCGGAAACTTGCGTTGCGAATACTTTGATCCGCTTGAAGAAGATGCCGAAGATCTGGTTCGTTGGAGAAGGAAACAAGATCGAAAGAAGGAAAGACCGCGAAGGGAAAAGGAGAAGCTGGATCATCGAGCTGAGTTCGTGAGGCTTGAAGAAGAGGAACAGGATGCCGAGGATGAAGGACCGCTCGTTCCGCAAGAACTTACACCATATCAATGTAGGCTTGGTCTTGCTCAACAGCTGTACCATTTTCAATCATCATCTGTGTAGTGAACTTCTCCTACGAAGAAGAAGGTCTAGCTAAATCAGCGTTAGTCAAAGTCGTGTTATGCAAAAGATGTGCAAAGAAGCTGTCGAAAGGGAGAGAAGCAGCTAGACAGCAACGAGATAATGCGGCAGCTTCAAATGTACCATGACATTGTTTATTTATGCAGTACGAGAACCCGCTTGCACTTTTGTCTCTTTTCTTCTACACATGATGTGGAAATGAGCTAGATCCTGAATACGTGCTATAAGTATTTGGGATCGCGGCAACGATCTATGCATGCCTTGATTGACTGTTTCGCAAGTGGATTGACCCAGCTGTGAAACACGTTAGCTCTGTACACCAAATCGAAAGATTATCTCACAAGACTGTTTCTACTTCGGTTTCAGGGAAATTGTTCAATACGAATTGTCGAATCTCGTACTTAAACAACATGGTCAGCTGCAATCTTCCCCTTAGCTGTCGAAACTCACACCTGGTTCGCCTTTATCAGTTCCCATCCCAACAAACTTCCCTTCCGAAGTTTTTGCAGCATCAGTTCCAGTCAGCCCACAGATTCCATTAGCTTGTAGTTGATGCCATTCTTGATCAGATGTCACCATAGAAGGATGTAAAAGCCACGATCTAGTCCAAATGACATAATGTCTATTTCAAAAAGAAAAATCAGCTTCCTATATTCTACGTCAAATAGGTAGCTCTGTTGGTCTCACATTACATCTCTCGGACCAGAGTAAGGCCAATCAGCTTCCATTACTCTATAGAAGGAAGAGTCCAAATCATGTTTGAATGGTCCGATTTGATCTTCTTTCAAATAAGGAAGATCGATTCGCCATTCGACAAATTGAGCTCTTCCTCCAAATCTTTAAACACAAACAATCATGTCAACTTGTAATACGTATCAAAGAGGGATGGAGAAAGACATACTTTGATTCTGGTTCTGGTTTGGAAGGGAAGTCACCTCGATAGACAGTCTTTTTCAAGTCTGACGTTCTTCCGGTGCCTAAGATCGGATCAGTACAGATCGAGTCGAAAAAAGGAGCGAAAGACCTTACCGACCAATGCTTGAAGTTCTGGCCAAGTATGAAGAGGTATAGCCGAGGCTCGAAGTTCTTTACCTTGATGAAAAAGTTCCTCCACTGCTGGATCAGATTGGAGAGGAGATAGCCCGCATCGTGGGATCTTAGGCGATACAGAAGAAGAAGTTGAATACAAAGATGGAGACGACGAGAGAGACATATAGAAAGAAGCAAACCAGTTGCGAGAGTAAGAATCAAACGAGCGGAAGTATAGGGTAGGAGCCTGTCCAAGCAGTGCCCAAAACCAGTTTGGGGTATGCTATTGGTTACTGGTTAACAGTCAAATCCCGTATCGAGCAATGCTGAAGCGGTGCTGATTGATTTTGGGCGGTGAACTTCAAGAGATGATGTATTATGCTTGGTATCTACTTGTGCTTTGAATCTCATCAGTCGATAGCCCCTGCCGGAAGCGCATGACCTACTTGATTTCGGCGTCCGAGAAACTTGTTGACCGCAAAATTACATCGCCTCTGGCTCGACTTGATCGTCCCAAACCTAGTAATCATACTATAAGATAAGAGTCGTAACCAGCTTGAGAGAGATCAACCTGGTTACTCGAGCCTATGCTTGATCAGCGAACAGATTATAATCTTCTATCCGCAAAGACATAGCTGCTTGTTGGAAGATAGCTTGATAGCGCGATAGATCTGGAGTCTTGCCATCATCTCCGGGTGGTACATTGATCTTTCGCTCCTCTGAGTTAACTCTCCCACTATCGACAAGATTACAAGCTTACAGTGAATACAATTTCTGCATTCTTGCTTGGGATTCTCCATAAAGCCATAAAGATATCGACCAACTCAGCTTCAGCATTCGTTTTCCTAAACTTTGCTACCGCTTGCTGTCCAACAAGTACCACAGGTCCATGACAAAGATCCACCACTTTGCTCATATTCGTTTCTATTGACCGTATCCCGCTCTCCGCTGCCCTGTTCTCTTCCGCTAAAGACTCATAATGATATTCTATAGCTCCTCGAGGATTACTGAGCGCTACAGGTGTAGATTGAGTGATGTCGATAATGTATGAAATGTTGGAATTGGCTTCAACGTAGACTTCTTGGGTATCTGGGACTTCTCGTAGTTCGGCCACGTCTACGAGATCAGTAGGCAGCTCCAGAGTGATGGCGCCGCCAAATAAAGGATACGTTTTCGAAGTCATCCGAGTGCTTGTCCGCAAACAAGCAACTTTCGAATTCAAGCTTCAGTTATTGATAATGGCTCGGGCCAGCGTCTTATGCCTTCAAGTTACAGTCCTTTAGAGTCATTTCGGCTCTGTCAGTACATGCTTCGACACCCTCGCTATCTTCCAGGCTGTGTCTAGGTCTGAGCCTTTCGATGTCTTCGGATATGCTCTGCACTCACTGCTTGCCTTTCCTATTGATACTCTCTGCGGAATGTGCTGTTGTGGAGAGCTCCTCGACGTGACATAAACACGAGTCCTGGCAAATGACGCGAAGTCGATCGTCTTCTCGTTCTCCCACACCGACCAGATTAGATCAAGCATGTCTCGTACTGTTATACTCGTTAGTGGATCAAATCGAGGTCTCGGCTTAGGAATCGTCAGGTCATTAGCCAAATCATCGAAAGAGCTGGTCATATATGCAGCATCAAGGAAAGGAGGAGATGTGAATGCTCAAGGAAGCGATAATGTTCAGATCAAAGGAATACAGCTCGATATCTCTGATAAAGCATCTATCGATTCATGTCTTCAAACCATTGGTCAACTCGACTGCTTGATTAACAATGCCTCTATTCAAAGTATGGGTCAACCACGCTCTTTTGATCTCTTCAAGAATGTACAAGATGTGAATTATAGAAGTACTCTGGCTGTCAGTACACTTTTGAAAGCTATAAGCCTTGCTCTGGTTGATTAGTCAGCAACAGCTCACTTTGGCTGCTATACCACGAATCAATAAAGGCGGTCGAATCGTCACAGTCTCATCAGGTGCTTGCATGCTTAACAACTACACCGAAGCCGTTCAGCAGAGATGGAAGTCCGCAGCGACCTTGGAAGATATTGAAGCGATCGTACAAGACTATGAAGCTAGCGTGAGAAGAGACAGTGAAGAGGATGACAAATGGCCTCCTCCTTATTGTGTTAGCAAGACTGCGGAAAACGCTTTTACCTACATCCTGGCTAAACAGCACCCTGACTTGTTGATCAATGTAAATTCTTCTTGCCCTTTATAGCCATATACTAACTGATTGTCGGATACAGTGCTGCAATCCTGGTTGGGTTAAATCCGATATGGGAAGGTTAATGCCCGGCGAACCCGCGAAAACGCTCGAAGAAGGCGCAAGAGTACCAGTCAGGTTAGCTATTGACCATATAGGCGGAGTAACAGGGGAATACTGGTCCGGCAAGGAAATGGACGATATGTCAGCGGGAGAGATCAGTAGCTGGTGAACAGTAGAGACGAGCTTGCAGTTTGAGCGAACTGAAGTAAGTTATGAATCTGACTTCGCTCTTGCGTCAAGTAATGTAAACAGCGTTGCGTCTTGCCAGACGCAGGACGAGAAGGGAGTTTTGAGCAGCCATGGGAAATGAGATTACGACGCTACAAATAATATCATGACATTGCATGCAAACTTTAGCAAATCTTGTGTACAGGATCAATTCTTCACGAGCCAACTTCGCTTGTTAAGATGGCAGAACGCTTCATGTGCAGCTCTTGATTTGCCTTGTGGTACAGCTTGTGGTCCTCATTGCTGAAGTTCTGGTTGCCCGTAGGAATTGGTTGGCGTATTTGTCTTCGGCATAAAAGGCGATCTGACAGGGGTTTTCTACTTTTGCCTACATACATTTCATGCTATCAATGTAACGTGAGCATCGGACTTTGGTTTCAGGCAGACTGACTCACTGAGTGTCCAACTTCGAAAATTTCCTTTCGTAGAGTATTGTAGTGCACGAGTTTCCGTCCTTCCGGTCGACATCCTTAGAGTACGATGAAGAGATGAAATCAGAGAGCTGGAATTGCTTGTCTGAGGAAAGTGGGCTGTATTCGCGATCGAGGATCATGACAAGCCAATTTAACCTAAGTGCGAATTCCAAAACTAAGACAATGCACTTTAGGAGGTTGTTTGATGATCGACTTACAATCTGGTATAGTGAAAGAGAAAAGAAAGGCCCATGGCTAGACAGCTTCTCTGAGCAAATCTGCATCCTTGTATTCGTTTTCGTCCATTGATGCGCCAATCCATCGATGAGCTTTATCTCTCACAAAATCTTCGTAGAGCCATAACTCCTTCTCAAGCCTATCTAGACCAGCTATCCATCTGTAAAGGTAGACATGTTTGATTCCACCTCCAGTTTGTACTTGTACTGCTGTTCTTTCATATTCATCCCCTTCGAAAGCATCCAGCAATCTTATATCCCTTCTTCTCAGACCATGGACGAGCATGCCTTTGACTGCCTGTTCTTCTGTTGTAGATGGATTGAGAGATTGACTTTCACTCGAAGTGATGACTGCGGGATAGTCTACGCCTTTGACGTGATGTCTTGCATGAGAAGGAAGAGTAGCAGGAATGATGATCAAATCCGGGATGGGACGAGAGAGCACTCTTGAAAGAATCGCACTCGACATCAATGTGCCATAGCAAAACAGTGAATCTAGCTCTGGAATATCATGTCCGACTTTGGCCATTAGTCTTCTAGGTCTAGAGATGTGATAGTCCTGAGTATTGGAAGCCAAGTCAGAAGCTCGTTTGAGAAGAAGAAACGAAAGTTGTTCATTTGCAAACATCGACGACATGCGAGTGGCAGTAGTTGGTTCTGGAGTCTCTGGTCTGGCAGCAACTTATGTGAGATCGAATATTGGCAGTGACACAGATCGCTGACTCTGTCTATTGCAGTTACTGAACGAATGCTCGTCGCATGAAGTGCACCTCTTTGATCATGCAGACTATGTCGGCGGTCATACGCATACTGTCGCCTTCATGCCTGAAGGATCTGACCATGAGATCAATGTCGATACGTGAGTCGCTCCAGGAAGCCAAGTTTCGATTAGCTAATCTGCTGTCCAAAGTGGATTCATCGTATTCAACCCTGTGACCTACCCAAACTTCTTGCGCTTCCTCAAGGATGTCAAGAAGATCCCAATTATCGAATCAAACATGTCCTTCTCTGTCACTAGAGATCGAGGTCTCTTCGAGTGGGCAGGAACGTCACCTTCGGCTCTCTTTGCTCAGACAATCAATCTTTTCTCTCCCTCACATTGGAGAATGATCTGGGACATTATTCGTTTCAATACCTTTGCGCCTCGGTATCTTTCTTCACATCCAGACTCGAAACTGAGTATAGGTCAATACCTCGATCAGAATGATTATGGCATGGCTTTCCGCGATAATTATCTTTTGGTAGGTCATTCATCTCTCACTCGGCATCAACTTGTCACTGATCTTACTTGAAGCCAATGACTGCTGCTGTTTGGTCAACACCGCCTGATGCAGCAGCTCTCGATTTTCCGGCTCTCACCCTCATTAGATTTCTGCACAATCATCACCTCTTACAGATCCTAGGTCAACCTCAATGGCTAACGATCAAGAACGGCAGCATAACATACGTCAATTCCATAATCGATAAACTTCCTTCTTCTCAATTTCATCTCAAAACACCTATTACATCTATATCCAAATCTCATTCAAACAAATACCTCTTGCATTCCAATACATCTTTAGAAAGACAAGAATTCGATCATGTCATTTTCGCTTGTCATGCTGATACCACTCTATCCATTTTGGGCGATTTCGCATCGGGGGAAGAGAAGAGGATATTAAGTCAATTTCAATTCGGGAAGAATGTTGCTACTTTACATTCAGATTCAGCTGTGAGTTTGAATTTGCTCTGGTCATGCTTTGAAGAAGAAATGGTCTGACGTTTTACTTAAGTTGATGCCACAGCGAAGAGTCGCTTATGCTGCTTGGAACTATCTTACAGCTACTGATCCATCCGGTCGAGCGAATGTAAACAACGTAGCCTTGTTCGTTCTTCCCCTTATCTTCTATTATTGTCGAGATTAAAGTTACATATAAAGGACATACTGGATGAATCTGCTTCAATCTATTCCCGAGGAAAATTATGGACCCGTATTGGTCACTTTGAATCCACCTTATCCACCAGCGAAAGAGAAGACTTTCGGATCATGGGAATATGAACATCCTCTTATGACTTCTCGATCTATTGCAGCTCAAAGTGAACTGCCGCTTATACAAAACAAGAGGGGTTTATCATTTGCTGGTGCTTGTGAGTTTTAACCGAGACAACGGAACTATGCTGAGAGATGTGTACAGGGACTAAATATGGATTTCACGAAGATGGTTTCACTTCAGGATTAAGAGCTGCAGTGGCTATAGAAGGAGTTACATGTCCTTTTGATATCGTACCAGCAGAAAGAGAAGAAATGTCTGCTTCTTCCGTCTTGGGCTCACTGATCGGTTTCATCGAATGGGTTAGAGGAATACTTTGTTTGCTTGGGATTGGGTTGCTTTGGTCTAGATTGTATAGTATGATAGAGAAGAGGCCGAGAAAGAAGATAGAATAGAATTCATTAGATATCAGTATTGCCAATCATCTCATTTATTGGCCATTTTTCGTGATTCGCTTGTTTCTGACTGTGACTTTACTGCAATTCTCATGATCTGTGCAAGATGTAGCTCGTGCCCTGCTAACGAGATGCTACCGTGCAATCGGAATGTGCAATTAGATGCTCAGTGAACAGGGGTCAAATTCGAAATGACCTGCGAATAGGGGGTTCTCTTTTCAAAAAGCGCTTGTCTCTTTTCTTCTCTCTCTCTCTTTCTTTGTCTTTCAACGACTTGCACACTCTTTCGCTTTTCATTCGCTTTTCAACACCCTTTTACTTTGAACAAACCCAGAGGCAACAATGTGGTGTGACAAGTTGAGCGGATTCAAATCAAAACAGTCTTACAAGCGGAAGGGCTGAACGTGCTTCTTTCAGCTGTCTCCTCATCTTTCCTCTCAAATGTATGCTCTCCTCCCTCGCAGTTGTAGCTAGCTCCGGCTGATATGAAACTCATTTAAGATGGCTCGATGGTGAATCCGACTAGCTATACCCGATTGGGATATAACTAACTCAATCATATAGGCTCTCGCTATCCTTATAGGTCTCTACAAGTCAGCTTCATTCCAATCTCAAAGGAATAGCCAAACTGATTGTCAATAATACCTTATAGTCTTGGCGGAGCTATTCTACTTTTCCTTTATGGCATGTCACTCTTCTACTACACTATCGAATACCAAATCTATGGCGGTATCGGAATTGGAGTTTTCGTCCTTTGTTTGTTAACGGTTTTGGCTCATTCGAATGTGAGTGATCATGGCAGTCACGAGTGGATCAAAACTGATGCAGAGCCTAGAATTCTTACCTATGGACGTGAGCTCAACCGTCTGGGTTACTTTGACGCGGGCTGAACCAACTTCTTAGTCGCTTGGTCTTCTTTCTTTGGCCTTTCAGTATGTGATCTTCAGTTTCTGACTAGCCATCAAAAGCTCACAGTCTTCAAAGTACTAATTATCGTCGCTATTCGTGCTGGCTTTATGCTCTTCCAATTGAACAGAAACAAGGATCACATCACGTTCGCTTCTTTCTTTGCAAAGCTACTCGGATGATATGCTCATGTCTTGTCGATAGATGGTCATGCAATCATGGAGGTCAAATATGGAGTCCAGAAGCAGAAGCAGGCAACAGCACCATGCCTTCTAATTCTGCGTCTTCGACGACTTTACCTTCTGGTTTCTGTACTTCCGGGTTCTCTACTGTTTATACAGCTTTCGCTTTCGCTTTGGCTATCGATTTGGGACTACAGGTAAGTATCATTGAAGGAGAAAGTCTCGTCAGCTGAAAAGCGTTTCATAGTTGTATCAATATTTCATGGCTTGGAGAATGAAGAGAAGAATCGAACATCGGTACTCAGCTTGTTCTTCCAACTTAGGTCGTAAGCCAATATCATCAGGTGCGAGCCCATATTGTAGTGACAGATTGCTTTTTGCTTCCAAGCTTGAATAGACATTTATGCTTGAGGAAGAGGGACAAGATCGTTTGCAAAAGGGGTTTTCACGAGGATTACATTATTTGGTTTTATTTTATGGGCATCTTATTACTGTATTAAACGAAGTATATAACGATTATATCATAACGAACTTTACGACAAGGGTTTTCAATTGCATATTGTACAATTTGGGTTAAGCCTTGCTTTCTGAGATACTGAAGACTGCTGTTCCTTTTCGGTTCAGCTATTTCCCATGTGTTCTTCTTTCTTTGTTGGCAAGTCTGATCGCGACAAGTCATTCATCAGGATCTTCGTTGCGCAGAGCAGACCTGTTGCGAGATGTCAAGAATAGGGAAGCAGAAGAGCACAGGATGGCGCGATGATGGGAAGGTGCTACGAGTCGCTGGATAACACAATCTCGGAAAAGCTACACGAAAGCAATATACCGAACAAAGCAGTCGGATACACAGAATATCCAGCATGATTACTGAGGCGTGGAAATTATGACAGATCAGATAATTAGAAGGATAACAAAAGCAATCATCGACAGGTGTCACTGAAAGCGGAAAGAGATCTGAATACGCAGGATCATCTGACGGGAGAAAGAGCATAAAGTAGAAAGATAGCATGCAACAGAAATCGGCAGAACACAGTTGAAGAAAGACCTGTCATTTTTTCCTTCAATGCCAGCTTGTCCCGCAACCGCTCGAATAGCGAATACCAATGGCTATTGATACCAAGAAGCGATCTGCCAATACCAATGACTCTTCAGCGTCCAAAGCAAAGAAGCCGCGATTGAGCGAGTCTGCAGCAGCAACATCGTCGACAAAACCAAATTTCAATTCTCTCATTTCTACTCAAGAGACTGATTTTCCTCGAGGCGGTGGTACTTCGTTGTCACAAGTTGAAGTCAAAGAAGCTAGAGCTGAAGCGGCGAAAGATTTGTTCGATGTGTCTACTGCTGCTAACAAGAAAAAACGGACTGCTAGCGATGCTTCGAAAGCGCCTGCTGATGGTGTACTGCCAAAGCGCAAGAAATTCAACAATGACAAGAAGAAGGGAAAGAATAATCCAGACTTGATCAAAAAACCAGTCAACCCGGATCAGATTCGAGTAGAGCATCTCAACTACAAGGTGAGACTAGACTATAGTTTCCGCTTATCATAAGGATATCTCTTATACGTGTCATATAGCGTCTTACTGAAGGCACTAATGTTCTAGCCCAAATCATCTCCATTCGCGCATTAGAACTGATAGTCAGCTTACCTAACCAACTTCTCGCTCATATTCCTATTACTGCTATTTCTTCTTACTTCACACAATCTCTCGAATCGAATACGACAGCCAAATCAAATGCGTCACAATCAGATGAAGAGGAATCTTCAGACGAAGAAGAAGACGATGATGTACCTGATCTCTCATCCATGTTCCAAATCGGTCAACTTTTGAACGCTCAAGTGACATCCTCTAAAACAACAGATGTAGCGAGAAAGACTCTTCATCAATCCCAAAAAGCAGACGAGCAATACAGATTATCGAGAAGAGTCGCTTTAACTCTTGATCCTGCGATTTGTTACTCAAAGATAAAGAAATCTGATCTGGTTCACGGAATGGTACTCTACAACGCTGTGGTGAAAAGTATAGAAGATAATGGTTATTTGTTGGATTTGGCTGTTGAGGGAGTGACGGCTTTCCTCACCTTTGATCAAGCTAAGAAAGCCAATGAAGGTCGGTCTTTCGACTTGATTGACATGTGCAAGGTCTGACCGAGTCTGATATGATGACAGATCGCTCCTTTACTATTGGTCAGCTTGTTCCGATCAAGATTCTCAAGATGTCTGGTAACGGCCGGACATGTACTGTGTCTGCACTACAAACGGATGTAGAGAATTCAGTGGTGAGTCTACCTTACTTGCAAACTAGAACATCGCTGAAGGGTTCCATCAGCTCACAAACGCTCCTTCCGTCGATGCAATCCTTCCTATGCTTCTCGTCTCTTGCTTAATTACCGCTCTTACTCCATCCGGTCTCAATGTCAAGTTCCTCGGTTTCTTCGATGGCACAATCGATCTTTACCACTTACCGCTCAAAAATACTTTATCCAAAGATCTCTCCAAACATTACAAGATTGGTCAAAAGCTCAAAGCTAGAGTATTGTGGTCATTGAACAACTCTGCTTCACTCAACGCGAGCGAGAAAACAATTGCTCTGTCTTGTTTACCTCATTTAGTCACACCTTTGACAATGAAAGCAAATCAAGCTGAAATCAAAAACGCATTCCCTGTGGGTATGATTTTGCAAAGTGTGAAAGTATCAAGAGTGGAGAGCGAGTTTGGGTTGGTTTGTGAGATCCTCGGTCCGAATGAAGGTGATCCTAGTGTACCTGCTTTTGTGCATGTTTGTCTTTTCTCTCTCATTGCTTTTACTTCAACATTTCTGATGTTAGCCACACGAGTAGTTATCGAAAGTCTCGGATGAACACTTACAATCCATACCAGCTTCAAGCGCAGGTGGGAAATGGTCCGAAGGAACAATGCACCCTGCTCGAGTTATTGGGTTTGCAGATGTAGATGGCTTGGTTCAACTTTCTTTCCAGCCTTCTGTATTAGAACAAAGGTTCTTGAAAGTAGAAGATGTCAAAATTGGTGAAGTAGTAAAGGTGGGAACGAGATGTATTTCGGCACATGAGGTTTCGCTCATTTCATGACATCTCGAAACACAGGCGACTGTCAAAGGACTTACGGAAAATGCTCTGTTCTTGAGTATTGCTGGCAGTGTGGACGGTTTGGTTTGGGCAAATCATTTCTCAGATATCAAGCTAAAATATCCTGAACGCAAGTTCAAGATCGGCAGCGTTATCAAAGCAAGGGTGAGCACGCATATTCCACTTATGAGACACTGTCATAAGCTGAATTGATGCGTCCGCAGATCTTTTCCGCCGATCCCGAGAAGTTCAGAGTCGCTTTAACACTCAAGAAATCACTTCTGACCTCTGATTTACCTGTCTTGACAAGTATAGAAGAAGCTCAAGTTGGTCAAGATCTGGACGCTGTGGTCAGCAAAGTCATGGATAAAGGCTTGTTCATCGAGCTCTTTGGTGGCTTGAGAGCTTTCGTTCCGATTGCCGAAGCATCGTAAGTGCTGCATCTCGTCTGAAGAATGCTACTGACGTGGTGTGTACAGAGATGAATACCTGAAAACGCTTGAGGGCCATTTTGCTGTTGGCAATGCTCTCCGTGTGCGACTTACGAAAGTCGACGTGCCTAACAAGCAACTTATGGCAAGTGTACGTAAAGCTATGACCACTGCACCTGTAGCAAGTACCTCTGCCACTGAAGATGGACCTATAATCAGCGTCAACGATTTGCGAGTCGGTCAGACATGTACAGCTATCGTCAAAGAAATCCATAAATCAAATTACCTACTCGCTTTACAACCTTCTTCCGCTAAAGCGCTTCTATCTTTCAAAGCTATTGCAAAACAGAAAGAAATCACGCAAGATAAAGCCTCAACGATTTATTCTGTTGGTGAAATTCTGGAAGATCTCGTTCTGGTGTCGAAGAATGAAGAAAGATCTTTGGCGATCCTCGGTTTCCACATTAATACTGCGCCAACGAAGAAAACAGAGCCTTTGCCTACTTCAATCAGCGCTGGAATAGATTTCAATGCTGTCTCAGTTGGCCAGCAGTTCTCAGGTCGTGTCAGTGGCAGAACTCCGAATGGCTTTACAATTCAATTAGCTCGGAATCTCAAAGGTCGCGTTCATCTGACTGACTCGTCAGATGATTATGGTCTGGTGGATGCTTCTTTCTTACCCGATAAGACCATGGTAGAGTGCAAAGTTATCAATCTTGATCTGGATCATAAAAGATTGGATCTTTCGCTGCGATCTTCTGTGGTCGAGTCCGACTCAGCTCTACCGCCCAAAGATCCTGTGATCGGAGGACTAGATGATCTGGTAGTGGGTCAAACCATTCGAGGATTTGTCAAGAATATTGCCGAGAACGGCTTGTTTGTTTCGCTCGGAAAAGACGTGACAGCTCGAGTGCAGATCAAAGTGAGTGATCACACACGCCCTAATTTTATCGCTGAGACAATGTGTGCTTAGGAACTGTTTGATGACTTCGTACAAGATTGGAAAGCCAAATTCTCCCCAGGGCAACTTGTAGAGGGCAAGGTTGCTAAGTAAGCAGACACATATCTGACCGATACACACACTGATGCCTTGTACAAAGAATTGATCCTCTACGAAATCAGGTCGAGCTCACCTTGCGCAAGAAGTCGAGTCCTAAGCCCAAAGAAGAAAAGACTGTCGAAAGCCTGCAAGATTATGCTGTGGATCAACAAGTTCAGGCAATCATCAAGAATATCCAGCCTTTTGGCGCGTTCTTGCGCATTAAAGGTAGCCAGATCAGCGGTTTATGTCACAAAACAGAGGTATGTCCGCGCTTTCACAGCAAGACAACGCTAGATATGCTATTCTTCTTCTTCAGATTGCTGATGAAGCGGGCGACAATTGGGAATCTCTGGTACAGAAGGGTGAAGAAGTTCGCGCGGTCATAACGCAGATTGACACCGAAAAGAAGCGAATATCGTTTTCCATGAAGGCATCAAAGTTGGGAGGTACCGATGAGGCTGCAGAGGAAGATAAGTTTGAAATTTCGGAAGAAGCAGAAGATGAGAGTGAAGAAGGCTCCGAGGATGAAGTAGAAATTTTTCTCGGCAAAGACCCAGCCGATGACGAAGCTGACTCAGAAGAAGAGGTCGATGGCATGGACGTAGATGACAACGCTATGCAGAGCATTGTATGTGGTCTTGAATACTGCCAAAGTCTGCGTTGCTGATTCGCAGCAGTCGGCTACAATGGGATCTCACAACGTGCCAGCACTTTCTGTCGGGCAATCTTTTGACTGGAAGGGTCTATCAGCAACAAGCAAGCAAAGTACTGCGGACAATGAATCGGTTCTCTCGGAAGATGAAGATGAAGGAGGATTGTCGAAGCCTAGCAACAAAAAAGCAGCTCGCTTTTCAGCGATAGAAGACAAAACAGGGGAGATGGCCTCCGATGCACCAACTTCTGAAGCCGAATTCGAGCGATTGCTACTTGGTTCTGCAAACTCTTCCTTCTTGTGGATCCAATACATGTCTTTTTTCATGCAACAGTCCGATCTAGTCAAAGCTCGGCAGATCGCTCAGCGAGCTCTGCAGACCATCAGTTACCGCGAAGAGGATGAGAAACGAAATGTTTGGCTTGCTATACTTAATCTTGAGAATTCCTTTGGCACCGAAGAGTCGCTGGAAGACGCCTTCAAGAATGCAACGCAATCGACTGAGCCGAAACATATGCATCTAAGCTTCATCCAAATTCTGGAAAATGCTGGAAAAATCAAGGTATCTGTGACGTCTCTTGCTGTAATTCGTAATGCTCAAAATCTGTGTTTTACAGGAAGCTGAAGATGTCTTCGAAAGGTTGATCAAGAAGTTTAGCCAGAGTTCCAAAGTTTGGACGATTTATGGGCAGTTTCTGTTTGCGCAGAATCGACCAGAAGATGCCAGAACGCTCCTACCGCGTAGTCTTAAATCGCTACCCAAGCGAAAGCGTGAGTTTGATCTACAAGCTTACTGCTTTCATTGAACCAATTTTCGGCGGCAGATGTCAAGACGATTACCAAGTTTGCCTTGCTTGAATTCAAGACTGGCGACGCGGAACGCGGTCGAACGATATTCTCTGGCATCATCGACACTTATCCCAAGAAGTTGGATCTGCTGTCAATTTACATAGACCAGGAGGCCAAGATTGGTAATATGTCAGCAGTAGAGCAGCTCGTTGAAAAAGGCTTGGAGCAGAAGTTGTCCACTAGTACGTTCTCTATAGTTTGACTGCACACATTACCTCATTCGGCTGTTACAGAAAATGCCAAGTTCCTGCTTAAGAAGTGGCTTAAGATTGCCAAAGATGAAGGTGACGAGACAATGGTCGCGAAGGTCACAGCACGAGCTAAAGAGTATGTGAATGGGCAATAATCTATCTATATCTACTAGACAGACATACATATACCCTCGCATCGAGACTGAATCCAAATAGAAAAGTACAAGCACAAATACCAAACTTATCATAACTATTACTATTTCCCTAGACTGTGCGATGCGATGCCATTACTCTGATTATTATTCCAAAATTCAGCTGGGGAGATGATTCAGCTGCGGAACACCTATCTAGCTCAGATCAACTCACTTCTTAATTCTTCACTATCAAGCGATGAGGTAAGATCTGACTGCTTCTTAAGACCATTCAGATCAAACCGATCTTGCTCGTAATCGGATATTTGGGAATTGCGCGAATGTTGGTCGCCTGTCGAGGAAGCTGTATCGGACACTGCTCCACCTCCGTGTTCTATGTGACTGTTTGATTTCTTTTAGACACATTCTGCACTCTCAAGACATGACTTACTCAAGCAAAAGTCCAACCCTCTGTTCCGCTTGCTTGCATCGCAACTCCAGCGTCTCATTTTCTCGACGCAACCATTCAGCTAGAGATTGATCAGGAGGATGAGGAGACTATAGAACACGCCCGTACCTTTACTCTGTGCAGTCTGGAGATCCTGTTGTAGCTTATGACCTGCCTCCGGCCAAGAATCTTTCTCGTCGGTCTCGTTCATTGACTTTGTGCTAGATTTGTGAGCCAGAGCAGCTTGAAGTTCCTCGTTCAGTTGATCGTTCAGCGTCAGCGTCTCTTCCAGCTCAGTCTGAGTCTTCGTGAGGTCGGTTTGTAGCTGTCGCATCTCACTCTCCAAGGCATCGATCCGTTTATTAGCCTCGCCTTGCTGCTCCTTCTGTGTTCGATCAAAGTCGAGTTGAACGGTCTCGAGACGGTGTTGCAGTTCTTCGTTTTGTGCAGCGGACTCTTCCGAGAAAGATTTGAGCTCTGCCATTTGCGATCGAAGGGCATCTAATTCGGGTTTACTAGCTTCTTGAGAGCGCTGCACCTGTTGTTCGAGGTCCTCATTGCGCGATTTGTGCTTGCTGACTTCATCTCGCATCTTCCTGAGCATCTTTTCGGTTCCACGAACATATTGGACAGCCTTGGTGTGAACATCTTGAAGCTTGTTGTGTTCTAATTGCAAGGCGCGAAGCTCACTTTCCGTTTGAGCAATTCGCTCGTCGTTTCTGAAGCCTTGCGCAGATTCGCGGCCACTAGGACTTGTGACCCTTTCAAGCTGATCCCGGAGGTGACCAGCTTGATCTTCGGATGCCTGTTGTCGGTGCGAAGCATGCCGCAACTGCTGCTGTACTGATTCCAAATCTCGGCGAGATTCGTGATGCGCAGATTCCAGATCTCGCTGTGACTTGGTCCGATGTTCGAGTTGAGCCTCTAGCTCTTGCACGCGACGATATAGTTGAGCATTATTCGATTGGGCAGATATGGAGTTGCCTAGTCTGGGCGAGCCATCTGCTTCGTCGACCGGAATGCCATGATCGATTAATAAAGACCGTAGAAGAACAGCTTTAGTTTCTGACGCTTCAGCTAACCGCGATTGCTCAGACACATCGATATCCTTCGCCAATAAATCGGATTTGAGACGGGCAGTGTCTCGCAGAGATGCTGCATGTTGTGACCGAAGAGCTGACATTTCGGATCGCAGAGACAGCACTTGCTTTTCTAGTTGGACGTGGCGGGCACTCGCGTCTTCGAGATCAGAATGTGCAGCATCGGCTCGTCGAGCAGACTCTTGATGCAGATTGCGAAGAGACTCTGTCTCGACTTGGGCAGCTTTGAGCAAAGCGTCGCTGGGTTGAGGACCTTCCGCGATGGAGCGTTCTCGACTTGCTTTTGCATGGGTAAGCAGTTCAGTGAGACTTCCGTTGGTCAGCGTTCGCATTGCTTCATGTTCCGCTTGCGTGGAGTTGAGCATGCGTTGCAATTCATCTTCTCTGGCGGTAGTAGCATTCAGCTCGGTGGATTTGCTTTCAAGATCAGCTTTCAAGGTTGCTATCTCAGATTGGGAAGCTGCCAAGTCGCCTCTGGCTTTGGTCCATAGACCTTGAAGCTCATCGCTTTGTGCGATGGCTGCATTAAGTGCTGCTTGCGTCTGTTCCAGAGTAGAAATATAGTGCGCTAAAGAGCCCTCAGCCGTTTCTAGTCGTGTTCGTGTATCTTCATGTTCTGCTGTGGCTCGAGAATGCGAAGAAGATATAGAATGAATCTCTTCCCTATAGCTAGAGATGCTGGATTCGTGTGTTTTGACTTTGCGTTGCATGTCTGCATAGTCGCTCAGAGCTCGAGAATAGGAAGATTCTGTGGCTTCCGCTCGGTCGCTAGCCATTTGAGCATGTTCTTCGGCCGATTTGCGCAGTTTTGATTCTTGAAGTAGCGCTGTCTGTATCTGTGCTGCTTTCTTATCGAGATCTACCTTCTCTTCTGCTGTTGCCACAAGCCTTTGTTCAAGTTCCGCTATCCTCTCGCGGTCCAGCTTCGAAGCGTCTGTCGCGGAACCTGATTCGATCGCAGCTAGCTTTGCACGGTAGAAAGATGCTTCTTGGACGGCCAGCGCACGAGATGCTGATGCTTGGTGAATAATTTCTTCAGCAGAATTACTCCTTTCGATCATTGACGCCTAGAAACTCGTTAGTGCCAAATAGACATTGAAGCCAGACAATGGATACCTTGACACTAGCCAGCTCTTGTTTCATCAGGACTAAAGCTTCCATTAATTTCTGTGACTGAGTCTGAGCTTGTACGTTGTTTCCGCTGCCGAAAATAGCCATGGATTTAGCAAGTTGCGCATCAGCTTCTTGTTGACCAGCATCTGGCAAGAGGAAGCCTCTCTGTGTGGCCACTGTCAAAGCAGCATGCATCCAAGGCGGCGGCGAGTAATCGGATTGCTGTTGTGGAGGGACCCTTGAGTTTTGCTGTGGTGCATCTTGATAATAAAAAGCATCGTTCTGCGCAGTTATGGGAGTGGATTGATTTGACATAGGAGACTGTAGCACATTATTTTGATCTTTTTGGGAGTACTGAGACTGTTCTGAACGGGTATTTGACGCAGGAGAGGACGGATCTATATTGGGAGATTGGAAACGAGGATCATCATATGAAGCTTGTTCAGCAGCTTTGACTTGATGGGGATATGGAAGTGCGGCAGGAGGATCAGGCGAAAGTGAGCGAGCAGTTGTGACTTCGGCTGGTGGTTGAACAGGTCTGCGATATTGCTGTGATTCATCCACAGGAGACTTGGATCTGTTGCCATCTTGTGCAATAGGCGATTTAGATCTGACAAGCTCATCCCCTTCTCTTCTTGGTCTGGCAGGGGGAACATCACGATTTATGTCTTTTTGCGGAGGAGTAGAATAGGATTGTTGCAAATCAGCAGCTACAGGCAAGCCATTGCTTAGAGGTATTGTGCCATTACTTCTTACAGGCGTTTCTGTTTGCATGGCTTGACCGAAGCTGGAACTAGGAGCTTGAGGTTGCACACCTAGACCTTTGGTCGGCGAAGCCGCTCGAGTGCGCACAGTCTCTTCCTGCGGAGCCGGAAGCGGAGATTGAGGAGGAGGAGCGGTATTATTTGACACTTTGCGATTGTTGGCAGCTTGAGAGTTTCGATTTGCATCAGGTGGGTATTTTATCTTGGCTGTTCGTTCAGACATCACTCGTCAGCGATAGTGATTCAAGTACCGATGAACTGACCCGTATCCAATATGTGGACCATGTGAGTATCATCTGTTCGCTTCGCAGTATAGCTTTCTCCTCCAAGAACGAAAACTTTGTTCTGCCATGAAGCCATTGCATGACCTGATCGGCCTGAAGGAGCAGGGCCCATATTTTGGAACATATACCATCTTTGATCTACCATACTGCTTCAGCATATTAATCAGATAAACTTCATGCGGAACTCACTCGTAATCTTGAAGGCAGCTAGATCTTCGAGATCTTTGCCATCAACACCTCTTCCACCGAAGACGTACATCACATCATCGACGAGAGTAGCGGAATGACCTTCTCTAGGAACAGGGATGTAGCCAATGCAGGATAATTCAGTCCAAGTTTGTGTGTTGGTATCGTATTGCCAAGTATCGTTATAATGGTATTGTCCATCTGTCCCACCAAAGACGTATATGTTGTCACCGAAAGTAATGATTGTGTGACCTGTTCGTTTGGGTGGTGAAGTGCTATCCGAAGTAGGCTGAAGTTCCGTCCAATGAGCGTTTCCAGCTTTTACTGTGCACAACCACCTGGGTAAGTTCGAATGAACTTTAAGTGTAACGGCTACGCACATTTCTGCAAATCAAAGGACCACATGTCATTCAAGAAGCTCCCATCATCGCTCTGACCGCCAAAGATATAGAACTTGCTTCCGACCATAGCAGCAGCATGTCCATATCTTCCTTCAGGAGCAGGTCCAGCAATCTTGACTCTAGTCCATTCATGGGTGCCTGCGATTTCGTAGACAATCAGCTTCTCATCTTACCTCCGAAGCAAGAAATGTAAACTCACTCAGGTTGAGCAAGTATAAACCATCATCTTGAGCTTGACTGGGATCGATTTTGGTATCACCACCCCAAACGATCAATACATTGCCAACACCAACACTAGCGTGACCAACTCTTGGACCAGGTACTTCTCCTCTAGTTTCCACTAATCCGACATTTATACTACCGGGAGGTGGTATTTGACCATTGACGAGTGGAACAGAAGGAGAAGGAGTAGGATTTGGAACACCTTGCAAGACGTATAAATCGTTTCGGACTACATCTTTAACCAAACCGCCAAAAATGTATAGATCGGCAGTTGGACCTTTGGAAATGGAATTGACTGAATGACCATATCTAGGAAAAGGAGGTGGGGATATTGTGTTGGAAGGGGATTGAGGTCTAGAATCGGCTAAGGTAGGCGGAAGGTAGTTTAACACTCTTTGTGACCAGGGATAGATAACGGTTGAGGGAGGTTTGTTAGGTCCGCTACTGGGAGTATTCGAGCGTGGACCATCAGGCTTATTAGGACCATTGAGAACTGGCCCTTTGGCAATTGGCGGTCCTCGCTGTTGTTGCAAATTAGGAGGAGCTGAATGACCAAGCGAGTTTGGCGGTTGCTGTGAGCCTTGAACTTGCTGGTGAATAGAAGGCTGAGGACCTTGAGCGCCTTGAGAAGCGCTAAGCCTGACAGTGCCTTGACTTGAAGGAGGAGGAAATTCAGCTTTATTAATTGTTGGTGGACTATTGGTATCCTTCTTCTTCGATTTAAAGAAGCTCATGATGCCTCTAGATCGCTTCTGTTCAGGTGAAGATTCAGAATGCCTTCTTGCTCTTGTCCGACGCGATTCTGGTTCTTCTTCGAAAACGGAAACTTGAGTAGGTGGTGGTAGTGGTGCTCTATTTCCAGGAAAGGAGAACTCGGGTCTGGAAGGAGGATGTTGTTCAGTTGGAGACGGACTGGCTGAGCCAGGTATAGATGGAAGTATAAGGGTTGTGTGATCGTTAGCTCGTGCAGAATTGGCTACAGGCGGTCCTTGCAAATGAGGATGAGGCCGAAGGATTTGCGCGACTCCCGATGAAGCTTGACTGGAATCAGAGAGCCTCTGACTTTTAGGCGTGCCAGCAAGTAAAGAGCTTAAGGAACGAGATCTTCTGAGCCAATTGCGGGATCTTGAAGAACGGCTTGAAGCTACAGAAGAGTCGGATTGCTTCCTTGCGTGTCGTTGAGAATCCAGAGCGACCTTCAAATCAAAGCTTGCAAATGAAGCCCTGCAATGTTGTGAAATCGAATATAGCTATTTCAAAGTTGCATGTGGGCGGGCAGGCTAGCAAATTTATAAGGAGGGTATCACGCTTTGGCAAAGAGGTATGTCTGATGTCCAGCAGCAGGTCAAGTGTGTTGTTAGAAAACACACGAATTCGAAGACAGGAGCGAGCGTTGAACAAAGTCGTTTTTTGCTTCTAGTACAGCAAAGGGTCGTAAGGCGTGATCGTAAAGGGAGGGCAGCGAGTCTCCTTGAGCTGCGAGCAAACTCAAAGTGGAGGGCTTAGAACAAGCAGGCGCGAAGTCAATATTCGGGAAGTCGGTAATTCCTCTGTATAGGTTCGTCTATGCAACACTATGCTGCCCGTGTGTTCTTATGCGAGTCCACTCTCTCAGCTGAACCGAGGCAAAGAAAATGTACCTTGAGCAACTCGACTATCCGTCGCGTGATCAAAGGATGTTCCAGACTTCCAGTGAGTAGCCTCTCTTTCACTTTGCTTTTCGAGAGCTCAGGATGCAGTGACGCGTTTTCTAGACCAGTTCTGCTGCATAGTTGAAAGCGGATCACATGCACCTTTGGGGATAAGAGCAATGCTATTGCGTTTGGAGTTCAGCAACCGCCTGTACATCAACAAGCTTTGATGGTAGACCGCACAGAGCATATAGAAAGGTTCAGCTACATGACATTACTGTCGATATAGATCGAATGCTTCTGGCAATTCCGACGTGCAAGCATGGTGCTGTGTCTGATCAAGATACGAGTGCGAACAAGAGATACAAGACAAGAACAGAGCAGAGAATTGTCAGAACTCTCGCTGACTCTTGAGAGACAGCCAAGAGTGGCAGGATTGGTCAAGAAGATTGACTCTGCTAGCGGATCCAGCCCAAGTCCTATACGATCACATCACTGCAGATTGCGCGAATGTCTGAGAGGACCTTTGCTGCAGCCAAGACGACAAAGAGCATAAAAGGTGTTTCCGTTTGATTGACCGAACGCGCTTCTTGCAGATCCCACCACTTTCACAGACAAGCACAACAGCAGACTACGATCCAATGGACTTCCCAAGCAACGCAACGCTTCAGCCAAAGCCTTTCAAGGTTGATATTCCAGATGAGAAAGTCAAGCATATGAAAGACTTGATCAGGCTGGCTCCTCTGCCTCCTGATTCGTATGAGACCAAGCTGGAGACTCGAGAATATGGTGTGACTGGTTCTTGGATGCAGAAGGCAGTTCGTGAGTGCCTGCACACAAGACGGTTTGAGGACAAACACATGCTGAGAAAGCAAGTGGTGTGTTGCAGCATACTGGCGTGACTCTTATGATTGGAAGAAGTCTCAAGAGAAGATCAACCAGTATCCTCATTACAAGGTCGATATCCCAGACAAGCAAGGGTACAACTATTCGGTTCATTTCATTGCTGTCATGTCGAAAGACCCAAAAGCTATTCCTTTATTGCTCTTACACGGCTGGTCAGTTCTCCTATCTATGACCTATCTTTATTCACTGATGAGATCTTCGAGTATTTAGGCCAGGCAGCTTCGCTGAGTTCCTCGCGCTCATTCCCTTACTGGCGAAATCTACTTCACCAGCTTTCCATCTCATCGCACCGTCTTTGCCTGGATTTGGCTTCTCTTCACCACCTCCTCTAGATAGAGATATCGAGCCCTTGCAAGATGTTTCGTATTTGATGAATAAGTTGATGACAGGTCTTGGTTTCTCTCAATGTGCGTACTTGATTCATTCATTTCTTTCAAGGAAGATTAGTGAATTGTGTGTTGCACAGATGCTGCTCAAGGCGGTGATCTTGGTTCCTTCATCTCTCGCGATTTGGCAAGACACTACCCAGAGAATTGCAAAGCTTATCATGGTCAGTCTTTGTCTAGTCAAAGTATGCTCTGCTAAGAAATTGAATACAGTCAATATGGCCATGGCTGGTCCTCCTGCAGGTTATGATTTCGAGAAAGCACCAGAATCGGACAAGAAACATCTCGCTCGAGGTAAACACTGGCGAGAGAATGGTCAGGCTTATGGCGATGCACATGGAACAAGAACATCAACCATAACGCATGTTGTCTCTTCTTCTCCCGTTGCTATGCTCGCTTGGATCGGAGAGAAGTTTTTGGAATGGACCGATGAAGATTTATCTTTGGATCTGATTTGTGAATACATCTCGTAAGTACAAGTTCACCTTTCGTGAATTCAATCTGACGATCTATTAGAATCTACTGGTTGACCGAAACATACGGTACCACTTTGTACTTCTATCGAGCAGTATGTCACTCTTCTTTCCATCTCTGACTATATTCCTTATTTTCCTCATCTTCCACTCAATAGTTCTCACGCAAGAGTTCAAGTTCTAGACCAGAGCATTCGGGAGATGTGCCATTCGGGTACAGTTTGTTCCCAAAAGAAATCTTCCCCGTACCGAAATCTTGGGCTGCTGGGTTTGGCAACTTGCAATACTTTAAGGAACATACCGAAGGAGGACATTTCCCTGCTACTGAGAAACCTGAACTTTTGGCTCAAGATCTGATTGAATGCTTTAGCCAGATCTTCAAGCGAGGTAACCAGGCTAACCTTTGAAGTGATGGCAAGGTGACGATTTGATTGAAGAGGCTTACAAGGATTGTACAATGCAAAATTACAAATACATAAATGCTGAAAACGATTACTGCTTTCACAAGTGAAGGGGATTCTCACATCCACGATCCCCCTTAAACACCCATACAACCAACAATCGATCATCGGCTTCCTTGACCACGATTTTGAAGCGGGCATGGCAGCCTGACAAAGAGATAAGCATTCTATTTACTGAAAATATCGAATGACAGCCTACCGAGTCTCATCTAACTGACAGCCAGGACGCTTCCTTTGCTCGCACTATGCACCTTTCTCCACAGATATCCCCTTTGCTTTAATGGTGCTGAAATCTTGCCTCTCTTTTGCATGGTTCCTTCAATAGCTTGCATCCTATATTGAGCGCTATTCGTAATCGGTCGCATTGGAAGAGGTTTAGTAGTAGTATTAGGTGAAGAGAAAGTTTGCAACATGACGGAAACTGTATAGATTTCATCTTCGCTTGGTGACCATGATTTCGAGTGTGAGACGATTCTCTCTTCTTCTTCTGCTTCTGCTTGAACCATCGGTATTGACGGAGAAGAAGAAGATTTAGATAGAGAGAAATACTTGAGTGAACGAGAAAGAAGTGATGCGGATTCGTTTGAGATAGGAATAGCCGGAGCGGAAGCTAAGTCGGGAGTGATGGAAGAACTAAAGGTGTTTTCAAGGGAGGCTTTGCGAGGTCGTAAGAGTGGATCGATCTTTGTGAAAGTAAGAGGTATGGAAGGTCTTCGTTTCAGTGGAATAGCATGACTCGTGTTGTCAAGAGGTGAATAGATTGAACCATCATGGCCATATGAGTCTACCACGTCTTGATCTTCAAAGAGAGAGCGCCTTCGAAGACTAGAAGCTGGCGGAGATTCGATAGTAGAGAGGGAGGAACCAGAAGATACGCTTGAGGCAGAATCGTACGAAGACAGGTCACTTTCTTGATCCCGTTCATCGCAGCAGAATTCGCAGTCCTGACAGCATTCACACATATCCATCGCTTGCTGCTCATCAAATAACAAGTCTACACAGCATTCTCTTGCTTTGCCCTTGCCAAAACTTCTAGATAAGCCGATAAGGCTAATTGGTGTGTGCTTCTGAGCAATCGTGCTAGCACAGGCTACAGCAGCAGCGGAGTGCATCGTCGTAGTGGGTTATTTGTAGAGATGAGATGAACGCTGTGTAAGAGCAAGCGGTGCATTATTGAGTCGAAAGGCAAGTGCCACGCGGGATTACATAAATCGAGTGGGCATGTTTTAAAAAGACACCATGACACGACACAGCGCTATGTATTCCTGGTATCAGACTATGCATAAGTATGCAATCCAGCGCAGCGACATTGGCGAGATTTGTCAGGCGAATACAAAAGCACATCAGGCAGCAATGTAGTCCATACTATATCACCGCACCGCAAGCCAATGTAATACAGACAGTCCCAACAGCAGAAGATTTACCAATGTCGGTATTTGATAGGCGAATCTTACACCGCATAGCAAAGTCCAGCTCGCTATAATGGTCATGCTGTGCAGCACAATCTGGCCAGCTCTTGAGCTACTTGGTATTCAGCGCCAAGCTCCTTGTGAAGAGAAATGCGGACAAACATACTTTTCATGCTTGACCGGAAACACATCTCCTCCTTTTTGACCAGCATGGACCGCTTCATACCACAACAAGAATCCAAGTACAGGAAAGATGTTGTGATCCGAAGAGAAAGGTTTCCACCATCCTGCTGATAGATTGCGGATCCAGACTACTAATGTTGGTGCTTGAATAGGTACGATCAGTAAAAGAAGCAGTAAGATGGAGAAGTGGTAAGGTGTTGAGGGATCGGTTACTAGTAGAGATAGAAGAGCCAAGACAAGGAAAGCGAATTGACTAGGCGCAAAGAAGAAGACAAAGAATAGTAAAGCCAGAACAGATGTCAATCTTCGAGTAGAATTTGGTGCATCGCTTGTCGATAGAGCACTAATATGCAATCAGCTCCATCCTTTGTGAGATGCGAGATGCTAGCAATCTACCTTGCAACAATAGGCAGAAGTCTTGCTAGATACAAGCGGCTAGATTGTACCGAGGTCGAAACAGCGAAAATCAAATATGCCAGCAAAGCGACCACCATAGCAGACATCATGAAGATTAACGGAGCCAGAATAGCGAAGATGATCCGATTAGTGCCCAAAAGAATACTCTGTAGCCAATTACTTCTCGGAAAGATTTGAGCTGCTATGGCTTGAAGAATAGCTAAGGTGAAGAGTGAGCAAGACCAGACAGGTAATCGAGTTCGCATGAAGATTATCCATCCAGTGAAGAAAGAAGGCATTGTGCCTGCGAGCGTAAACATGAGACCATACTTTCGACAAAAGAGACAGCTCACCTGTTCTCATGAACTCCTTGCTCTGTTCTCTCAATATCAACAGCACTAAAGCAATAGGCCAAGCAACAAAGACAATTCGGTAATGCATTAAAACAGTCTTAGCTGTTTCCCAACAAGCTATCGAAAGGGTCAAAGAAGTAATTGTTGCACACTCAGGATCTTGATATAATTGCAGTTGCAGAGTTGAAGAAGTCAATGCAGCGATAAAAGGAGCATTGCCGTGTAGGTGTATGTTAGCCGATAAAAAGTTTGGAAAGTAATGAGCTTCGAAGTGAGATGGAGTGCTTGCTTTCAGCAGAGGGGCAAATACAGCTATATGATTTTATCAATATCGATGTAATATGGCCTCGCAGTACTTACGTTGACATTTAGATGATCTTTCTCTCTGCGAGTCTAAACGATAAACGACAAGAGATGATGCCAAATCTGTGAAACTCCAAGTCGAAATGAGTTGCTTTGGGATGACAGAAATCTTGTAGCCGAAAAGAAGGATCCCTGCATTAGATTTTTTAGTCGATTGCTAGGAAGGGATAGAGCTACGTACGAAATAACGATAAGTCAATTTGCGCGCTTTCTGATGCAGCGGACGTCCTTATGAAATCATCCATTCTGTTCCCAGTTATACCAAGTGAAATTCTTTTGGACTTCTCAAGCAATCCGAGAGGGACTTCCCCGACAAACATGCCTTTGTCCTGATTGCTGGTTAGCTTATCGAGAAAAGACGCAGGTAAACGAGGCAGATGTGAGAGTTCATGATATTGACAATCTTCTTGACCCTCACTTTTGCACGTCCTTAAGATGACGGTTTGGTGTGAAGACAGAAACGAGAGTTGCTGATCCTTTGCCCCATTTGTCAAGCTTAATAACTCCTTGAAGTCAGATATTGATTCCGTTATCCTTGTTTGCATCAAGTCATTCAATACCAAATGCTTCTTAGCTGCTGCTATTCTCTCAGCCAAAGGTTTCGTCTGGCCGCTTTGCCGAACATCGACCATATCCAAGAGAGCGGCGGCAATTTTCTGGCGTAATTGATCACACCATACCATAGCCACATGATCCACAGGCGAATAAAGATCAGGTATAGAAGTGGTAAAGAGCGTAAACCCATTTTCTTCCCGTACTAGAGAATTGATCAGAGTAGCATCTGAAGAAATTTGGATATCTGCTGTTCCTCCAGAAATTGAGAAGAGAGCTACTTCTGCTAGTGGATGAGAAGCTTGAGGTTGTTGAGAGTAGGATTTCCAGTAGGCGTTGGTAAGGGAATAGAATGCTTCCACCCCTGAATCGATCGGTGCAGGTGGATATGAATGAGGTGTACTGAGTGTAATGATGGTATTGATACTAGAGGGTTGATATCGTTTTGTGAGAAATAGATGTCTTGCTATAATTCCACCCATGCTGTGAGCGACAATAATGACTGAAGATGGAATAGGATTCTCGGGACCGTGAATATGAGTGGAAGTTGAATGATTGTATAGCGAAAGGATGTGATTTATTGCATCGACTGCATATTCTGATTGCTCAAACAGAGTTTCCCCATGAAATGCAGAGAAATCCTCGTTGAAATCCACTGTAAGGCGGATCTCAGAGCCTCATTCCGTACGAGAGATGTAAACTGACGAGCAAAGAAGTCCAGATTGCGCACATAAGCGTTCCACAAGTCGTTCTTGGGTGTAGCTGGAGATTGATAGAATTGTCTTGCAGCAGCAGCAGATATTGATCTGACTTGTTTGTACGATCCAGCATTGCCAGGAATGAATAGAACAGGTACGCCTTGCACCTGAGAGAGAGAAACAGCAGCCAACATTTCAACGAATTGCTCTATATGTCATTTGACGAGAAGTCATGCACGCCGTTTGATAGATCCAAGTCCCAGCCTGCTTCTCTATATAAGTGTAGCGAATATTTCGACGATAGCCTGCTTGGTACGCCTTCCATATGAATGTATAGAGGACTCATGTAGGCCATCTTGCAACCGCCTTCAATGGCCTGAGTTACAGCAGCGCTCATCGCAGCTGCAGGGAATCCTAGTAGCAATGATATGACGCATAGCAAGGTATACCCATTCTCAAGCATTCCTTTGCTCTAAGTGGTCGCTCTGGGTCAAGACTGCATCATTTACTTGCACTCAAATAGCGATACCAAAGAGGCAAAGGGATATACCGCGATTCTGTGCATGGAGTTACCAGATGAGCTGGATCAGCTGCTAAACAGTGGACCAGTGACTGCAGAAGAAAGGCAGCAATTGAAAGAGAAACTTGGGTTTGATGGGAAAATCGATAAAGCAGCGATACGAAGGGATTTGGAGGATCGCTTCCTTAACCCTAAAGCTAGACTACCTTCTCATTGGCTGCAGGATTTCCAAATGTGCTTTCTTACTTCCAATCTTGTTTGTACAAACTCGTTGCTGAATGAGAGCTTGGGATGATCGATCAGATGTTGGCGGAATCAATTGGATATAAGAGAACTGCTACACCTTGAAACATCTATTCCTTTCACTACTCTTGAATTCCAAACTTCCGGGCTAGATGGCCACGTCACAGGATACAAAGAAGTCAGTTAACCAGTAGCATCGCTATCTTCTCACTCGCTGATTGTAATCTAGGTCTCTCGTATTACTAACCGGTCAGCTGATTCAAAGACATCGACATCAATGCAAAGGGCTCCAGCAGATCATTCGACTTTCATTCGAGGAAAATCTGGTTACTTTCCTTTTGCTCCTGGCGGTCTTGCTGCACCAGAATCTATAGCTGTAAGAGAAGCGGCAGATATAGTGGAGAAAATGGAGAAGGGCTTCGAACTGGCTTCAGGCGGGATTCAATCTATACCGCCTGGTTTCGAACGAGGTTTGGACTTCAGTGAAGACGCAGGTAAGGTTTCTGGTACTTCTTGTTCAGTAAATGGTCTGAACAGTATAGCTCAACAGATATGTATATGGATGGACCAGCGCCTCAAATCACGCCCATCTACAAACCTGTCATATCCCGGACATTCGCTAATGTACGACCATACGTGTAATGTGCTTTGTATCTCTGACATCCTCTTTCAGGGCGCTTCAATGGTTCCAGACCGACCAGGTCCAGAGCTTGATCCCGCTGTGGCCGAACTGCTTCCCAAAGAGGTATGACCCGCTCCGCTGAAATGCGTCAAGCTGATGCACGGCGAACATAGCGTCCTACTGTATCTGAAGCACATAAAGCGACTAAGCGCCGACCTGTGGTAGCCAAGCGCGATTGGGCTCATGTTGTGGATGTCAACAAGGAACTCGTCAATTTCCGCGAGCTTGTACCAGATATGGCTAAAGAAGTAAGTTACAATTCTGTAGGAAAGCATTCGACACACTGAAACTCCCATTCTTAGTATCCTTTCGAATTGGACACTTTTCAGAAAGAAGCCGTTTATCATATGGAACAAGGCGATAGCGTTTTCGTCGCAGCTCATACTTCAGCAGGTAAAACTGTAGTAGCTGAATACGCTATAGCACTATCTATCAAACACATGACTCGAGCCATTTACACTTCACCTATCAAAGCTTTGTCAAATCAGAAGTTCAGGGACTTCAAGGACGTTTTTGGTCAAGATAATGTTGGAATCCTTACTGGAGATGTGCAAATCAATCCTGAAGCTGGCTGTCTGATCATGACAGTAGGTTTATGAGTTCATCTTCCACAATGTTGGCTGAAATTACTATGTTAGACCGAAATCTTGCGAAGCATGCTGTACAAAGGTGCAGATCTGATCAGGGATATCGAGTGGGTTATCTTTGATGAAGTGCACTATGTCAACGATCTGGAGGTATGTATCAATGTCAGATCGCAGAATCGCAGCAATTTATAAACTTGCCTTGCAGCGAGGAGTGGTCTGGGAAGAAGTCATTATTATGCTACCAGAACATGTTGGCATAATTCTACTCTCGGCTACAGTACCCAATACCAAGGAGTTTGCCGATTGGGTCGGGTGAGCTCCTTTCATTACCAGGTATCTCTTTATTCTGATGATTACGACAGACGAACAAAACAGCGTGACGTCTATGTCATTTCTACGGCAAAGCGACCTGTTCCACTAGAGCACTTCTTATACGCTGGGAAAGAGATGCACCAAGTGATTAGCAAAACAGGAGAGTTCCTTGACTCAGGGTAAATGTTCTTCTTCTCCAAATCCCTTGTTGTACTAATTGCGGCCACAAAGTATAAAAGCAGCTAATGAATCACTCAAGCGGAAACAAGAGAAAGAAAGAGAAGCGGCTGCAGCGGCTCAACCATCTCGCGGTGCTGTAACGGCCAGAGGATCTGGTCTGGGTCGCGGAACATCTCGAGGTGGTCCACCGCAACGAGGAGCACCAGTCATGCGAGGTCGCGGAGGCGGACGAACAGGAGCTCAACAAGATCGCAATCTTTGGGTTCATCTGATTGGTTTGCTCAAGAAGAAGGAACTTCTTCCGGTTGTGGTCTTCACTTTCTCCAAGAAACGATGTGAAGAGAATGCGGCAAGCATGCCAAATACTGATCTGTGCACGTCTTCAGAAAAGAGTGAAGTCCATATCGTTATCGAAAGGAGCTTAACAAGACTGAAAGGTTGGCGATCTTCCCAATCTGCATATATCTCATGTGCTAACTCCGAGACAGGGTCTGACAAGGATCTACCCCAAATAAACCATATGCGTGGCCTACTCAGCAGAGGTATTGGTGTGCATCATGGTGGTTTGCTCCCTATCGTAAAAGAAGTGGTCGAGATCCTGTTTGCTCGAGGATTGGTCAAGGTTCTGTTTGCCACAGAAACATTCGCAATGGTAAGTACACAGCGAGTTTTCATCGGCATTGCTGACCTGTTCCTAGGGTGTCAACATGCCTGCAAGGTGTGTCGTATTCTCGGGCATTCGCAAACATGACGGTCGCACCTTCCGAGAGCTGCTTGCTGGCGAGTACACTCAGATGTCAGGAAGAGCAGGAAGAAGAGGACTCGATGCTACTGGTGTCGTTCTGGTTGTTTGCGACGGCGAAGTTCCAGAAGTACGTCCGATTTACAGGCTCGCCATCAATGCCTTACTGTACCGTCTAGTCTGCCGTACTTCACAAGATGATGCTGGGGTCACCAACAAAATTAGCTTCTCAATTCCGTCTCACATACAACATGATTCTGAATCTACTTCGAGTTGAAGCGCTAAAGGTGGAAGACATGATCAAGCGAAGTTTTTCCGAAAATGCCACACAGAGACTGGCACCTGATCAGCAGAAAAAAGTTACTGAGGGCGAACGAGAGCTTTTGTCTATGCCAAGTTTGGATGATTCTCCTCGCGCTTCCCAAATCAGGCAATATTACGATCAATCCAGTCGCCTCACATCTCTGAACCAAGAAGTGACCGACGGAGCTATACAGCATCCTTCAGCTACCAAAACTTTCGCTAGCGGTCGAGTAGTCATACTCAGAGACACTGTAAGCTAGGGTCGAAAAAGGCTAGCAAGGCTCTGATTTGTGTGTGCAGCATTTCCCAGGGAGCGCTGCTGTCATACTTCGGCCTGCACCAATGTACATGGCCGTAACGGCTTCGTCAGAAGATGGTCTGTTGGACAACACCAAGGCATATATCGTGCTGTCTTTTGTATCGAAAGGAGTCCGATCACGAAGCAAAGGCACGTCTCATGAGGCAAATCTGTGCATAGACTGACACATTCTACCAAGACATCTCTCCTGATGCTCTAGCTCCGCTCTATCCTGCTCGTCTGACCGAGAAGCCCGAGGACTTAACATTCGAAGTTACAGTTGTCCCAATAACCAGCTTTGCCTTGATAACAAAGCACAGCATACGCGTGAGTGAATCTATTCTGACAGACCTGCAAAAAATAACGTCGATATAGGTCGATGTGGTCGGAATTCTCGACAAGCGGCATCAAATCTATTTGGATCAGGCAACAGAAAGCATGCATTCGCTTTTACCTCAACTCAATCAACCTCAATATCTCGATATGGAAGCTGATTGGTCAAAGATCCGAAGTATCGAATTCCGGGAAGCCCTTAATAAGCGAAACAAGCTCTTTGGCGAGCAGGAAAGGCTCAATGTAGATTTGGATGAGGACTTCTTTAGTATAGTAAGCTTCCATCCTTCTCTCCATGAACTTACACGCTCATGTAAATTTTAGTATCAAGCTGTGCATGCAGAAACGCTATTACGAACCAAAGTAGCAAAGTGCGCAGCTCTCATCAATTTCTGTCCGATGTAGCTGATTCGAGTCCATAGCCTACGACTATCCTTGTCCGATCAGAACCTGGAGCTCCTACCAGATTACGAACAGAGAATAGCAGTGCTCCAAGAGCTACAATTTATCGATGAAAACAGTACAGTCTTGCTGAAAGGTCGAGTGGCTTGCGAAGTAAGTTCTAGCGGGATCGCTACTGTCTCTCTCAGAACCGATCTCATCGGATTACTCTTTGACAGATCAATTCAGTCAATGCGCTCATCCTGACTGAGCTCATTTTGGAGAATGTTCTGTCACAATACGAACCAGAAGAAGTAGTCGGCATGCTGTCTGCACTCGTATTCCAAGAAAAGAGCGACGTCACGCCTTTCTTGACTGCCAGACTCCAAGAGGTGATTGTTTCAGCGCGCTTTCCCTCAAAGCGATACTTACTAAACGAAAACTTACTGCACAAAGGGTTTGGAAGTCATGAAGAAGATCTCTGAACGAATTGCGCGTATTCAGACTGAGAAAAGAGCAGACATGCTAGGGGAAGAACCAAACAGTGTTTTACGAATCGGATTAGTGGAAGTGGCCTATGAATGGGCTAGAGGAATGGTCAGCTATTTGCCGGAACAAGTCTAAAGCATTGATGCTGATTTCATGTGATTGCCCAGGCTTTTGCGCAAATTACGGACTTGACAGATGTACAAGAGGGCACTATTGTTCGGGCTATTACTCGCTTAGACGAAACATGCCGAGAAGTACGAGATGCCGCAAGGGTGATTGGCGACGCGGCACTGTATCAAAAGATGGAAGCTTGTCAGAATCTCATCAAGGTTTGTTCAGATTGTTTACAAACGGAGATTGCGCTGATACCGGTTTAACAGCGAGACATCATCTTCACTAATAGTTTGTATCTCTAATTGAATGTAGAAATAGACAACTACTTGCTGCAATTGTTTATGTAGTCTTGACCTCAGTTGAATCTTCAGGTTGCTGCACCTTTGGTTCTTCTGCTTGACTCTCGTCAACAGTACTCTCGCTGTCGATTGCCATTTCTCCTTCTTGCGAAGCTGATAGAGCTTTGTCTGCGATCACTTCTTCTTCCTCTTCGGGATCTTGTTCGTCGAGATTGACATAATTCAATACTTCGAGATCAGAAGTTCTATTCCTCAACAATGAGCCTGACAAGGGTGGACCGGCAGAGTACAAAAGAATAAAGCTGACCGTTGTTGTAAAAGTTTGACTAAAGCTGTTCTGTTTTGATCTGGATCATCAACGAAAAGCGTTTTGCCAGTCGCTCGGGAATGGAAGCGCATGTTTTCGTAAACGTTTGCATCATTTAACCTTGCTACCTGATCAGCTGACTGTGATATCATTGAATGCTGTATCAGCTGAATTACTTGAATATGAAAGAGAGAAAAACCGACTTTAACGATCAAATAAGGTTCTTCAATCCTAAAAGCGTAATCCCTATTGTTTTTCACCCCTTGTAAATAATCCCTACATTCTTGCGGAACCAGCAATTGAGTATAAGGCAGCCGTTTCAACGGTATAGAAACTTGAGCGAAAGTTTTCAAGCCTTCTATATTGATTGAAGTATATCGGAGATCAATATAGCGCAAGAAAGGGAAAAAGGCCAGTATGGGTAAAGAGTCGTTTGTTATTGTTCTATTGTAAGAGACGTCCAGAGATATTAGGGAAGCTCCTAAAGGCAGAATGGAAGCAATGGAAAGCATAGTTGTGTTCGTATTCCGTAGGACTAGCGAAGCGAGAGAAGATAGTTTGGAGATGTTCTTAATGTGACTGCTAGACCGGTCAGATGCGTGAAGACGTTAAAATAAAAGAAAGCATACGATTCGTCTAGAGGCATATCGCGTCTAATATTTCGTAAGCCGTGTTCCGAACGCGAAAGGAAGAGAAACTCACAAGATCAGGCATCTAAGATCTCGCCATACAGGTTCTGACTCTTGCGCGCTAGATTGCAGTGCTTCCAGCAGAGAAAGATCCAGGTCTTGCAATTCCAGTATCTCGATTTCGCGCAAAGTCTTGAAGTGTTGCAAGAGAGGAAGAGTGAGCCGCCCTGATAGTCATTGCAATGTCAGCGTGATTGCACATACTCGCATAGCAGTAGTGTATGAATGAATTTACTTTCTTCGACCAGCCAATCCAGAGCATCTTGCGCTGATTGCACATCGTCTGGCATTTGCAGGTCCCCATTCTTCAGACTCAGCGCTTGCAAGTCCTTTGATAACCCTGTATCTTCAGACATCTCTCTGTTCCGGATTATTCGACTTGCTTGTCTTGAATCAACCACTTGCTTCTTGTAAAATGGAAGCTCAAGCTATTCAACAGCAACTGCTGCAACTCTCTAAATCATTAGTCTCCCATCGCACCAATGAACCCTCAGCAGACTCGACCTCCTTCATTCTTCAAGCTCTACCTCTCTTCGCTCAACTCAAAGCCCTAAACAGAGAAACGTCAATCCATGTATTGGCTGCTAGGAACAGCACGAACGAAGCTAGAGTCTCAATGGACAGAGCTCAATTGGAATTACAAAACTTGTTGTACGAGCAGCAACATTTACAGCAAGAGATCTTGAAATGCAATCAGTATGAGTGCGCTCAACCCTTATCCTCTTATAACTAGTGGTGTGATGCTGATCTTCATTCGATTGGCACGAAAAGATCTCAATATCAGAATCTACCGCTTCATACTGAGGAAGAGTTTCGATCGATAATGCAAGAATCTAGCACGGATGTACCGCAAGATGATCATGACTTTACTTTGGCTAGGTTGAATTACGAATTATCGGAACGCAAGAGGTGATTCTCTTCGTGCTGAGATCTACTTTCACGAACTAATCACTGATCGCTCACAGGCTGGAATCGCGAAAGAAGGAATTGCTGTCGGAGAAATCAAAGCTTACGAAGGAGAACTCGGACAAAAAGGCTTCGTTGGAAATACTGGAGAAGCAGCTGGAGGAATTTGTATCGGTGAGGTTCCCTAGATCCAAACTTTGCATCTTCATTCTCAAGCGTGATGGGGGCCTCCGCAGTCAGCGAAAGAGATTCAACAGAAGATGGAGCATCTCTGAAGTCGCATCTGTGTACCATATATACCATGCATCGAATTATCCTGTAGTCACTTCAGAAACTTTCATGAGATATGTCTCAGGGTACTTTGGCTCTTGCATAGCCACGACGCCGAAGTTTGCACATCCCAGCAGAATGAAGAGATGGTTCCGTAAGCTTGACATCTCGAGAAGTGAAGAAGATAACTGCAGGGGAAGCCTAATATCATGTGGTGTATTTCGAATGTAAAGCATCTTGTCTATCTGAACAGACTGTATGTATTATAGTTCTACCAAGAACCCATGTTCTTCTCCCCAACGATCTCCTTGATGACTTTCTCGCTCGTAGTGTAGAAGTTATCAATCAGCTGATTTGCGCTACCTGTCAGCTGTTGTTGATATGTGCAGCAGATGTTCAAGCTTACTTCTTGATCTTTGCCTTCATTGGATTCTCCACCTAGTGTCTTTGGATCGCTGAAATATGAACCGTTAGGGTATTGAGATTCGTCTTTTGCATCTTCAGCGCTGTAATACAACATGGCTTGAGGATCAAACATTATGGATACTTGCGTCGAGCTGCTTACACTGATGCCCAAAGAATACATGATGCGCCTTGATCTGGGCGACGTGCCAATTTCTGAACTACTGTTCCCAGTACTCCGCCTGCTACTTCCCCGTACGCAGGCTTGAATTGATCTTGTTGTCCAGTAGCTACAACACCTGCTCGTACAACGTGAAATATTTATCAGATACAATACTGAAACGCAGCAAGTCCACGAACCTGGATGAGTAGCATAGACATGGATCGGTGCAGAGGTAGCATGTCGCTGGGTAACAGCTCTGGTGAAAAGAATGTTGCCAATCTTGCTTCTTCCGTACAGCGCAGCAGGTCCTAATTCCTTTTTGAACTCGTCTGTCGTTCTGAATCTATCACCTCCCAAATATTCTGATGGTCCACCAATATCATGACGATGCGATTCTGATGCCATGTTGACAATTCTCACGTCCGCATTAGGCTCAGAAGCGGTTTTCTTCATGATTGAAAAGAGATGAGAGAGGAAGAGATGGTGGGAAAGACAATTGATGGTCAAATGGGAATCATAGCCATCTTGAGTTCGAGTGAAGGAGTTTATTCCGACTCCTGCTATAGCTGCAAAGAGATCTAGACGGTCTACCTTGCCTTTTATCTCTTGGGCTGTTTTGGCTACTGCATTGAGATCGGCCAATTCGCAATTGTAACTGAAAGCCAAGGTTTGCAAGTATTGAGACGCACAGGTGAGAACTTACAGTTGAACAGAGCCAGTCTTACTTCCTCCTTCTCCAGAAGTATCAGTACCACTGCCGAAGCCGTCTTGATAATCCTGTGTGAATAGACTTAGAGGGCAAAAGACACAGGCATTATGACAAGAATGTACTTGAGGAGCGGTATGCAAATCGCCTGAAGTAATGTACTTCTCAGCAGCTTGACCGACTTCAGAAGTCTGAGAGATGATGTGCAGGGATGCGCCGCGAGTATAAAGCGTTCGAGCATAACTTAGTCCGCTATCATCCAAACTCTCAACAGGACTTCAAGAAATGCAGGTATTGACACACATTCCATTCGTTCCACCACTAGGAACATTCCATCAGCTGGACTCGACAAAGACTAGTACAGGACCAAACGTGATGAAGACCTGTTTCCCGCTCAGATCTGCTGGCACATCTTTTGCAGCAAAGCCATAGTCGCCCATAAATCTTCAGTATGAGCAGTCAATAGGAGCTTTAGCGAGGATGTAAGAGGTGTCTTACTTTGAGATCATCGGCGAAACAGACTCTGAGATCATACTTCGACGAATTTGGGAGGCGGTTTGTAGGATTCTAGATGCAGAGCGTTATATCGAGTACGTAGAGTCTGACTAGCAGACCATACCTTGAGGTGGTGAACATGCAAAGCGTTTGACGATCGTAACAAGAAGAGGAATTCGCGATTATCAAATGCAATTCGCGTGAACATCGCGTAATGACGATTTGTCAAGGTAAACATTTCCAGATGGATTTATACGTTGAATCGTGTGCAGAGCTATAGTACATGCCTGCTTTGCGGTCTCTACAAATGCAGCATCCTGTCGCTATGAATGAATCGATATGCAACACTGCTGTCTACAATAACTCATCCGAGTAGTTGACAATAGAGGATGCAGTTGACCGGATGGCGTAGGCGGTACTCTTTGTCCTCACTAGTGACAAACACCTTGATTAGCCTTGTATTGACTTGCATAAGCGGCGAGAGCAGAAGACGTGAGATAGCCTCACCTGGCATTCGTCTTGCCTGTTCAAAGAGCCGCATAGGATGGCGGTCGCCTTAAATTTCAGACAGGGATAAATAACTTTCTTCTGTTGGACGACTTTATGGCGAAATGGCTTGATGCGACATGAGTGAGATACTGCCAGAAGAGACATAACGACCACTAGAGTCACTCGAACCCATCAGGCAAAGCTGAATTTCGGGTATCACAACCAAGCCAAAGTCTTCATCAGCGTACCGGTCCAGAATTGCAGTAGCATCAAAAGGTTTCTTGGCTAGGCCTCGTTTCGGAGGTCTGCGATGCGAAGTATTGAGAAGAGTGGCATGCAGCTGCGTACGCGCTGTCAAGATTGTATATCCAGAGTATCGAGGAGACGCACTCGATATTCCTTGTCATCATCTTGAGTTGACATTCCCGCTTTTCTGAATTTCTCCAAGACAATATCTGTTAGATTGATGTTGTATACATATATAAGCCACAAGGTCTGCCGCAAGCTGCAGATTACTTACCACATAAACCTTCCAGCAAATCCTCGGTTTCAACCGCATTCTCTGGCACGCCATGAATGACCCTACACTTCTCAGGATGCGTCGTTTGAAAGGTACCTATTCCCCTGATGCGTACACACAGGTTTCTACCATTCAGATACTTCTCAAGTAGCGGTTGACATTCTCGTAATACAGCCAAAGCTTCATCTACAGTATGTTCTTGATTTGAGACAGGTGTGCCAGTAGTCAGTCGCAAGACAGCAATCGTGAGATGCAACTTTCGCCTGGAGATTTTTATAGAATTATGCCAACCAGCAGGTTTCTCTCTAGCTGCAGAATCTTGGAATGAGGTCACAGCAGCAGTGAAAGAATCGTCATGGTCCAAAGGCAAGGATAAGAAGTAATTTGGCCTTAAGCGTTTGCTTGACATAATTGTTGTTTTCGAACGAGATGTGAAGTTTATTAAGTATTACGATTTCAATATACTCGCTATCAAGCCCGAAGGTGTAGGTTGAATACTCATACTTGATTGTCCGACGTCCATCATCTCCACATCAATATCGTCTTTCGTTGCATCGTTCATCTCTTCGTCAATTTGTGGAACAGGTATAATCGGTAATTTGGCAGGCAAAGGAATAAGATCTTTCCATATGAGAGATACAGGTGGAAGAAGATGAGCTGCTGGATTCAGTATATCGGCGAAAGAGGAACTGCTTGTGTTTTTCAGTAATGAAGCTTGATTGTTGCTGCTTGTTGATATAGAAGCAGCTGAAGATGGGCCAAAGATATCATCGAAGAGCTTGGATTGACGCGATGCTGGTAATGAGATCTTGGATGTCTGCGCGGAAGGTTGTGCAATCGATGCATCCGATAAATTAGACATGAGGAGATCGCCAGAGCTTGAGATCATCAAAAGGGATGATTTGGTTTGAGGTGCTGTAGTAATTTGCTTCAGGCATCGGACGCGCTGAGGCAATTTAGTAAGGTCGGTGTCTTGCTCCTGCTTGACATCCATTGTTACTAAGCGATGCGTTCTCTTACGTTGACCAGGTGCGCGAGAGGCTTCCGTGAACAGAAGATGATTGCTTGGGGGCTGATCCGCAAGACGTACTTGAAAGTCAGTTTCCAGTAGAGCTATCATAGCTGCCTCAGCTCTGGTCGTCTCAAGGAATGATTTGACTAACCTTCGAAAGTAAGAAGACTCCAGCCAGCTAGTCCATAAAATCCCGACGCAATAAGCGTATCACCATCCTTACCGCTAAATTGAATATCATAGAATGTTCCGACAGAGCCAAAGAATGTGTGCAGAACTTTGTCGGTGGAAGCATCCCACAGCGTGATGTTTGTAGAATGCGCGACAGCATACAGTGAGCCATCAGGTGACCATGTAGCTGAATGAGTCCCATCCTTGCGATAGACAAGTTGCAGCCGACATCGCCAAAAGTCCTCCAAATCGCCTGCAGACACGTGATGAGCGATAACATGACAAGGCAACCAGAAAGGCCTCACCTTTGTTACCCTTCTGCTGAGCAAAAGTAGCCCAGTGCTTGATCTTGCCATCTTGGCTGGTAGTGAGGAGTTTTGGAGCTCCTGTAGCAGGCGAGAAAGACATTGAAGTAAGTTCACTTTGGCCATGCGGTTCGGTGACCGCCGTAATAAGAGCCCAGCTGTAGCTGTCATAAGTCAATCGTAGAATATTGAATACGACAAACATACTCGAGCGGAGTGTTTCCTTGTAGCCAAAACTTCAAGGTGGCTTCCAAGCCAAATTCACGATTTTTCCAAGTTTCGTAAGTAGCCATCCAATTGCCGGATGGGCTGAAGGCGACTCTTTCCACTCGAATAGGCGCAAGAGGTTTAATATCCCCTTGACGATTGGCGATTCGATTAGATGGCGAAATTTCTAGTTCAAGCAGATGAGCGTTCGAAGCGACAGAATAGAATTGAATAGCCGAAGGATGTGAAGAAGGTAAAACAAGATGACCGGTGCCAGGTTGAACAGCGAGGGGGAGGTTAGCTTGCTTCTTGGCTTTCTTTCCGTGACTTTGATCTACACATCAAGTCAGTCAAAGGACAGACACGATGGCGAATCACAATAGCATACCCCACTTGACTCCAGCAATAGATCGCTTGATGGTCATGTTCTGATTCGGTACAAACAAGACTGTGCCATCACTCAACGTGACAGCAATTTCTTGACCTCTCTCGGCATTGGGCTGTGTAATAGTCAGACCAATCACAGGAGATCCAAGACGAGGTAAGAAGTTCTTTTGGCTACTCGATCGCAATTGCCAATTGACCAGAACAGCCTCTTGACCGCCAGAAAGCAATTGAGCACCATTGGCGGAGAATTGCAAAGCGCCGACAGGATGTGCATGCCAATGCAGAGTCACGTTAGGAGGTTCGATCTGCCACTTTTGCTTATCGCCAGATTCGCTGTGTTTGCGTGAGCGATTCATCCACCAAGCTGGATCAAGACAGTGATAGAAATGTATCTTTCCCTTGACATTTCCGGTTGCCAGAAAATGATCTGTTGGATGCATGGCAACACAGGTAATAGGCTCGTATGGTATAATAGGCACCCATCCAGATTCTAAATCGGCTAAAGCGAGAAGATAAATTTTTCGGCGGGATGTTGCAATCAGAACGGAGCCATCTGGTGAGATATCCAGAGAAAAAAGATTTTGTTTGGTAGCGAGAAGACGTTTCAGACCGGTTGTGGGAGGTTTTGCGTTCTTGCGCAAAGAAATTCGATAGATGCCAGTATCGGTTTGACGATCTTTTGTCTGATCTGGAGCTGAAGAGCATCAGTGAGACGGATAGACTCAAGACTCGTAATGACAGAATATACCCAATGGACCATCGCTGACGACTCTGCTAGCGAGCATAGCTTTCCTAGTTTCCATCTCGTGTTTCGTTCCAACGAAGATGTATCCCGGTTGAGCAGCATGAGCAGCAACAGCAACAACAGGCATGCCAACGTCCAATGTCCTCAACAACTTCCCTTCCAGATAATCCCAGATCCTGACCAGACCATCGAGCGAGCCGACTAATATCTGCAGTGGGTTTATAGGATTCAACACAACACTGGCAACAGTTTTATCCGCAAAGACAGGTCTCGTCTCTTCTTCGTCAAAGTCAGGCGTCAACATGGACATGAGCTGACAAGATGCTGCATTGTAAATTTTGACACTTGGGCCAGATGGAATGAAGCAAAGCCTGTATAGCAGTATAAGTATAGCACACTTCTAGATGTGGCATAGACAGGGACTGACTTTGCGTCTGGACTGAAGAGAACAGGTCGTCGAGCATTTGTTTGAGCAAGTGATATCACAGGCAGACTCTTAATTGCGGGTTTATCAAAGCTCGGTATATCATCAGTACTGGTGGGTAACTTGGAAGTCGAAGCGACAGGTTCCACTTCCATCATTTGGGGAAAATTAACCTTTGAAGAAAAAAAATGCAAAAACGCGTTTCGCGGAAGAGCACAAAGTGGCAAGTGAAGATCATCAATTAATGCACTGGTACAAGCATATGTTGGTAATAATGATACTAAACAGATGGTATAGTAAGTCTTGAGGCTTTCAATGTTCTTTTGAGGCTGTCATAACCTTCGCGTTCTTCACCTAAGTTTTGACTTGCTTTTATAGCCTCTTTTGGTTTCAAAAGAGCAGCTGGGCTTGTCCAGATATCTGGTGCTAGACTGAAGTACTGTTCTGATGCGTTTCGCAGCCTGTTCTTGTACAGCTTAGGCGTAACGATAGTTGGTTCAATGCGACTTGTGCCTTTCACCCAACTTTCCAGCCTAGTACAGAATATCAGCTGACTATACAAGAATGGAATCGAGACTTACTTTTTATCCCATGTATATGTGCGAACAAAATCTGGTAATCTGATCAAGCACAGTACAGACATTTTTAGAGGTCAGACTCACCGACGATGCCGACTACCAGCTGTTGATTAGTAGTATCTACGCCAACCAACAGACTGTAATCCATAACGTTCATTTTCTCGAGGAACAGTGTATCGTTGTAGAGCGCCATTCGGAGTAGTTTCTTTGACTCTTCCCGGATGAAAAGAGGAGACATAGCCATCACTAAGGCACTGACAATAAGATATGGCAAGCTCGCGCTAGACAAACTCACTCTCGGTCAAATTTTCGTCAAGCAGAACTTCCCCTCGCTTGCCGGTCATAGCAACGTGACGATTCCGCTTGGAACCTTTCAGATCGAAGATCTTATAGCGTCTATTAGTCAAATCTAAAGATCTAATTGTCCAAAGACAAACTTTTGAAACTGTGCGTTCATAGAACAGATTTTCCATGACCAGTACGTCGAGACGAATGGTCTTGCCGTTTGAGCCAGTGTAGCCTATCCTGAAGAAGCCAAGAACCTTCACCAGAAGTGTGGGCAGCTAAGTCCTATTAGAAAAGCTTGCAGACCGTGATTAATTAACTCACATCGTGAAAGAATGCCCGTGACATGTATTCGAAGTATGCTGGAGCAAACCGCAAGAAAGCGTCCATTTCTAACCTGGAGATTTCCTTGACCACAAAAGCGTCGTCTGTTTGCGCGGATCAACAAAGCTACTCTGCACAATGCTCTTACCAACCTTTTGTTTTCAGAAAAGCGGAGCCTGATTTGCCTCCTGAAGCATCCCACTTGACACAACGAGCTACCGATTCGATGAATGATTGCTCGATACCGCAGTTTTTGCGGAGTGCATCAAATTGTTCGGCAAAGAATACTTTGCAACTGAACTTGCAAGCTCCTTCTTCGAATTCTGTTTGATTCTCAGAAAAGGGATAAGCAGCATTGATAACACTCACGTAATCTGAAATGCTTCGCAGCTGGCTTCTTGAGCTGCTCTTCGACGTCCGTGCCATCTTGATAGTCAATCATACCCCAGGCTGAAGCCCGCTCTATTCCATGACCTAGTTCTTCGCTAGGCATAAAGGTCTCAGTCCGTTCGAAAGACTTGGCAGCCATGTTTTCTGATTCCTTCATCTTGTCTTTATACGCTTTGGACCTGTGTCAAGTGTCAGGATTGAATCCGCTAAACATAATATATGTATTTACGCTAGGGTGAAAGCAATAATAGAGGACGGTTCGTCTTCGCGAACAAGAACAGGGTTGTTTTGAAACATGTGCTCAGAAGCATACCTCAAGTTCGAAATTAGTAGATCAAGCGGCATTTATATGATGATATCTCACAGAGGATATTCAAGAGGTGTGAAATCTGCAGTCCGATACGCCCACAGGCTAGAAATCGTCTTCATCAACGAGTGTCGTTCCGTGCCGCTGGAGCTCATTTCACTTTCGGACAGATGAGAAAGTCGAGAAGAGCTAGGTTCTGATTCCAGCAGAGGAGATGCGGGCACCGAAGCTGTATCCGGCAAAGAAATTGCTGCTTCTGATACGTTGTCTTCCGCGAGTGCTGGAATAAGCTGACTTTCTGAAGCCGCTTCAATGGCAGCAGGCATAGCTTCGACCACGTTGAGAACAGCAGGCACATCATCTGCGATAGCAGAAAGCATAATGGCAGGCCTTCCTTTGATTGTGAACTCCTCTTCCTCTTGCTCGTCATCAGCGCTACCGTCATCAGATTCTGAACCATCGGAATCCTCCCGCAAAGCTTCGCGAGCATTAGTGAAGACAGAAATGACGGGATTGAGTTGACCGATTGGCCGTGCTTTCCGATTACGAGCTGTCACGAGCCTCTTCTGGCGATCTCGTTCAGCCTCGCGACTCATGCGGTCGAAATGTCTTGCGATGGTAGAAACCCGATTTGATGAGTTGCCCGGAGGAGCTGGCACTTTCCTGCTACCGATTAACCGGACAGCTGCAGGAGAAGTGGCAACACGATTTTCTTTATTGAGAATAGGCAATCGACTAGTACTGGAGGAGAGCAATTTGATTGCTCTCGCGCGTTTTGCGTCACTGCTGTTGTCTTGATCGCTTGCTCCGGTTGATCGCTTGTTTGTCTTGACTGTTTGAGAAGTAGAAGTCCGCGGAGGCATGAGAGGACGAGCTCCTTCGCCGGTAGCCTGCAATTTGGGGATTCTGACATCCGAGCGGACACGCCGATACACAGATTGCCGAGATGACTTGCTGCTGGAGATCTGTCCGGTAGAGGATGTTGCTATATCTAGATGTTCCAATGATCTAGTAGCATCTTCTTCTTGCTCTACTGGTCTTGCCCTGGGGACCAATCTTGAGATATCCGTTTTGTTGCGTCTCAGGGAAGGTCTTGAAGAGAGTGCAGGCCTGACATCCGGAGGTGTTTCTTTAGCGATTTCTGTCGACGCTTCAGAATCGAACCTTTTGACAAGATTCTGGATATTGTTAGATTGTCTAATTCGACGCGCTGTATTATACGATTTGGGCGACTTCGAGTTTTGAATGTCGAGCTCGCCTTCAGAAGCTGCACTTTGCTCTTCGGAATGTCTGCCACTTGTTTCAACTTTAGTGGGAGGCTCTGCATGTACAGTCGAATCGCTGTCTTCATCTTGATCATCCGCAGAGGTCTTATCCCCAGAGATGGAAGGTACTGCCGATGATGTGATACTTTCGCTAACCGCGGTGGATGTCGAAGCTCGAAGTGGGTTGGCTAAGCTACCAAGTTGTGCATCAATAGCTTCAAGATTAGCTTTGGTGAGAGTCAAGATGGGGAGATTCGTGTCAAGGGCAGGCGATTCCAAGCTCAGAGCAGCTAGATTGCTGGAAGACGAAGATGACAAAGGCAATCCTTCTATATACTCCTTCTCTTCTAGAGGCGTTGCAAGGAGAGAAGGTGGTTGAAGTCGGCTGTCAGGCGAATTTGGAACGCTGGAATCAGAGAAAAGTCGCTTAAGCTGATTGGTGGTAAGTCGGCGGAAGTCTTTCTCGGTAGGTAAGAATTTCTGTTCGAAGGCAGTAAATTCTGCATCCCATTCAACTACCCGATCTTGCAGTAATTTACGAACTCCGCTTAGCGCGAGACCGCTTGAGTCTTGAGCATCGTCAGTCACTTGTCTAAGCAGGTTTTCGATATTCTCCTTTTCTAGTTTTGCTCGACGACTGATATCTGACATAGCGAGACTTGCTGCTTCAGTCTTTTCTGAACCGACCAAATCTATGCTGAAAGATGTAACCCTTTGCATAACAGATGCCCAGTAAGCTGAATTGCGCGCGGAGATGCTTTCCATTTCTTGTTTGCGCAGCCGAGTCTTGATTTCGCGTCTAACCTTGAGATGAAGCCGAGGCAGTAGTGCATCTGCAACGTCTACAGTTTCGGTGTAGAGGCGCACAGTCCAACCTTTCAACGCAAAATAGCGCTGCTGACCTTCTTCGTGTAAATTATGGGCGCAGAACAATGGCAGTGAGATAGGAGCTGAAGAGGCAGCTGGAGATTCGTCAGTTGTCGAGGGTTGTATAGCAGGACTGCTAGGCGTAGAGGACTCTGACTCTTTTTTGGGTGGAGGCTGAGGTATGATAGTGCGAGTGCCCATGGAGGCAGGATAGAAAGATAATTGAAGATAGCGAGCGAAACTGTACTTCCAGGTCGATTCGCTCATGGCGGTCAGTCTGCTGTGATGGTGGCAGATTCCGCAATAGGATCGCATATAGATACGTTCGTGGTCGAGCACCTTATCCCAACGCTCAATAACACAAGTCACACGCCGAGTCCCGTGGACGTAGACCCGGTAGTGTGATTGAAGTGGTTGTTGGCAGCCGGAACTCTGGCATACCAGAGCCGTTGAAGCGACACAAGCCTCCAGCCATTGTCCCAGCGTTTCATCGCCATCTCCGTAGAAAGTCATCTTGCGCAATTCGGGTTCAACGCAGGATTTGTGGGTTGCACTGCTGACTACAGAGTACAGTACTAGCATACTTGTCTGTTGTCGAGGATCGAGAATAAGGTTGAATCGTGAACGATACAAATCGAAAGCCTGAGGGTTTACACATCAGCGCTGAATCATCTGAGATCCTGTGACTCACATCAAGAGCATCAGCATATTTGTCCTTCGCTACTTCTAGCTGACTACTTAGTTGTACGAGATCCTGGTCGACCTTGACGGGATTGGGAGCTAGTTGTACAACGGCATCTGTTCTGTCTTCTGGTAGTGAGTTTTCAGAGAGTGTGCTGGCTATACCACTAGATGCTACACTAGAATTGTCTATCAAAGATGCAGCGGAAGAAGAAGTTGTTGAGCTATCGGAGCCAATGTCTCGATTCGAAGCCATAGATGCATCCGTGCTCGATTGTTGGCTGATACTGGCCACCTCAGATGATCGTTTTGACGCCGTTTCGGACTGCAATATATCTTCGGCTTCCTGATCAGCTCGCAGTTGTTCGAGATGACTAAGATTCGCATCTTCAGCTTCGATTTGTAAGAAAGGGTGCGGCGGTGGTGGCATGGTGAAAGGACTTATGGATAGTATATTGGATCTGAAGGGACTCAGAGTCTGCCTAATCAACTTAGACAGATCTTCGGCCGACGAAGGAAGCTCTGCGCTTTCTATTCGCAAGCGATCTTTGCTGGACATGCGAGCAGGATACTTCATGACGGACAGCGGATCTTCGCCTTCCAAGAGATGAGCATGCTCGTCACTGAATAGATGCTGCTCAAGTTGCAGACTGGTCGAAACCAAGAGCATGAACCTCATGATGTTTTTGATTTTGATTAAAGTTTGCATGGATCCGCCGCGAAGGACGATTGTAGCTCCTAGCTCACGATGACAGCCTTCGAAGCACATGAGTGTTTTCCTTCGACCAGGAATAGCTGCATGATCGAAAGTTTGGATACGAAACAGTGCACATCGACCGATTCTTGGCTCCATCGCTAGCCGATCCATAGATGAGATAATATCAGATTGAGTAGATCTGGCGACCGCCTGCATGACAGAGGATTTGACATTGCGGGCAACAGCTACTTTTGCTGCATGCAAGTATTCTAACGCAACTCCAGAAACGTTCCGTTCGACCAAAACTATGTGAGGACGCAAAGCAACGATGCGATCTACCATCTTCCGCAAATATTCCTTTTCCTGTTGCAGGAGTGGCTCCAGACTCATCAATTGATGAGATGCGTCGGGACGCTGATACTCCAAAGCCATAGAAAGTAGCATCACTCGAGGATTATGCTTCTTTCTTGTCATCTTTTTGTGTAATACATTCTTTGTACAGACCAAACCATCGACGTATTCACTATCCTTGGGTGTTCCGCCTGGCATCTTCTTAATCTTAATGTAAGAACGTACATCGATAGAGTCGCCAGATAAGCGTGGATCATGCTTTACGCTTCGAGTTGCTCGTTGTAAGGTGCCTGACAATATCGGAATCCAAGCTTTAATGTTTGGAACGTCATCTTGCCGCAACAATTGCCTTAAAAGACGCTCGCCAAATCGCAATTGCACTGCTGTCATATCCGGTTCGCTAGAAATACTGTCTCTTCTCTGTCGACCTTGCTGAAGTCGGCGATTTGATAGCATGCGGTGAAGATCAGACGAATCCACGCTATGAAGCTGATCGTAAGGCTGATCTGGTAGCCCTTCGTCGGCAGCTTTTGAAGCGAGTCTCGAGCGTGATTGGAGAGGACGAAGACGAAGTCCTCCAGAGCTAGGCGTATCGGGAAACTTTATGGGACTTTGCTCTGAGCCGAATGTAACTGTTGGGCTTTCTAATTCTAAGCGTAAGCCACGAAGATCTGGTGTTAGAGGTCTTGTATCAATTTCGGATGCTTGGCTGATTCCAAGACCGGTATTCGACGATCTCCCTGCTGAAAGCGCTTCCATTGGGTTCTCTTGTTCATTATCTGGCGTTGGAAGTTCAGGTGGTAGGCCTTGCGGTTGTTCTTCATCTTCAGCTAATGTCTTGCGGAAAGGAGCGAAGCTACTACTTGGAAGTTCTGCTGTGTCGCTGAACGGAGACTCCATATCTTGAGAATCGAGTTGGAAATCGTTCATAGACATGGGAGAGTGCAGTCCGCTGCGGCGAAAGTCGAGGAACAGATCTTCTCCCTCGATAGGGGTAGCGGGTCTTGAATCGTCATAGAAATCTTCGAGGGCAGAAGTAGGAAAGTCTGGTCGTGGGAAAAGAGTAGCTGCTGCGAACTCTGCTTGTGGCGCACGAACCTGAGTTTCCAGAGGTGCAGAGATAACCGGTCGAACGAAAGCGCTGCCTCTTGTAGGTATTCTTTCGAATGTATGCTCTTCGGCCAAAGGATGCATAGCGTGCTGTTGTTGTGGCTCTTGATAGTCCTCCATGATGGCAATGCACAGGTTACAGACTCTAATATAGCCTTGAAAGCCAAATCGAATGCCCGCGATAATGTTTGATGCGCAGCTTCCGCAAAAAATTTGACCGCAAATACGGCCTAAACTTGTTCTGAGCCATCTCAACAACAAAAAGTGATTGCACATACAATGATGCTTGCGCCTAAGAGCCGTAAAGGTAGACTCGCAATCGAAGCACTGGCAATTGAATTAGATCGAAGATCTTCTTTGGCATACAGCAGATATACCTGCTTAGCTGTTTCGTCTGGCATCCAGTAATCCCTGCTTAAACCCTCTCCTCGGAGTCTTCTGAAGATCATTGACACCCCTGACTTGTTCGCTTGCGAGTGAGCTTGCCCTGAAGCGATTGACCGAGCATCATCATTCAATATATCTTTACTCAAAGGAAATCCAGGGATGTTGCTAAAGTTATGAGCAATAGATTGACTGTTTGGCGAATGAGAGATATCGGAAGATACACTATTGTATGGCGAGAAGCTTAAAGATTGACTTAATGGTAAAGCCCGAGAAGCGGGTGCAGCTGAATGGGAATAAGAATGCGAAAGAGAAGCAGGTTGAGAGTATGCTAGATCGCCTGACGTAGTCGTTGCGTGCAAGACAGATGTTGGACCTCCTCGAGTGGACACACGAAAGGGTCGAACATAACCTTCGGGCATTCGTGAACTTGATACACTGACCGACTTCGGCTTATTTGCTGGTTTAGAAGCTTTGGTTGCAGCGCTGCCCGTTTTGACAGAATCGACTTCGCTCGGTGCAGCAGCATTCTGTTTGGGCGGAGAAGGATTGTGTGAAGAGGTACGAGAAGCTGAAGCGCTGACTGAAGGAGCTACAATTGTGTTTGATGAATTGGGTGCAGAGCTGCCTGTGGACGGAAAGAAAGACTTGATGTAACCACCCAGCAACTCTTGAACGGAGCTCGTAGCGTGCTGATCTTCAAAGTCCAGGTCTTTGTTCAAGTCGAAGCTGGTAAGATGGGCTGTGTCGTCCTCATTCGCCATTTGTAGCCTATTACATGATCAACTTGAGACAAGAAGCGCACGTCGCGAAAATCAACAATGTCATTTGTGTCGCGAATGTTATCGGATGCAATGTCAATGCTCTGTATACATGTCAAGGCGTGCGTTGCAGGCTTTCCTTTCCTCCGGGGCCAAAACACTCGATGCTGAATTTAATATTGTCGATACAGTACTACGCATCTTATTGCACATGTCTCGAATCTCGCTTCAAGCTTCCTTTGAAAGGAGTATCAGGAAACCTTGAGATCACATGAAAGATTTCGTTTTTGAGTTCAGCGCAACTAGACGTCTCTCTTAGCTGTCATCGTTCGGAAAGAAGAGACACATACTACAAATCCAACGGCAGATCACTTGGTGCTGTACCAAATGGTTGCTCGATAGCGGATGCTATGCCCTCAATACCCAGAAGGACCTGCCAAGATTGTCATTATCCCGGTGACACGGCAGTCACGAAAAACGAACGCAAGAGAAGGCAGTGACAAAAGGGATCATCTTCCAGCTCATCTATCGCTCAATCAGCAACTCTCAGAAGTCAACAGCGCAAAATTCAAACCTGATCAACAAGGCAAAGAGGAAGAATGAACAGATACATGGTGACACTCTGTTTAAGATGGATACCATAGCTTCGGGAAATCAGACCGCAGGACAGCAAGGTCTATGCGTTACTTACCTTGTAGGGATACTTTGTCGGGCTAGTCATCCGCTTCAGGCGATTATGTGTAAGAATGAAGAGCCGGCCTACCGAGACGTTCTACCGTACCAAGCTCGTCATTGAGGGCATTTACTAGGCCGCAGCTAAAGTTGTAGCCGCTGCACAAATGAGTCAGCTTAGCAGACGCCAACAACAGTAACATTACTCACGCTGGTCCAGTGCCATCAAAGTGACCTCTGGCTCGGAAGGTAGCGAGTTGCATCTGCATGTAATGAAGTATAGCCAGAGGCAGAGGAATTGAGGGTCGTTCCAATTCGTTTCTAACCCAAATGATGCTTCTTTCAGATACATCATCCTCGTTTACATCAGGGCTGTTGACGTCCAGCGGAGAAGTAGCTATTTCGCTAGCTACTGTTCCATACGCGTGGTGACCGTTGATTTTGCTGCCAAAACCATCGCCAACTACTTTCTGTAGTTACTCGCAATGAGCAACCTAATGCACGAAGTTATTGAGTTCATCTACCTGAAAATCTGCTGGTATAAGCGATCGCAGGTCATCGTAATCGCTGCCGAACTCATTTCGAACATGGTGCTTCGCTATTCAACTGTCATCATTGATATACTAGCAAACAAATGCGAAAACCTACTGGCAATAACAAAAGCGACAGCTAGTTTGAGAAACGATCTCTTCTCCCTTTGGTCATCTTCATTCCACTTCCTGCTTCTATAAGGATTTCGACCCTCTTCCGAAGAATCTTGTTCCATACTGAGACCAAGATTGATCCAAACATATCGAGCAAGAGTTCGAGAAGTATTGCTCATTGCACCAAAAGTGACTCGACTAGCTTCCCATCGCTGAAAGGAAGATGTGCTAGAACAGCATTACGATTTGGATAGTAAAACTTTGTCGAAACTTACTTTCGAAAGACAACCAAGAGGCCGACCTGAGACATTTACGAGTCGGCTATAGCCTATAAATTATGGAAAGACATACAATGACCGTCATAAGAGGTCTGGAAGCACATGAGCGATCACACGGACATAAGCCAAGGACGGAACTTACACCACATTGTTCGTCAGACCGAGCTGCTTGTCATACAGCAAATCTGCCACGCTGACGCAGACGCTCCATGCTGTAAACCATATGACCGCTTTCCATACTCGGATGATAGCAGAAGCTTTAAGTCTCCACACGTCCTTGAACCAATATACACTCGAGAGCCTTTCACGAGTAGCTGGCGATGCATCAGAGAAAGTTATCACATATGATAAGATGCGAAACAAACAGTAGCTGAAAGCAGACAAGATAAAACGGGAATGAGCTCAAGACCTTCTGCACAGACATTTGAATGCATTACGCTTTCTCGGCGGTCAACAGATCTCGCAACGCTTGAATAGGCTCCGATACGGCAGCAAGAGTAGAAGACATATGGGATCTGCAAGAAGCAAAGACCTGGATCAAGGGAAAGAGTGTACTTTCCAAAATCCCGTTTTTTGGTCGAGGCGCGTTGTCACAATACCACGAGCTGAATATACTTGCACCTTAGGCCTGCGTTAATTCTGCTGTGATTTGACGGACGCAAGAGGAGAGAGCTCTATAGCCGGCCAAGCAACAGCGGGGGATTAATTATCAGCTGGAAGTGCAGCATGAAGAGATGTAGGCCAGCGGTGGGGCGCTGCAGTGCTAGGACGATCCCTCGGCAATTGACATACCCTATGCTCTATATCCTATCACCTCCTGCCTTGAGCTTGTCTTCTTCAAGTTGTCTCCAATTATCAAAGTACAACTTGCCTAGGCAGACGATAAGCAGTCGAGCTTTCTCTACTACGAAGGGGAGGCGCGAAATGGGGCCGACAGCTCTATATGAGCAAAAAATACAAGATGGGATTCTTCGGCCAGACGAATATCAGCGGACAGTAGTCACAAAACTTCAATCACTCCACGACGAGCTTGTCAGCTTCAATCCTCCTCCTGTACCAGAACCTATTGAATATTCTTCCGTCGTACGTCTTGTTTCGACAGAAAAGATAGGTGTAGCTAACTGGTATGTTTCAGTTTGGCAAATTACTTGGTAGAACAGTTGCACCACAAGCGCCTGAAGTACCAGAGAAGACACCAAAAGGAATCTATCTGTTCGGAGATGTCGGTATGCTATAGCGTTGTTGACCTTTGTCTTTCTCTCAATCTCATTGATCTACCTAGGTTGCGGAAAGACAATGCTTATGGATCTTTTCTACGAATCGTTACCTCCATCTATAGGCAAGAGTAAGAAACGAATACACTTTCATGCTTTTATGGAAGATGTTCATAAGCGGAAGCACAAATTAGATCAAGCGCACAAAAAGGGAGGACAAGATTTGATAGTATCGATAGCTAGACAGCTGGCTAGGGAGTCTGAGGTACTCTGTTTCGACGAGTTTCAAGTACGTTAAATACGATATGGCAAGTCTAAGGATCTGAAGCTGACTGTTGTTTCAAAGGTGCTAGATATCGTTGATGCTATGATACTAAAAAGGCTCATCGAATCACTACTAGGCTACGGAGTAGTCATCATCTTCACCTCGAAGTATGTGTCCACGTCTCGCAATCTCGGTCTTACAACTAAGTCTGAGTCTTAGTCGACACCCAGACGATTTATACAAGAACGGCATACAACGGAAATCCTTCATTCCGTGTATAGAGCTTATCAAGCGACACTTTGTGATAGAAGATCTTGATTCTGGAACCGACTACAGGAAAATACCTCGAGCTCTTTCCAAAGTCTACTACGATCCCATAGAAGAGCATCGAACGGAATTCAACAAGCTCTTTGATGGTCTTACGCACAATGAGAATGTCAAAACGGATAGAACAGTCACAGTTTGGGGAAGGGAGGTGTCTATACCTGAAAGCACAAGCAAAGTTGCTAGAATGACCTTTGCGGATCTCTGTGGCCGGTCACTCAGTGCTTCAGATTATATGGAGATCACACGGACATTCGATACAATATTTATCACAGACGTTCCCAAACTCACTTTGGGCGAGAAAGACAAGGTGTGTTGCATTCTGGTTAGATACGATCCAAGACTCAGTACAGTATTAGGCCAGGCGGTTCATTCTCTTCATTGATTCAGCCTATGAGAGCAAAGTCGGTCCGAGTTTCCTTCATTTGCAGGATGTTAGCTAATTTGTCTGCCAGACGAAGCTCTTTTTCTTGTCAGAAGTGCCGATAACAGAGATATTCTCAGATAAGGCGCCTGGAGAAAGAGAAATCAGTGACGCGATGCGTGCGACCATGGACGATCTGGTGTGTTCCTTGCCATCTTGCATACTAGCAATTGCTGAATCCTGTAAAGGGCTTACCCGTCGATGTGGTCACCTCTTCATCAATGTTCAGCGGAGACGAAGAAGTGTTTGCATTCGCCCGAGCAGTAGTACGTGCGAAGCCAGTCTTAGGAAGTCCTGTACTCATTGTCTACCTTTAGTCTCGCTTAACAGAAATGAAGACAAAATTCTGGAGTGATTACTCCAAATCAGCATAGTATCGTATGATCATGGGTTTTGATGTTGCAGAGTTATGAATGCAGTTGGTATGCATAAAGGTATACACTTGAATATGATCGATATCAGGGCATGCAAAATGCAGTAGTCTATCTCCCGCCTCGCTTCTTGTCCAATGCACGAAGCTTCTTCTTCGTTCTCTCGTACTCCTTCTCCTCGGAGCGTTCGGCATTGAGACCAGCCTTAATACTTGTAATCTGTTGTAGCGATCAGCGATGGTCTTTACATTATAACATGCAAAACATGCCTTCTGCTTGTAAGCAGCATCTTTCTCCTGCCTAATCCTGGACTGCTCATTCGCCAAGAACTTGTTGTCCTTTCGCAGTTCTCTGACGGCTCCCTTCTTCTCCTTCTTGAGTAGTGCTTTGAGCTTGGCAGTCTCTGTACGAGCCGTATCGGGATCGAAGGCATGTTGGCCAGGTTTATAATTGTCTTCAAATTTGGGCAGATAAGTAGCAATAGGTACAGCGCGGTGCTGTTGCAGTCGAAGAGGCTTTCGGGAGGATCGAGCAAGTTTGAGCATCCTTTCGACATTGGATCGAAGCTTCTCGAGCGATGTCTTACATCAAAGATTAGCTTTTGATAATCGGAGCACAGCAGAAGAAGCACCTGTACAGGGGAGGGAATGGCTTTGCCATTCATACCATGTATTATCATTTGCAGAGGTTCAAAGAGTTCTAAGAAAGCCTCCGATGAGGCATAAAGTTGGGCAAATCGGTCAAGAAGAGAGAGTGCTGCATTGAGGAGATTTTGCTTCTCATCTTCCGTTACCTGCTTCGGATTGGCTGCAAGGAGAGCTGTGATATCAAGCTTGCTGACAACAGCTGCTTCGGATCCTTTGACCAATTTGAGCTGAGTGGTTTCTTGCCTAAAGGCATCTGGAACCGGAAAATTGCCGGGCAGCGTTTCCGATGACTTGAAGCTATGCGGAGAAAGGAGGAGAAGCGAATTGACCAAGAAATTGAGCACCTCTGGAATCACACGTTTCGAGATCGATTCGTACTATTGGCACTTCAGCATGGCTTCGTTTCAAAGTTACAACCATACCTGAAGGCAAATTCCACAAAGCATCAAGCCACTTACTATGTCTGATGCCCTGCGAACACGACTTTGTCCCAAGTATTGACATATTAAGAGGAGCGCTGGTGCTACAACTGGGTGACTGAAATCAGAAGTAGACCAGACCAAGCCGATTAGACGTAATACGGCAAGTTCTGAAGCGCCCGGCCATGTTTTGGCATCCATAGAAAGCGGTGATTTGGTAAGACCACGAACAAAGTTCTTTTGCATGATGCTCAATTTCGACACAAAGTGTTGAGCAGCCGAGAGAGGATAAGAGTTGGAAAGAGAGAAGATATGAGGAGCCATGATGTTGACGAGTCGGAAGGACTGTTGAGATGCGGCAACATGTATAACATGATCAATCAGTACTCCTAAGAAGATCTATTCATAAAGTCAGCCAGCGGAAGGTCAGTCAAATCATGGAATTTGCTGACAGCGAGTTTATCCTTGTTTTGATCTGCCAATTGAGGATGATACAGCACGCGAATACGATCAATGACTACCCCAAGTTGATCTTCTGGCACATGTGAGATCGTATCAAGAAAGTCTTGATGCGTTGCAGGGCATTCGTAGGTAAAAGCCACATCAACAGAAGCCTTCGCTCCAGACCTGCCCTTCTTGCTTGACTTTGCTACCAATTCTTCGGGTTCCTCGGTAGAAGCGATTTCTTCTTCACCTTCGAGATCGTCTAGCAAATCATCTTCCTCACTGCCGTCTTCGTCTTCCTCTTCCTCTTCTTCATCGTCGCTGCCTTGGATTGATCCAGCTGCACCAGATATCTCTTCCGACAAAGTGAAAGCACCAGATTCAGTAACACCGCCGCCCAAACCATATTGATCCTCTTCTTCTTCAGGACCAAGATCGAAGTCGTCTTCTAAATCATCGCCTTGAGGCATCTTTTTCCTCCTTTTCTTTCTTTCCGATTCTTCATCCTCTGAATCTGCATCTAATCCAAGCATTCGTTTCTTTCTCCTCTCCTCCTGCTGTAGTAATTCTCTTTGAGCTTGCAGAGCTCTCTCTTCTTCAGTTTGCAATCTATCTTGAGGACGTGCTCGGCCTTCAAAAGCTAATTCTCGAACATAGCGGTCGAAATCGTCTTCCTCTTTTTCAACTTCAGCAGCTTCCGGTGATTCTGGTTCAGGAGAAGCAGAAGGAGATCCAAGTATCTTGGCAAGTAGAGCTCGATTAACACCACTTTTCGAGGTTGAAGTTTCAGTTTCCTTTGATTCGGTTTCTGGACCTTCTGCGCCGTCGTCTTCGGAATCAGATTCAGGTATTTGCACATCATCCTTCTTTGCTTTGGTAGTAGATCGTCCACCAAGAGCTGCGCGTAGAGAGTCAAGATCATTGTCCAGTTCTTGACGGAGATCATCGTCTTCATCTTTAGCTCGTTGTCGTTCGTACTTTGAGAAACACAGTCAGCAAATCGTACCACTATATCATATATCTGTGAGAACATACCTTGTAAGCTTTGGATTTGGCTACTACTTCTTCCATGATTTCTGCTCGAGAGCGCTTCCTAGGCGGCTTGATGGCAGAAAGTTCAGAAGAATTACGTCAGACGAAGTAGAGTACACACCTCGTCTGAATCTCCTTCTCGTAGCTGGTCTCTAGCATATTGAGCGAAAGCTTGTTCTTGAGGTAAACCAACATCTGAATCACCAAAGGCTTGCTGATCGCTCAGAGATTTGCCCAAGTGAGTCAGTTCATCTTCTTCTTCCAGATTGAACAATCCACGCTTGCCAACCTGACCACCAGCTGCAGTAGCTCTCTGCCTTTCTCTGGTAAAGCGTTCCAAGTTCTTTTCTTCCGGTGTCAAGTGAGGATTGTCTTCACCGAATCGACGATCAATTATACCACCTTGTCTGTTGCGATCCATTAATTCAGGTAAGAGCGTCTTCCTTCGCTGTTCGATAGCAGTAGATTTGGACATTGAAGGTTTTCCAGCAATCTTAGGTTGACCGCCTTTAATACGGGAGTCCTTGTTTGAAGCGACAGCATGCTTGGGTCGAATAGTCTTGAAATCAAAGACATTAAACTCTTCAGAGATGCTTGCAAGTTTTTTGGCTCGACTCTCTGGATCACGATCTGGTCTTTTGGTCTTCTTCTTAGAGCCCTTCTTCACATCTGATCGCTGCAGACCACTTGCTCGAAGCCTGCCCTTGAGCTGCGATAGCTGAGAACCGCCTGCCATGGTTTCGATACAAGCGAGCGATAATTTCTATCTTGCACTGATACCACAACATCACGGCATGAGTGATGGATGTCCTGCAGTGCTCTACTGTCTGTTTGAACACGGAGGCTTCATCCTCACGTTTGTCTTCGTTGGAGATGCAACAGTTTGCAAACTTCTCAAGCAATTGCAAAATTGAAGTAGTAACAATGTACCGCGACGCATGTGTTCTTTCAACGCGCAGATGTACTCAGACTAACGCCTTGCAACGCGCAACTCATAATAGCGATTTCCTAGCGCATTATAAACGTGTTGCCTGGCAAACCCTCCGACTCAAGTCCGAATGTTGTCCTTCAGCTCTAATACAATCTGTCATGAACTGCTTCCATCGGTTCTCTAGGCTCTGACACTTTTGCCTTAGTCGCTTTGTGCCTGCAAACGGAAGCATTTAGTGCTTTTGCCCGAACTACGTCAATTTGGTGTTGACGTTTCAGGTGGGCCTTACCTCTTTCGTATTTTTGTATTTCTCTTTCCTCTTCTTCCTGTACCAAACTCCTTCTCGCAAACTTCCATCTCCAACCACTACATCTACATCTATTCATACAATGGGTCTCTTCCACAAAGACGGAGCTGAGAAGCAACCTACTCAACCAACAGTGGTTGATGGCGCAGGAAACGCAACTGTGAGTTGCCGAAGGGCCAGTCTTAATGAACTCCGAGCTCATTTGCTTCTTCCATCTTCCTGCTCAGACTCTCAGCGGTGAACACAATGCTCATTCCAAAATGGACGAAGTCAAGGCTCGCGAAAAGCAAATCGAGCTTGACGAGAAGCGGTTCGTATTCAGTGGATACACGTGTCATGTTCTCGTTGCTTATTGTGTCGTGGCATCAATAGCAACAAGGAGGACAAGAAGGAAGCTAAGAAAGAGGCTAAAGAAGAGCGCAAAGAAGCCGAGAGGGAATTGAAGGAAGCTAAGAAGGAGGTAAGTCATCCAGCTGTTCGTCTTTATCTTTTATACTGATTGATATTGTAGGAGAAACATGCCAAGAAGCTCTAAACGAGTGAATGAAGCAATCGTCTTGTATTATAGCCTGAAATGTGATCGTTCGAATATGCTCTGTACCTTGATTGATACGCTTTCCCTATGTCACACCTCTGCGTACAAGTATATACTGGAAGAGCATTTCTGCTGACACATCAGCTCGACCCAATTAGAACATACGTGGTTTTCCATAGCCACACGTGTACAGTAGTCCTATTACCTGACTCACAGGATACAGCTGTACTGAGATCAAGCTTTGGCGCTGCAGTCTTTGTTTCAGCTCAATTGAACTTCGAAGTTGTCGAAGGACCACCGCAAATCATCAAGCAACTATGGCAGTCAATTGGGCAATGTTGGACAGCAGGGGCGAAATACAGCCGTTGGAAGGTGTGCTGCACACAATCGCTGCAATCTGCCTCCTTTGAATCAATTGCAATAGGGGAGAAGATCTTCTTGCGTGTCCCTTCGTGCTTGATCCTTGTCTCGTCTTTTGTGTTCCTTCTCATTCATTCATCCATTCAGTACGGATGCTACGCTCCAGCCAATGAAGAATTCTTCCGAGCCCTCGTCAGCCAAACCGCTAAAAGCGCATGGCACAAGCTATGTAACAAACAAGCGTTTAGTCTTCGTTTCTGCAAATGCATCTGCCCAGAGTGGCTCAAGTGGTCTCGGAACACTGTCTTGTCCTCTGAATCACGTTCAAGATGGCAGATTTGTTCAGCCTTGGTTGGCTGCAAATTACTGGGAATGCCTTGTGAGACCAGTAGCTGACGGAGGTCTGACTGTATGTACCTGATAAGCCAGAATATCCCACCGGATGACTTATATATCTTTAAAGACACATCAGACGCTGCGCCTAGACTTCAAGGAAGGAAGAGGTTTCGAATTCACTTCAGCAATGGAAGAAGTCAAGAGTCGATATCATGAAGAGCAAGGATCACGGCGTGCAGAACCTGAAGCGCTACGTGCGCTTGCCCGTCTTTCGACCTAACTCAATACTGATCTAGCACTACAGCCCTTTATGAGCCTCAATCGCCTAGCAGTGCAGATGCGACTGTTCTCCCTGACAGTGCATCCTACTTTCCGTCTTCCGCTCCAGCCAGACAACCGTCAGCAGTAGATTTGCAGGCAGCAGAAGTAGCAAGGGTTGCAGAATCGCAAGAATTGGATGAAGCGCATCGAGGGCTTCCACCTAGCTATGATGCAGCAAGATGAGAGCGCGTTGTACGACTACAAGGGTTTGCGATGCTGTTGTAATTTATTTATGCGAAGTTTGTCTTCTTCGAATTTGCTTTGCAGTTCGGCCAAGTCTAATCATATGATCAGACGAGATGTCAATTAATGAAGCAGCGAGACTGCACTCACTCTTCGCTCTAGATGCTTCTTTCTTGGCCTTGCTTTCGGTATAGAAATCACTTCCAACCTGCTTCTTGCGCCGCTTCGCTGACTTCTGACCGTCCTCATCTTGTACGCCTTCCAAGAACTTTTTACTTGCGACACCGACACTCGCTTTCCCCTTTCCGTACAGTCTCTGCTCTTTGTCAAGGACTGTCCCCGGTCGAGCAGATCTCTGCGTTTCGACCAAGTCAACTTTACTCCTCCCTTTCTTTCCACCGCGAGTAACAGTCTGCCATTCTCCATCATCTTCTCCCTCCGAATCAAAGGTGCGCGTCGTAGCTGATTTCACTCCTTCTTCCACTGCTGCTTCTCTCCGTTTTCTTTTCTTTGATTTAGATGCTTCTACCTGTTCTGCTTTTGCTTGAGATGGTTTCGAAGGTGCGTCGAATTGTAGCATCCAGGCATCTGTGTGTTTCTTTACTTCTTCTAGATTCGGTCGAGCGATAGTATACAGTTCAGGATAGAGGAAGCCTGCCGATTTAGGCCATGCTATTGATTGTTTACAAGAGAAGATCGCAGAGAGATGGGAAGGGGAGGAGAAATGGATTTCAGTTGTGCTTGATTCCAAAGCTTGATCTGCTATTGTTCCTGCTTTGATATGCGAGAAGAGCGGCGGAACAGCTTGTTTGCCTTTGTTCTTTGGATCTGCTATCCTTTCGGTACGCCAGAGTGTCTCTTGACCGGTTTTTGAGGAAGGCAGAATAACTTCAGTAACAGCTTTCTTTGCCAATTCAGGGTGATTCAATTCCAGTAATGCTTCGAAAGCGGTCTTGATGTCCTTGGATGAGGATCTCCAAGGAATATTGCAAGCAAACAGCATAGAATCGTCATCCTTTGATGCTCTGACAAAAATTTGGTGTTGTGCTTTGGAATGGCCAAGAGCAGGTATACCAAAGCTCAATGCAGTAAAGCCACCTGCTACAGCGAGCATCGTTCCTTTAGACATGTCACCAGAGCACAGGATTCGGTATTGGCAGTATGGAACAAACGATGGGCTATTACTAATCGAAAACAACGCGCAGCATCACTACAAGAAAGCGCAAAGAGGTGCACGCTCTCAGCAAAAGAACATCTGATGTGTCCTTCAGGGAGTCTTTTCAAATTGTGCCCAGGTACAGACTGGATCGCCCTCCATTCCTTGTAATTTCTCGACATTGAGCAAAGTATAGCCCAGCTTGTCGCGGTAATACTTGATCTGTATTGATCTTTAAGTTCAGCACAGGTGTAGAAGGGGAAGAGAGGACCGACATTGGCCTCTTTTGACGCTTCAAGGCAAATGCAGGTGTTGTCTCTCTTTGCCTGTTCCTCCAGAAGAATTAGTTAGAATCAGATACATGGACACCTAAAGGCTGACCAGAGATTCCACATAAGCTAGCAATGTTTTGCCCATTCCTTTGCCTTGACAATCCTCCCGCACTGCTAAATGAGTAACATACCAGCTATTCAGCTTTCGATCGCCTGGATAGGTCTTCTTTGACAGAGATTCTACGTAAGGAAAGTACTGTTCATCACGTCATTCCAGTTATGGACGATGGAAACGGATAATAAGAACGGACTGTCTCTTCGACAAAAGTATGTCTTGCTGGATTGCGCGACTTGGACAGCTCAGCATGCGCAGCATACCACTTTCCTCTGGACTGAGGTGACTGGCCAGGCATTGTCCCAGGAGGATAAACGAGCATGACAGCTTCGTTTGAATTGATAGTGTATATTTGACCATTCATAGTTGCGTCCTCTATAGAACGACAGAGACCGGCTTCCCAGAGATCTGCACTACAATTTAAAGAAGAGCCTGACGCTACTAATTCGTCTTACCTGATGCATCTTTGTACTGTCAAACAGAGTCCGCACTTTCTCAGCTGCAGCAGAGCAGACAGTAATGACACGCACGACTCCTCCGTGCCGGATAGGTCCAAAGGTTTCTAGCCAAAGCCTGAGCCAGTTGCTACATGTATTTCGAGGGATTTACCAGCATGCAGAGCTTCTCCCAGAACCTTGGCTAGATTACGAATTCGATCATCTGTAGGATTGCATGAGTCGTTGGAGTTGACACGGACAGTAAGAACAGAAGAGACCAGTCAAAGTAGACGTAGACTCCGAATCGATAGAAAATGCAGAAGTATTCATTGCCCGCGAAGAAATAGTAGAGTCTGGGACGCCAAACCTTGACAAAATAGATGAGAGAAAGTCAATTAGACGAGAGAGAAAGCCTATTGCAGTCGTTGCAGCATAAAACGAGTCGAAAGCACATGTCATGCAAGACCGGGGAAATGACTCGATAGACACGGCATGGATTCAGCCATATAAGTCATTTATGGCCGCACTTCATGGCCTTAGTGGAGATGAAAGACTCCTGCCTCAGATTTACTGAAAAAGAAATGAATAGTACGCGACAAGGCAAGATGCTAAATTCCAATCCAATTTCTGATTATACAATAGTTTCCAGCTCTTGAGCATAGCCCAATGTGGCGGATATGATCTTTTCCTTGTCGAGCAGCATGCTAGTTGCAGGTAAATCGGTTTTTGCAGCTTGGAATGAAATGATTTGAGTAGAAGGGTTGACGATCCATCCAGGTCTCTGTACACGCGATACTTTGAGCCTACGTAATTTCATCAATCATTTCACGTACACTCGAGGCGAAAGCCATTAGGTCATTCAGTTCAGTGAAGAATAGCAATGTTGCCGCATCTCGTATAGGCAAAGTAGCGTATGCCTTCTCTCCACACGAAGCAATCTCATTTCTGAATAAGACTGTGAGCTTTTATCGATAGTTCAGATCGCTAAATCTCACCTGACAGTCGCCATCAAATCGCTTAAGAACACCTTGTACTCTTCGCTAGGTGGCTCCCTGCTCGCTTCCCAGATCTTTGTAAAGCTACCTTCCATTAACCATTTTTCCAATTCGATTGGATAAGTAACGGAAGGATCGCGTAAGAGGTTTGCATTTGAATCAGCAGAAAGAGATTCGATTAGAGTATGGAAAGAGCCAATTTCATTTCTGCTGAGTAGCAGTAAGAGATGAAGGCCAGTAAGACGTGCTCGAAGATCAGAAGAAGGGAGGGAGGCCGAATAGAAAGGTGCGAGTTGAGCCAGATAGCGCTCGAAAGATGGGACGTCGTTGATTTTTAGTGAGAGCAAGGCGCAAGCTTCGAGGATAGAGCCTGACAGAGCACAATCACTTTGAATAGCAGGAAGGACAAGTCATATGCACTCACGAGCTTGCTGAACTTGCTCGTCTGTATGCGATTCGTCGAGAATGAGTAGCTTGTTGTGTAGTAGAGCCATCTGTACACAGGGAAGTCTCGCCATCAGCTACATGCTCCAACTGTTATTGAGCCGCAAGCAACGCACTTTGGCCTGTTTTATCGCAGACTTGATGGCTGTCGCATCTTTGTTCGCTGCTGCTTGTAGACCAGAGTATGCCTGTGCTAGAGATGCCATCACTGGAGAGCTTGTGCTGGAGAACACGAAAGAGAGAGAGAGGCAAAGCGTCGTCAGCGGATGACCTTTGATTTCTTGCTTGCCAGTCTTCCCTACACAGCGATCCATATATATACACAATGGCAAGCTTGAAACCTGGTGAAGGTCCGCATAATGCATCATGCAGGATCCAGATCTCTCGCTAATACCTGCATTCTGTGTGTTGCAGTCAATTTGGGTTTGTCAATCTCAGCTTCTGATCATGTCATGTAGAGCTCATTTAGTACACGTCAATCTATGTAGGAACATCCATCATGGCAGTCTGCTTCGAAGGAGGTGTCGTTCTGGGCGCGGATGTATGTGCTTGCTTCTTGGGAACTGAAGTGAATATGGCGCTGACACATCTGTGGATACAGTCTAGGACAACCATGGGTGAGATTACGATGGCTCTGTTGACTTGTGGCTCATAAGGACTATTGCGAGACTATAGGTTCTTACATTGTATGTCGAAACTCGGTCGTCGGTTTGCTGTTGGCTTACTAGCTCTCGCGTATCTAGGCCAACAGAGTAACAGATAAGCTCACTCACATTCGTAAAGCCTCATTTTGCCGCGCTATTCTTCGTCGCTGACAGGGATGCTCTGCAGATGATCGAATCTACTGTTGTCGGTCTGGGTCAGTCGCGATAGTACCAATGCGAGTCTCTCGCTGAACAATATTCGCACAACTTGCAGATCCGCCGCAGATACTCAAGCTGTAGCAGACATCATTCACTACTATGCTCAAATGTTCACCATGCAACATGAAAACACTCCTCCCACCGTTCACTCTATCGCTACCCTTTTTCAAAAGATCTGTTATTCAAACAAAGACGCGTGAGTAGGGCAGTTGATATATTTGAAACGGACTGATAAGATCAATTTGTTCTGTCAATAGACTTTCAGCAGGTATTCTAGTAGCCGGCTGGGATGCCCAATCAGGTCCATCAGTCTTCAACATTCCAGTAGGAGGAGGCATGTTCAAGCAGAATTGGGCAATTGGTGGATCAGGTTCTGCTTTCATTTACGGTTACTGCGATGCAACTTGGAAGCCAAACATGCAGAAAGAAGAAACGATGGACTTCGTTAGGAACGCCTTGAGTTTGGCAATGAGCAGGGATGGATCTTCGGGAGGAACGATCAGAATGGCTGTCATCACGGAAGGAGGTGTCGAGCGAGTCTTTGTGAGCTGGATTATTGGCTGTCGCTCCGTGATCTTTGAATTGATAATGTTCATCTACAGGTACCGAATCCTGAACTACCTGACTTCAACGGAGGAACAATGGGAAGTTTGAGCAACAGGAAAATGATCAAGGAGGATGATGAGTGAGCTTAAATCTCATTCGCCGTTCCTCTTTGATCTAATAGTCGATATTTCAGCTCCCCGGACTGGCGATCTCCGATCTCTGTACCATTACGTAGTACGACTGCAGCTGCATAGACCTAAATGAAGCATTAGCAAAACATTACCTTGTTTCTTATCAAGTCAGCGTATTCCAGCTGTGCTGATACTGGGTCGACAACGCTACCGAAGTATCCATAAAGCAAAGCCTGGGCTTGCATAGATTTTATTCTCTCTTATTGACTAGGCGTTCCTGCTCTATAATTCTACACGAGCATCCTTTTTTACTGTTGCTGCTCCGCTTGGCTGCCCAGTTCCCTTTCTCTCTAGATCTGAAGCATACAAAGCAGCTCCAACGCTTGAAGTGAACAAGACAGCTAGTCCAACTATGGGAACCAGCTGTAATGCGAGAGTGGTTGCGCCAAATCTAGAGACCAGGAATAAGCAAGGTAAAGGTGAACAATAAGGAAGGATTGGTACGCGGTAAGAGTACCATGGTTATTATGCACGAAGGATGCTCGCTGTTCTTTTGTGAACTGCTTCAAGCCAAAGTAGCGGGACAAGTATCCTGGTCCAGCCTTAATTCCTGCAATACAAAGATAGCATTACGGCCATGCAATGGAGAGGGACGTAAGATAGCTTACCATTGTAGAGTAAGAAAACTATAGTTCCGACTACCGGCACAGCGTTGAGTGGAAGAGTGATTAAGTATCGAATCAATCCCTCTGTTGAGAACTTATTGAGCGGCTTTGTGATGGTCTTGCCCAAACGCTTGACATCCACACCACGTTCTTTGGTCTTGAGTACTTGTCTGCCTTTACCAACGAGCTGATCATGACCTTGCTGCAAAGAGAAAAGAGCCATTAGATTGAGAACTACTCGTAGTGAAAACAGTACCGCTTACCTGCAACAATACAGCATCGAAGAGTTGATCCTGTACTTCGCTCACGAAGAAGACTCGAGCAACGAATAAGATGATGACGGATGATTCTGCAAGGATGAGAGGAACAGCGGCGATGAAGGCCAAAGGACCAGAAATGAAAGCGAGAACAGCGACGTGAGGGAAGTAGGTGAGTATGAACATTGCGGCAAGGACGACAGCGCTGACAATCAAAAGATTCAAGATGACTGGCGCGACCTAGATAAGACAATGAGCATAGAGTAGAATATCAAATCTGCTGTTCATACAGATTTATAGAGACTTGGATGTCTGCGTCACACATTCAAGTCAAGTCAGGACCATCCAAACACTATGCCCAGGGTAGACTCACGTAGCGAAGTATATGATGCCTCTGAAGGGATAGATGTAGCCTGTATAGTGTTTCTATGAGCTCTGTATAGCATCCAGGTTTATTAAAGCTGACCTCCGGATTGTAGAGCCTGCTGCCCAAGCTTAGCAGCGGTACCAATCTCTTCCTGGATGACATTCTTTGCAGTGTCTTGAATGCTTTTCTTGTTGTTCGACATCTTGCTCGTGGTTTGAGGGAAGGCGGCAGCAAAGAACGAAAAAAATAGACAATTCGAAGTGCGTCATTTAGACAAAATGCACAGAGGTTTCACAAGCAGTACAATCGTACATCAGTAAACCTAAAAGCCAAAGACTCTCTCATCCTCATGACCAAACTCCTTTGAAGCGACGCCGCGAAGGCAAGCTGTATCGTCCGCAGGAGGATGCAAGTGTTGTTTGATCTGGTCTCTGTCAGGATGACCAGTTCCAAGCTTCCAATCTTGGTCTTTGTCTGGATCTGGGAAGAAGATGGGTCTGGAGACAGATTCCTTTAGGGCAAGACTTTATAATCCATAGATCTAGCTCGTCAGAATACTTGTGCGCTGTCTGTTATAATTCATCAAACATTAGAATATCAGCGCGTTCGATCACAGTCGATCAGTCTGATCTGTGTCTTGTCTTCGAGATCATCAAAGATGGCGTGAATTGGTCGATAATGAGGAGCTATGAGATGGGCAGCTTTCTTCTGCAGGAAAGAATGTAGATCTCGCTGATGCCTGATCCGCCCGCGATCAGATTGATTGTATCGAACTGCTTGTCTTCTTCAGAGATGGTAACGTTGCCCTTACCGTTGTAGGTAGTCTCGCCAAGAGGGCCTTCGACACATCTTATTATCCTCATTAAGTGAAATGTGCATTATCACGTACCTCTGCAGTCTATTTCTTCGCCTGCTTTCATGACGACGAGATATTTGCCGATAGTACCACCAAATTAAACCTGGCATCTGCCTCTGGTAATTAGACTTTCACAAGCAGATCCATTGTACCATCTTCATCTCGTGCCTTCCGCATGATTCGTAGCAAGCCTGGTAGTCGTTCGATCTAAGGGTCCAGCGCGAGCGCAGTAGCGTGACATGCTATGATAGAGAGTTTGACAAAGCGGTAATAGCGCGGGGAAGTATAGCTTTTTGACCAGTAGAGCCTGGTAGCTGGCGAATTACAACGGTGAGCACTTGCAGAAGAGCGCCATCGCAGCGAGACTGATGTTCAGGACAAGGTAAACGTATAGACCGGACGATCTTGGAACAGGTGCCGTCAAGTCAAAGCTTAAAACCGTCTGAAAGCACGACAAAAGAACCTCCGACCGGATGGATAGACTTCTTGAAGCTTCGTTTGAATGCGAAGTTTGAAATATTAGCAGCTACGAGCCGCAATTGGAGCTCAACATCTGCTCGACTAATTTGTCTTTCCATGTTCCAAGTAGAAAAGACCTTAAGATCGGACTGAGCGGAGGTGCTATAGCTGGGCTAAAAAGGTGGAGAGAGGTCAAAATCCCAGTATTGAACCACCGGTCACACTGTCTGTACCGTTCCAAGGAGGAGAAAGGAAGACCCATTCAAGAAAGATGTTTTCCGCTCCAGTTGTTCCGTCAGATGTTTCTCGAGGCAGAGGGATAATGAAGCGCAGATTCTCGCGAGCTATTGAAGTCATTCGCGTGTAGGTTTCGACTGGGATGACGGCGTCTAGTTTCGTTGTTGATTTGGCTGAAGCATGGTAAGCTTTCCAAAGGGCAGAAATCCCCTCAGCGGAAGGTGCAGGATGCCTTGTGAGAAGAATTTTGTAGGTCTATCATGTCCGACAGAGGCTGTAGATGCCTTGAGCTCGGCTGAAGTTCGAGAGCGCAGTGTTGACCTTGATGTCGCTTTTGCTCCTCCTTTGATCTATCCCGCTAGGCAATGAAGGAGGTGCAACAGCAGAAGGGATCTGCTGCAGAGATGAATCGCTTGATAGCTTGGAAGCGCCGCTCGCTGTTTTGATTGACTTGACTTTCTCATTGACGAGCCTTGTCCTTCAACGTCTGCAAGTCTACTCCTTTCCTAGCATCGAAATTGAGCAACATGTTTACCAGATAAGGGATTCGCTCACGCCTTCGCTGCAGCTTCCAGCGCCTGCCCATACTTCTCTTCATATTGCTGCCGTTTTTGAGCTATTCTTTCCCTTGAGCCTATCAATGCCTCTGGCACGCCAGTGGTCAAACATCGGAAGCTGCTGCATCTCTTGCAAGATAGGACTGGTCGATATAACAGGCTTGTGATCATCGTGGCTCGACAAACCGCTGATTGGCTTCAAGCTACAAGAGGTGGCTTTCTGCAACTTGCTTATTGGCGAACAGCGTCGTCAACAGTCAAGCATGATCATAATACAGTCTACACAAATGAATCTGTCTCGATCGCTACTAGGACGTCGTCCACTGGCTTGCTCAAGCTCGAATTCACTCTCCACTCTTCGCACTTGTCCAAGCCTCTCCAATGATTGAATCCAGCTCGCCCTTTGCTTCTAAGCTTGCGACTTACTTCTATTGATAGCTTTGGCTCGAGAGAAAAGCACTGCTTGCTGCTGTCAGGGCCTTGACTGAACT
>BCIN01000012.1:0-21158 GCA_039545335.1 Kondoa subrosea
CACTGCAGGATCGCGCAAGGATCACTTCATTTTCTGTCATCTCCTGGTATGGCGACGGCTACTAGTAGAGCGCAGAGTTATCGATCGGCCACCAGAGCACMCTATGGCTGTCAATTATCCTAATTTAATGCTATACACTTTACTAGCTGCTTGCCTCCCTCTGCCCAGATCTCATGATAGACAATCCTTTCGAGCTTGGCGCCAGCTCCTCTTCCCTTCCATAAATCAAGCAAATTACTGAGACACTTCCCGACTCGGAATTATTGCTCAGAATAATTCGACAGGTATTGAGGAAAGCTTACCCTCCGCGACCACCTCATCCCTAGTTGCCATTGCTCGACAGTGAGAAAGTTTCCATGGTATTTAAGCCCCAAGGGCCACGCCTGAAAGTGCTTGACGCTGCTTGAAAGAGAGCACGACGGAAAGTCGCAGAAGTGAAGACTGCCGAGGCAGGCTGCTGTCGTTCATGGACATTGGCACTGGGTACGACTGCTCTGTACGCGAGGGGAAATGCGTTTGAGATTCGTGCAGCGGGAGTATTACCTTGCAGAGTGGTTTCGAGGCGGGAAGGCATTTGGCGCTGAACTTGACATCGAAATGGAGAGTGCGATAGAGAACGAGACTGCAAGAGGAACTGAATACGAGATGCCCGACCAGTTTCGGCGATGCGCTCAGCTGCAAAGGAGAACGTTTTTTCGAGACCTTCGTCCAGCAGATCGATGTATTCAAATGTGCTCTGTACAGACGGCCATCAGTCACAGTACGTGAGACCTAGTCAAATAGCTTACATGCACAAACAGAGCCAGACGTGGTTGTCTTCTCAGTACCCTCCGATATACTCCGGTATCCAGCTCTTGGAAAACAACTGGTCGGATCTGACCCAAGACCGAGAAGCGGTTTACACGAATACTGCTGTGACAGGGCAGTCTTGCACGAATGATTTTGACACCGCGGCGGGGGACACTGCGTCCGATAGCTTGCCTCAGAGCAGAAGGGATGCGCCTGAAAGCTGTTGACATAGCCAATAAAGCAGTAGAGTGAAGAAGTGTTTTATAGCACCCGGTAATGATGCAGAGAGAAGGAAATGGAAGATACGTAACAACAACTGCACGGAACTTGCACAGCTTTTCGCAAAACCCTTTGGCTCGAACCCTGAACAGAAAAGAAAGGTACATTACATAGATCCTTTGTTCCAATGACATCGATCCGGAAGGAGCCAACGAAGGCCGGATATCATACCGCAAAGTTCAGATGACCTGATGGTAATAGTCTATACGAAGCCTTCGCTGGCGAGTAAGGGGAGTCATGTGACGGTAAGTGGAACACAAGAACGGCGCCAGAGTCTTTGAATTCACTGTCGCTAGGAGAATTACTGTAATATACCTATGTCACTCTGAGCAATGATTCAGAAAGTGTATATCATGAAATAGCGCTTACCCATGATCAACTCCAAGTCTCTTCCTGTAAGCGATTCACCAGACTCAGATGCTCCAAGAAAGCTTCTGCTGCGGCTTGATTCATTTCCCCCTGATCTTGACATACTGTCGTGAGCGACTTCTTGACAGCAGTGGGCATTTTATCAGCGGCTCTGGGATTTGCATCAGCTTGATGTGTAATCTGTTCGCAACCACTTTACCCTGAAATGTAGATCCACGCTCCATGTTTCAGCAGACTCCAAACTTTCGTCGCATGCCGTGTTATCTCGTGTTGGACATAGATTTTTTCTTCCTATATCCTACTCAATCAGAATTGTCTTCTCGTGTCTAGCAGGTACGCGAACCTGATCCCTAGATGCAGCGACAATTACTTCCGCACCAGATTTTTCCCATTCCTTGGCATAATAGTAGTCCTTTTCTCTATTTCTGCAGCCGAAGAAGACAAGCAGATCACCAGTAGCTTGCGACATGGATCGATATTGAACGAAAGAACGGAAGGGAGCTATGCCCGTTCCTGGTCCAATCAGAATCATGGGCACATTCGGAGGTGGTAGTATAAAAGTTGAGGGTTTGATGAGTATCGGTACTTGATCGCCTGATTGCAGCAAGCGATAAGTCAAGCGTGGTGATGACATACGGCCGACAACATACCGATTCGCAAGCGCGAGATCCAAGAGGTTGCTACGCCTTTACGAGGTGTCGAGAGTAGAGTTCGATAATTGACGATAGCTACTAATAAATCAATCCGCCGAGGAAACATCTATTCTCCAGTATCAGCTTACATTCGCCAAAAAGAAAAACACTATTGCGGTGGATTCACCTTTGAGCTTGAACTGATAGAAAATTGCCTCGGCCTGATTTCAGGGAAGACATCCGCCACATAATTCAATGGAATTACTGCAGATTTGAATTCCGCCAGGACTTCAGCGATTGTTCGTTTTGGTCTATTGGCGTAGTCCCAAAGATCCTCCTGCGTCAAGACCATTAGATTATGGAGACGACTGCACAGGGTATACTTGCTTGGCCTTCCGGACTGGCGAACTCCTGCAGTTTGTCGGTTTCTAATTCATCAGTCGTGAAATACGACAACCATTCGAAAAAGGATCGCCTTGGAACTGAAAATATATCTAATCGATATGTAAGAAGCTGTCTTAGCGTCGTATGGGTCTTCCAATGAGAAGGTAGAGGTCGATCTAGATATGACTTCTGTCAATACAGTATAGAGGGAGAGAAATTCAGACACACCCGGACCGGTTGGCTGCAGAGTCAATGCAACATCTGCATCTGTCCATTTCATTAGGCGTAGGAACTCGTCTACTGCCTCAGGTGGGTTTTCAGGTCTTAATTCTGCGATGTCGCCAGGCTGAAGACTATAGCTTCACAGTAAGTCGGGCGATACAAGTCGGGAGAAAACCTACTCCAGATCATGATCTACATCGAACTCTATATACCGAACATCCTGGAAGTGATCCTGTGGTGTAGCTCTTTCATTTCTGCTCAGGGTTGTGATTATCAGTTCATCATGCGGAGAGGCTCTGTTAGTATGTGTGCCGTTCGTATGCGGTTTAGAAGAATTGATTTGTAGCCATGGCGGGGGAAGAATATCTTTTGAAATAATATCCATGCCATCAGGAAGGGGAAATGCCTGCAGAAGAGTCGACCAGAGTCCTTCCAGCCAAGAGTCAAGAGTCGTATCTATGCTACCGTATAGCACACATAAGAACATACTTTTCCTGCCTGAGGCAGAAAACGCACCCAAGATAATCCTGATCATCACCTTCTCCTTTCTCGTAGAATGATTGGGCACCCAGATCCTGGAGTCTTCTATAGAGCTGTTTGGCAGGCCAATTGAATTTAGGGTAACTGGAATCCCCCAAACCAAAAACGGTGTATGACAAATGTTCGAGCAGATCATCAGGCAGATCTGATCTGAGCAAGAACTTCCAAAATGATCGCATATTGGATGGCTCAGAGCCTTGACCTGTTGTAGCTACCACAAAACAGACGAGATCTTCTTCCAAGAGTTCGGTCTAGACATTGGAGAAACCAAACGAAGGATGGGAGAGAGAGACAGAGAATAAGTACAGCTAAAGCAACCGGAGAGGAAAGTATGTAAATTACAAGAGGCAGAGCATCCACTGCAGTGACTTTGGCAAGGAAATGACGCCGACGAGCTTCTCTACCGATTCGTTCTGCTACATCCTGAGCGGTTCCAGTCTCACTTGCATAGAGGATTGTCATCGCCCTTGGATGATCGCTTGCATCACCCATTTGAGATACGTTTCACGACAACCAGCGCTCAGTTTTCAATTTTCTTTTCTTGACAGCGAAACCCACCTATACCCATTTTGATTCGCATTGGCAGATTCGAAATGGCACAGACTAAGAGTAATAAAGGCGGACCGAAGAAGCATGCCTCCAAGGCCGGCAATAAACGAACTCGAGCATTCGAATCCAAAGGTTTACTGAAAACTAAGATTCAAGCAAGAAAGCGAGGGCAAGACTTGAAGAAGAAGATTGAGACTAGAAAAATGCTCAAGGGCACCGGGAATAAAGGCAAAGGCAAAGCTGGAGCTGAGGATATCATGGACCAAGATACCGATCAAAATGGGGATGAGGCTATTCCTGATGGTGAAATGGACGAGTTATTGAATGGCGAATATGAAGTCAGTCATATTGGCGGCTTTAAAATGTATCATCGCCCGAAAATTGAAAATTCGTTCGGACAGGGTGCACCTGGAAGCGATGCTGATTCGGATGCGGAATCTGAAGAAGATGACTTGGAGTCTCTAGATCTGGGAGGTCAGTCAGTCTTGGACTCCTGTTCCCTCTCATGCTCATCGCTATAAATGTCGATCTAGAAGAAGCTGATGCACATAAAATGGATCTCGAAGCTTTGAAAACGAAGGATCCGGAATTTTACAAGGTATGTAGATACAATCTAGTATTTTGACTCATTTTGACGATGGATGTAGTATCTACTGGAGAACGACAAAGACCTATTGGCTTTTGATGATAATGCCGAGGACGACGCCTCAATGTCTGGCGATGAAGCACCGCAAGCAGAAGGAGCTGGTCAAATAGAAATCACTAACGAAATGCTCAAAGCCCTGTCCAAAGCTTTGGTTCAGGTATACATCAAGCATTTCCCTGTCCCAATTATGCATTTTGACGGGAACTTTTGTAGCAACGATCGATGAAAGCACTGAAAACCTTACTACTTGCTTTTCGATCAGCTGTGGCAAGTAATCAGAAAGAAGGTGCTCCGCCTTTACCTTACGTCGTACATAGTCCATCGGGTTTGTTCGTCTTCCAATTGACAGTTGGCCAAAAAAACGAAGTTTGTGTTGTAGTCTTCAACAAATTGGTCTTGACCACCCTCAAGTACACCCCAGTAGTCTTGAAGCAACATATCGCGGTCAAAGAATTGGCTTCAGGCAAATTGTTAGGCTCGCCTTAATCTCCGCTACCATCTAAAGTACTGATGCATTTGCTCCTGAGCAGTAAAATCTCAACAGAGAACAAGAAATACGGTCCCATACAACGATGTGTCAAATCCTACTTTTCTTCTCTTTCTTCGCTGATGGCTTCGTTACCAAACTCGGCACCTGGCGAAACGAAAGAGAACGAATTAGAAGAAAAGAAGAATTTGCTCTATATCGCTATAAATGAAAGCGCGAAGTTGATTCCGTTTGTAATCGGAAACAGGAAGGTTGCAAAGAACTACCTGAGAGTAAGCTCTACCTCGCTTTTGGGAATGACACCAGAGCTTATTGATAGGTTCTCAGATGCTGCTTGAATACTGGTCGGGTACTGGTACAGACAGCATCAGAATAGCCGCTTTTTTAGCTGTCAGAAAAATGGCGCTAGCAGCTGATGGAGGTATCTTCGAGCTTATTCTCAAGGTATGCACCGGATCTATCACAGCTTAACACCTTGGCTGAGATGCATTGTAGAATACATATCAAGTTTTAGTCATCGCATCGAAAAAGACCAATGTCTTCACTTTACCTTCTATAAATCTCATGAAGAACACAGCCTCTGAACTCTTCTTACTTCGACCGAAGATAAGCTATCAGCTCGTCTTCGCTTACGTCCGACAGCTAGCTATTTTACTTCGTACAAGTACCAAATCGCAATCGAAGGTGGATTATTTTGATTTCATCATGTGGAGTCCGGCTTACATATATGTTTTACAACCTAGGACGCCTACCAAGCTGTCTACAATTGGCAAATGGTGCACTCCATTGACTTCTGGTCGCTAGTTCTCGCTACAGCCTGTTCGAAGGAGAAAGTAGCTATAACACAGCAAGAAAGTCCTCTGCAGCCTTTGATCTACCCTTTGGTCCAAGTTTCGTTGGGCATGCTAAGGTTCATTTCAGGTTCCAAGCTGTTGCTGCCGCGCTGATGCATTCTCCAGGCTGTTTCCTACATCTCGTTTCTATCCTCTACATTTCCATCTCGTTCGAGCGATGATGAGAATTATGTCCCGAACTTCGACATTCATTCCACTTGCACCTCATCTCTTATCTATTCTTGATTCTTCTGAATTGAAACGAAAACCCAAAGCCTCCACGAACCTCAAACCCCTCGACTTTGCCTACTACATTAGAGCGCCAACTTCTTACCTCCGGACCAAAACTTACGCCGATGGTCTCGTTGATGAACTCTGCTTCCTTCTGTTAGAATACTTCGCTTTGTTGTCCCTCAACATTGCTTTCCCTGAGCTGGTGATCCCACCATTAGTGGTCATCAAGAAACACTTGAAAAAGGTTTCCAGTGGTAACGGAAAATTGATTGCTGGTTTGAAAAGTTTGGTGGACAGATTGGAAGCGAACAAAGTTTGGATAGAAGAGAGGCGACAGAACATTGACTTCAGTCCTCAAGATCGCTCAGCTTTGGCTGGTTTCTTGTCAGACCAAGAAATTGGTAAAACACCATTAGGTGGACAACTAAGGCGGGAGAAGAAAATACGGGACCGAACGATGGAAATGTTGGAGAAAGCAGCTACCGAGAACCTCGATGAATAATCTATATAAATATTGGTACTGCCACAGCATTAATTATGTATGTATTGCTATCCTGTTTTCGGATACCCATTGCATTGTTGGCTTCCTGTCCCGAGCAGATTACTCGGTTCATACTGGGAGGATCCTCTACCGACCTGTATTTACTGGCGGAATGTGGGATTGGCTCAAAGCTGATTCGAAGCTTGCGCGATCTGTCATAAAATGAATGGTTAGATAGGTATTATAACGACGAGCAGAATATCATACTGGTGTGCTCTGTATTAATGGCTTTTGCATCGCCCCCCGGGACCCTGAGACAGAAAATGCCGAATCAGACGAGACTTGCATTGGCAGACCATTATCAATGTTCTCCAGGCTATTTCCGTCAGGGATTTCCGAGAGGATGTTGGTCTCTATTGTCGTTGTAGGCTGACCCGTAGAGTCAGGAACGAAAGGTATAGCTTCTGGCAAAGATATTCTTCTTTCGAGTGATTCGCTTTCCAAGGAAAGCGTCTCTTCTGACAAAGGTTGTTGCCCAAGCGCTTCGTTTTCCACTTTTTCTGTCAGATTGTTTGTCTTTGGATTCACAGAGAATTGTGAAAGGTCGACACTTTCTCCCGTAGCAGCCGCGGAAGGTTCATGCTGGTCTGGAGCGATCTCTTCCGTAAATTCAGACTGACTAGTCGATGGTTGAGCTGGATACAGACTGTCGCCTGCTTGTTTGCATGTTGAATCTGCAACTTGCACTACCTCAGCCGCAGGAGCAGGTTTCAAGCGGGGCGCAACTACAACAGGGTTAGATGGAGTCCTCGTGATAGGTCCGCATAGCTTCAAGTCAGAAGGCGATTCTAGCGCTTGCTCTCCGGACACCTTCTTGCGACGCATTGTTCCAGCTAGTACACGCTTGGCGGAAGCAAAGATCTTTGGGGACTTGCGGCTATTGGGAGACGGTTCCGGGCTTGATGCAGGAGAGCCGAAGAGAGATGTCGGATTGACAGATGTTATGTCTGAGGGTTTGACCGGTGTGATCTGTAGCTGTTCAGGATGAGACCTTTGACTTTCGCCAATATGAGGCAAAGTCGGATCATCTGCCGCCTGCAATAGAGAACCAGGCGTAGCAGCTAGAGGACTTGAAGTCGAAGGGCATCCATCAATTTGCACAATGTCAGGAACGGCATGTGCAGGTTCGTCTTCTGCTGAAACTCCTTCCAATTCTGAACGCTGACTGATGCTTATTGACTTCGAATTGAGCGGTAGTGGCTTGTTGTCCACAAGTAAGGAGGGCTCAGGGACGGGCTGAACTGTGTCTTGGGAGAGCCGATGTTCTTGCTTTGCCGGAATATACATTGCTTCAGCACTCAGAGTTTGCGGGAATGCTCGTTGGCCAGGAGTGGAATGTGCTGGTAGGGCAATAGGTTCAGGTAGCAGATCGACCGGAGAAAAGATGTCTGACACCGAATTCCTGGGTTGTAAAACTGGTTTTAACGGCTCAAGGCGCTCTTCTTCCGGGACATCTCTTATGTCTTTCAATTGTTTATGATTGTACTGAGATTCAGGAAAAATCGAAGGATCATAACTTCGCTCTTCCGCTATTGGCGCCTTACCGATTATTTGTACTGCCGCATTTTGTTGCTCGTTGAATGCTACGAGACCATACGCTACAGATATCTCCTCAGTACGAGCCAATTTTTGAAATTCAAACGTCGGAGCCATGGCGGTTGGATCAGCGGATATTTGGTGCTCGGTTGTCGGTTCGTCATCTTGTTCCTCAACAGGCTCCAAAATATCTTCACTGCGAAGTGATTCCAGAAGTGACGTTGTTCGTTGTTGCTTAATGGAGATATCTGCGTGGACATCGAGGTTGAGACCATTGCCAACTTCGCGGACAGCTTCTTTGGAAGGATGCGGGTCACGAGCCATTACATGAGTGTCTTGTGCGTCATCGATGGCTGCCGCCGCCGGCTTCTCTGAAGTCAAGCTTTTGGCTAATGTAGGTGCTGAAGCTGCAGCAGCTTCTCTTGCCTGCTCTAATCCTGAAACAGGAGTTTTAAGGAAATGGCCTTGCAATTCATCTGTACATGGCGAAGGGCTAGGAACTGTGACTAAAATTGGTAAAGTTGGGTGAGTCACAGATGGATGTACTGTAGGCGGCGAAGAGAGGGCAGCTTTGATTGATCTAGTCGCGATGGCGAGTGAAGATAAACTTGCTGAGCGTTTAGGAGCCAAAATAGGCTGTGTCGACTCGGTCCTGCCCTTTGAAGAGCGGCGACCCAGAGCGGCAAAGAGTTTGCGCTGATCCTTTGGCGGTCTTAGGCAAAGTAAGATTTCGCTTGCGCCGATAAGAACAGAAATTTCACCTTAGCAAAGCCGTTTCTGCAACCGAGGAATCTCGATGTCTTATCCTTCGCTCTTCGCCAAGAAGGAAGCGAGCCGATAACCCGCTTTTCAGCTCTACAACTTCTAACAAGGGCCAAAGAATTACGCGTAAATTTGATTCTCCAATTGCATCGAGGTAGAAATCGACGAAGGCTTGATCCAAATAAATACTGGTAACCGTCAGAGATTGAGTAACGGAGCCTTTTAGCTGAAGTGAAGGAGCGTTGGAAGCTGTAAGTACACCAGAATGATCGCCCGAAGTTCTAGGTCGATATTCTTTTCGCAATTTGGCTTGCTTGCCTTCTGAATTTAACTTCTGAGCGTCATTACTGTATTTTGGTCGCAAAGTCAAATCCTCATCTGCAACTTGTGGACTGAAGCCGGTAAAAGTGAATCCCGAAGCAACGAACTCAGTCCAGCTAGGAATATTGACATTTTCTGCAGTGCTTGGCAAAGCCTGTGAGCCATTTAGCCTTCCTTACGTTTTGCAAGCCTAGGAACTGGACTTACTGAATGTGACATATTATTCAAACGTCCTAAAGGTGTTGCCTTGCCAGGCTGCAGAGTACCATCTTCGCCAATTGATAATAGAGCAGACGAATCACGTATGCTAGGAGTCGTAGGTGAATCAACGCTGAAGGATCTGCGCCGGTTTGGTGAATCGCATGTTGGTGGATTTGGATTGTTGACGTTTCTATGCTCCGATGCGCCATTGTTAGCATGCATAAACCTGAGCGGATCTTCTCCTAATATAGCGGGCATGCTCCCTCCTGCAGCGTCCTCAACCTCTTTCCACATCCTTCGTCCCTCAGCACTTGACTCTGCGGAAGTAGCGTTGTTGAATCCCATTATATCAGATATTATTTGACCAGGCATCAGTTCATTGACTTTCTCCTCTTCTGCTTGCAGAATAAGCCTTGCATGAAGCGTATTGCTTTTTCCGTTCACTTCTGTTACAGTGAACGGTCTTGGCGCTCCTTTGTATCGCCTGACAAGCTCTTGTAGTCTCACAGGCACTTCGTTCTGATCTCTCAGATAGCAGAGAAAAAGATGTTCCAGCGCTGACGAAGCTTTATGCCATTCTTGATAGATTTCCAGCGCATTATCAGCCATGCTTCTCGAGGAAAGCACCCAGTACCCAAGGAGCTGACATAATAGAGTCACATTCATTGCGTTCGTTTCGGATTGAGCTACCACTGAGGCCATGAGATCAAACAAGAGAGTGAAGATTCTTTTGCGTGATTCCTGAAGCATAGGGAGGAATATGGTTGAGAAAGCATAGGCAGGATATGATTGATCGGCTTCTGATTTCCGGAAGTGATCGATGTACCAGGACCAGGAGTCGGGTCGCGTGAGCAAAAAGGACGAGGTTGAGCTGTGAACAAAGTGTCGTAGAGACTAGGACTAGTCTATCAGCATCTGCAAGGTATCCAGATTAGGGATCGCACCCATTTGAGGACAGCTACGATATCGTGAACACCGGCAGCTTTCAGCTCAGCTCTGTATAACATATCAGACCATGTTTCACGCTGGAACGGTCAACAAGCTCACTTATATGCTTCAGATGGTGCCTGAGGCTTGAAAAAGATATCGTGCTGGGTTATGGGACTGTCAGAGATGACTTCCTTATCAATCGCGAGCAGGTAATGATAAATAACTATGGCAGTCGGAAAGAGCGTGTGTGTAAGCAAGCAACAATTTTGCTACTAAAGAGGCTCTTGTACATACTTCGGTGTTGGTGCTCAGTATCTTCGACTAATCGATGCGGACGAAAGATTCCAAGTGTCGTCAAGCCTGTTTTTTTATGTTAAGCTTAGGTCGGCTAGGTTTCGATGCGAAGCCTACCTCTACTTTGAATTTCTGAGCAACATAGCTCCAACAGGGGCAGAAGGTCTTCTTCTGTTAGGCGAGCATTTAATCGCTTTCGACTGTCCAGATTATATGGCCGCGGAGCAGAGGCGGTCAGGTCCCTTGCGTCAATGTCCACCCATAGCGAGCTTTTGGAACCCTGGTCATTACTGAGAGCGTGAGCAGCTGAAAGGGAAGGAGAATCCAGATGCAAAGAGAGCCTGTTTTGATTCTCTTCGGTGCGCGGCTCAGACTGCTTCTCCGCAGACCGACTTCTCTTAGCCAATAATTGATACAAAAGAGCAAGCATATGCAGAAAGAAAAGGAAAGACTAAAAGAACGAAGCGTGAAAGTGCTTTGTGGTGACACAGTGAGTCCGTGCAGAAATTGTATTCCTTGTGAAGCGACCACGAAGTATAGCAGCAAGAGCAACATCGGCACACTACGAGTCATACCTTTAAGGATCGTGGTATGGCACAGCCGGTATTATCGCAACATCAGAAATCGCACGATGTTCATCGTCACCTCGTGTTTGCGGAGGAAGCCAGAGATCGCAGCAAACGTCGCAAACTTGATTTAGGCTTGCCTGTATCGAGTATTGCATGCAAATCTGGCACGTCTCATCGAATTGTCAACAAAGGGCAATCTTCTCAAGAGCGCAAGTATTTGGCCTATGGACCTGCATATTCTAAGGAAGAGGAGATCAACAACAACTTCTCCAGACACTATGTCAACATAGGCAGCAGACCTCAAAATAGTATTCTCAATGCTTCGATTGAACATAGATTTAAAGAGTGCGCTTCACTCCCTTCGCACGAGGAAGCGAGCTCAGATTTCGACAGGTATCCCAAGTTAAAAAAGCTGACCCAATTGCACACCGCGCTGGTGAATGAATATGCTCATCCTGCAACCTATTTGCACATTGACCAATTCTCTCCTTCCAACCTGCTCGACATTCTACATCCAATGCGTTACGACTGCATTGTGATCGACCCTCCTTCCGACTACACGTGGGATCAGCTGGCAAATTTGCCCGTTCCTCAATTAGCTACCAATCCCACATTCATCTGGATCTGGTGTGGTTCGGCAAACGGGCCAGGATTAGAGAAGGGTAGAGACCTGTTGGCGAGATGGGGCTATCGAAGATGCGAAGATATAGTTTGGGTCAAGACGAACAAAAAGCAACCTAATCAAGATCAGAATACCAAATCGTTATTGAACATTACAAAGGAGCATTGTCTCATGGGCATGAAAGGCACTGTTCGTAGAAGCACCGAGTAGGCGCCATTTATAGATGACTTCTTTGCTGCATCTAATTCACTCGACTCTTCAGTGCTCACTTCGTTCATTGCAATGTTGATACAGACGTCATAGTCTGGGAAGGCGATGATAAGGGTCCGTTGAACCCCGTGTACAGCTTGGATATGATTGACAGATCTCTCTACTGCAGACCCGGCAATGAAACCGCCTGAGCTGTATACCATCATCGAAAATTTCTGTTTGGGCAATCGGCGTTTACAAATCTTTGGCAGTCGCAAGAATTTACGTCGAGGCTGGCTTTCAATAGGAACTGAGGCTCTTCTGCCTGACGTAGCTGATGTTAAAATTTACAACAAGCAAGAATACGAAAGTTGGTTTGATCCTTTGCAGGGAGGGAGCTCAGTAGTCCCTAATACACCTGGTATGTATTTCGAGTGTCATCTATTGCCCTCGATTCATGCATTCGCTCACAGAGGTGGATGCCCTTCGACCTAAATCTCCGCCTCCGCGCGGTCAAAGTGTAACAGTCAGAGATTTTCAGCTCTGATCTACTGCATCTGATGACATTCGCTTTCCTTGATAGGCTGGGCAGTCAGGTGGCGGACTTGGACGTGGACGTGGAAATCTCGGAAACCTCGCTCCACAGAATCTTGCTCACTCTCAGCATGCTATGGCTACTTCCATGCAAATGATGAACCCTATGCTCAATCCAATGATGATGGGCATGTCTTTCATAAATCCCCTAGCTGCAATGTCGCCTCAAGATTGGGCTGTCTTTTTTCAGACTCAAAAGACGAAGAATTGATATCGGGTAGAGAGTATTACGGTGAATAGAGCTCCTAATGCACTGCGTCTATAAGAGCTTCCAATCCAGCGATTTGTGCTACCTTTTCAACCCTCATACCCGAATGAAGTGCATTGTTCGAATTAAGTGGTCCTCCCTGTACGTACGCCGCTTCGGACAACGGCTTGACCCGCATCTTCTGCCATCCTAACCAGCATGCCTCGATTTTTTGGACTACACTCTTTGGTGCAGATGTGGGCGCAAGTACTAGAACGTAAAGTGCGTCGTAGCCTCCGGCTGGTTTACCGATCAGGCTCGCGAAGACAGACCAAACCGAGACTTACCGCCGGGCACTCCGCCTCCAAGAAATCCAGGTAGAGACTGGCATGCATCAAGCAATCGCGTTTGTTCCAATGGCTCTATTGGTACTTGAGCTGAATTACCCATCTCAGCCATCGCGGTCCGAATATTCTACAGTCAGATAAGCCGAGATATTCAAAGAAAACATTTTGAGATGGACCTTCATAGTCGTCCGCACGATCGTGAACGTCTGTTGGGTCGTACTGGACTTTGACCCTGCCTGTCGTTTTATCAGTCACATCCACTGATCACATCTGTAAAATTACCTGCGAGCCAGGCGGCTGCGATAGTTCCTCTACGATTTGCCAATATCCGCTTGGATCTGAAGCATATAATGCATGTAAATCACTGAATGCGTCTGCCAATTTACTGTTCAACTGAGAGATAGTGTGCCAGAGTTCCTTTGCTGATATTTGAGCTTTAACGTGAGAGTATTATTTTAGTGAAGTTGACAATGACTAACCTTGGGAAGGATGCGCATTTCTCCAAGCGTTGACCTTGCCAACCATACTAGGCGTATTACTACCTGCATCAACGTCCGCCAAGAGAAGAGTCGTATGTGGCGGAAGAGCGAAGGGCTGAACTAAAGGTCCTGCATCTGAAGTCCACAGAGGATTATGTTCTGGCGATAGTACGTTGTAAATGTTAGTCGACGTTGCCTGCATTGACTGATTAGAAGTAGCTGCAAGAAGAGTACGTAGTCAAGAAGGCGGACCTTCGCGTCTAGCAAGTCTTTCAAACAGACGGGGTCGAAACGAGTGTAAATATGGGATCCGTACATAGCAGAGCTGACATCAAAGCCACTGCCAATCTTGCCTTGGGCCAATGAATGGGCATATTGCGCCAAATTATGAATAAGAGTTTGCGAAAGAAGATGTGAAGGAACGAGATGATGCATCAGAGCGGCCACTAAGGATGTCACCATTGCTGCACTCGATCCGAGTCCTGTCTTGTGCACTTCGCCCAGTGTACAATGAAGCCTTCGAAAAGGCCGTTCGGGAATAGCTTGTGAGGTCGAAGCCTGCATTGACATTTTCGGTATCAATGTTTTGACAGAAAACCGGGTTGTAGGAGCACTGACTTGAGAATAAAAGTCATTGTCGCCAGCAATCATGATTTCCAGACTTCCTGAAACTGATTGACCCATTTGTGCGACAAGGTTGAGAGCGGTAGCAAGAGTTGTTTCTATGAAAGAGTTCCGTCTGCACGAGCTTATAAGCGACGGTGCAATCAACTATCCATACATCGTACCCAACCGCAGCTTTGTTCTGTTGAGACAAGATTATTTCTTGATCAATGGACGTGACTTTATAAATCCATTCGGCTTGCTCGAACTGAGGCGATTTGACAGTAATAACGTCCTCATCATCCGACTTGCCGCTTTGCACGACAGAATAAAAGCGCGAAGGAGTCGCAACTACCAGGCCAATGTTTGGCTTTTCTAGCACCAGGTATCCACCGGCGACGAGGACTTTGCCTGGACAAGAGCAGCACGTCGCGTCGACCATCACAAGAGATTTGAGCTTATGCTTGTGGCCGTCCGGTTGCAGTCAACAGGGCCATCTGTCAAATTCATATTTCAATATCATGATGAGGATAGCAATGATTGTTGCCTTGCTCTTGATGAGGTTCAACGTCTAATCGAGGATAAGGTCCTGTGTACCCATTCCGACCGCTTTTTTCAGGACTTTCACCTTGTATACGGTTTGAGGGCTGAATGACTGCCATGCATGTATTAGCATGTTATCATCATTTAGGCATGGATAAGGCCGCGTTCATCTTGATTATTGGGATCGCGACAATCACCGATTTGGTAAATAAGCTCAACATGACGTCGGATGCTTTCGTACTTGCTGTTTTCAATTTCCCTTACTCTCTTCCCAAACCACTTTCCCGACCAATATGTCATCAACTGGAGAAACCTACCGTCCTACCGAACAGTGAGTGTATACATCCCAATCACATGCAGGCTTGGGCAGGGAGCTCATTGCTGTTCCCTTAGCGGCGGAAAGAAAGAAGACGGAGGAGATGACAAGCGAGTTTCCAGCGAGCATGGGTGTGAGTTGGCTCTGCAGTCTTACACAGAATAAGAATTCCTCTTATTGACTTCACACAGTCGGTGGAAAGGACGGCCGTATGTGTAGCTTCATTTGACTCTGCGTGTCAGCTCAACACCATCGTGCAGCCGATCCTCACGTAGAAGGCCAAAAGGGCGGCAAGACCAGGTAAGCTTTGCTGACTGAAATCTCGCCGTTTGGACTTACGAGATGAATCGAGTACTAGTGACCTCGCACCAGATGCTCAAAGCAAGGACGATGGCGACTTTGAGTAAGTACCTGTCGAAAGCTTTACATGCTTAGCCAATTTCTTGTCTGTCTGTCAGCCCAGAAGCGCCAAAGGTTTAGCATGGAAAACGTTGAGGTGTCGTGCATGTAATAGTTCTGAGAAATCAATCCAAGGCCTATGTTCGAGAAAACACTTGTCTGCGTTTGCCAGCCGACGACACCACATTTGTTAAAGTGTAGTCAAAGTATCCCAACTTTAGTCGTGAACAGCCAGTCCTTTCGTTTCCAATACTCGCGGTTCCTAGGGCAGAGTGGTAATGGCAGAGGGCGCCTTCAGAAAGATCGAGTAAGTCACTGCCTTGCCGTGGCCACGAAGAGATCAAGCCTTGATGTTTTATTGCTGCTCCAAGCATTGATCAATACAGCGAAGATCTACTGCTGCCCACAGATCTCTATGATGCATATGCGCTACCGCCTGCTCAAGCTGCTACCAGGGCAACAGAAGTAGACCGCGAGGCTCGAAGCATGGTTGCAAGGTTAATTGGGTGCTGCTACGGCTTTATGTGGTTTCTGACATGCCGTGATGTTGTCTCAGAGGTGATGCAGCCGGGGCTCTTTCCTTGGTATTGCAAGAAGCGCCTTATGGGGATGAGTCGTATGCGGAGGCAAAGGTACCTCTTGCTATCATAGATAATAAATGCTGACCACTAATGCGTACAGCGTTTGGCTCTGAATACTGTGTTGTCTATTCTCATGCAAACGAACCAAGCTTCAATGGCAACAATCATCAAGAGCATCTCTCCAGCAGAACAAGATGCCTTGATGAAATATCTTTACAAGGGAATGGAACGGCCGACAGAAGGACCTTCTGGCAACTCGCAATGTGCTGCTCTGCTTGGATGGCATCAAAAGGTGCGCTCAGGATGATATCAAGGGATATTCAACCCTTATTTCTTGTGATGACCCAGTTGATAGAGATTGCCGGGACGGGATGCATCACTAGAGTACTGTCGGATCATCGCAGAGTATGATTGATACGTTCATTGTCTATGCCGCTCTCTTCTTGCCACGATATCGTACATCTCCCATTGCGATCTCAATTGGCTCGCTATCACAAATTATACATCGTTGCGGATCAAGTGACAGAATCTATTTACCTAGGCCGTCAGTTAACGCAGTCCCGGGAGACGATGACTTGCTTGTGTAACAGCGCAACGTCAACCTAATTGGTCTAAGCGAACGAGTAGAACGAGAACAGCGATCTCGATGGCTATGACGGCACTTGACATCCAGAGCACTACTTGGCCGGAGCTCGACAGCTTTCTCTGACCCCAAACGCGCCTGCTTGCAGGCACCACTTGCGCGTTGTGAGGTAGTAGCTGGGTAGCATCGTTCGACTGGACCCGAGTCATGGGATCGGGAATGTTGGAGTCGCTGAAGTCCAGCTTATCCTTGGCTCGGCGGAGCAAGGAGATGATGAGAATCAGCAGGGAAAGAAGGGAAAGAAACAGTCCCAGTATCGCGAAGTCGGGCTGGAATCTAGGCAATCCAAGGAGTATAGGCGTAAGCCAAAGGAGCAGTTTCTGCTTGAAGAGACTCTTCACATACATTTTGAGTATCACTCTGCAGTCAAACCGATCGTGAGCATTCAGCATCAGTTAGATGTGATAGGACCAACAGAGCATAAGTTAGCGTAACCAAGGACGCTCGCATATATGCGCCTTCGTATGTGCGCTGTCTAAAAATAATATTCTCAGCTGACTGCAAGTCTTTCACAGGTATGAGTGGACTTCCCTTGCTCGCAATTCGGTGAGTTCATCCAGATCTTGGGAAACCCTTCAGAAACACTATAAGTACAATGCATCCTTATTGATTGAGAAAGCGAAAACCAAGAAGTCCTCCTGTAAAGTCGGGTGAAGCCCAGAACCTGAAACTGAACATGAATGACTGAACTGACCGATGACCCGCGTACGAATGCTGCATGATACGATGATAATGGTTCGGCTCACAGTCAGCCCTCGACGACGAAGAATGCCAACGCTTTTTAAATATGTGACAGCATTCTGGGCTCTGCTGAGCTTTGCGCTGGCCAAATCAGCCTTTGGAGACAAAATCCTAGTAGTGCTGGAAATGGAGAGTGAGAAGCAGGTTTATTCGAAATTCTGGATATCGCTCAAGGGTTCGCTATTGCTTCGCAGCTCGTAGGTCCGGCTAACAGCATGAGCTTACTGACAGATAGAGGCTTCGAATTATCATTCCGCACGCCCAGCCAAGGGCATGCATTGTTCGAATTCGATGAGCCTACTTATCAGCATGTCATCTTTTTTGCCCCTTCAGCTCAACGTGAGTGCGGTAGTATCTTGGCAGCGTGAGTCAGCTGAAGCAAAGCATTCTGCGAATTGGTGCAGATGTGTCGCCTGACCTCACTCCCAAATCCCTTCTCGAATTCGTATCTCGACCCAAGCAATCTCCTCATAACCTCTTAATTGCTCTGTCGACTTCCACTTCGGAGGTATGGCGGGAATTCGCTCGCGAATTTTCACTCGAATTTGACGTTGGCGGCAACACCCTTATGGATTCTTTTGGAGGCGCTAATTCGACGGTAGTCCCGGCCTACGTGGTTTCTTCCGGCGAGCAAGACTTCCCAATCGTAAAGGCAGCAAGAGAACCAGTTCTCTACTCAGGTATAGCGCATTGCATTGCTCCCCATTTCCCGATGGCCAGATCCCTATTACGAGCCTCAGCGACTGCTTACTCGTCCGACTCTCGGTCAGTACTGGAAGCAGACCTGGATGGCACAATTTCTGCGTTGTTCGGCAATCGGGCTTCTCTCGTCACCGCTTTTCAAAATAGAGACGGGGCACGGATTGTATGGAGTGGTAGTTTGGATCTCTTTGCGGATGAAAGGATGCAAGATGCCTCCAGTAACGCTAACTTCGTCAAAGATCTCAGTACATGGGCGTTTCAGGAGAAAGGGGTTTTGCAGATCGTCGGCGCAGACCACCAACGTGTCGGTGAAGCTCATGCTAGGGAAGAGTACCGCGTCAACGATCAGCTGGTCAGCTGACTTCCCATCTGACAGACCGCTTCAACTCAAAAATCTTGAGTTATAGGTATATGGAATCGCCATCTCACACTATCAGGCGAACGAATGGCGCCCCATCCAGCTTCCGGATTTACAATTGGAAGTCAACATGCTGGACACATTTGTCCGTTTACCCTTGAAGGCGCACTCTCTTCACTCAATCGCTCCATATACTACTATTTCTTTCCCCAACACTTCATACACAGCGCAATTTCAACTGCCAAGACGACATGGTGTTTTTACCCTGTCCGTGAACCATCGACGTTTCGGCTACACGGTCTTGGATGCCACGCATAGCATATCTGTTACTCCACCTCGACATGATGAATGGCGTAGATGGATCGCGCATGCTTGGCCATACTACCTCGGAGCCCTCAGTAACGGATATCTTTCTTGCTTGGTATTTGCGGCGGTGTGGATTGCGGCCCGTGTCGTATCACCCCGGATTCAGCAATGGTTCATTGTGGCGACTCTAGACGGGTCGAATAGATAAATGCAGAAGCTACGTGCGCTCAGGAAGGCAGACTCGCCCTTGTCTACTACACGAGGTCCGTAAGGGTGCCAAAGTATCCCAGCTATGAACAGCACTGGCTTGATGCACAAGTTCTAGAAATGTGGCACTTCATCTCACAAAGAGTCACCTCGATATCATGCGCTCCCCAAACCCTGACTTGCCCAGAAGCTAGGATGATGCACACGCAGCGAGAAAAAGCTGTCTCCCATTATATGCCTTCTAATCATCATGATATCAAAGCGCGAAGAAATACACAGGGAATACACGTCCATTGACGTCAGGTGAAAGAAGGCCATCATGGGGTGGCGTCTACACAGCGGACTGCTGATCCAAATCTTGGTGATCTCAGGGGCAACTCAAAACGTGTCCCGCAAAAGTAATATCCAGGGCTCCTTTGATTGAGAGCTGACAGAGAAGCTTCCTGAGCGGAGCCAAGCCTGAACGATCTGTTCTGATGTCTTATCTTCTGAAAGTGGCGCCCTAATTTGAGATCTTTTGGAACACGGTACAAGGCACAAGTTATGGCTTAGACACGGAAGACACAAGCGAGATAAGAGGTCTGATTGTATACAAGCCAAGATCCGAGCCGACATCAGACCAAGCGACAGCTTCATTCCGCTTTCTTCCTGCTGTGAGGTAATCAGCAAAGTGGAAGCAAGGGGTGGGCCAATGAGCCTACCTGACATGTGGTCACTGCGAGCTGATCCTTAATCTTAGCTCAGCCGACAATGTACTATGATAGAAGCATTAGAATTCAGCTAAGTTCCGCAGAGTGAACGGAAAAGCTTACAGGCGATGCCACTCGAGCCTTGACTGCCATCTCACGCGAGATTTGGTGCTCGAGAGTTTGAAAACGTATCTTCTTGTTAGGGATCGCCTGGGCGCCGGTCGGAATTCCTAGCTGTTTTGCGTGTTCTTGGATAAATTGGTCGGTGAAGCGAGTATCGGGAAAGTGCGCGATAAATGCCTCTTCGCCTCCATGCCATTCCATCACGGCCTGATAGTTTCGCCGGCGATGAGGAAGATCGCCTGAAGTATACGGCTGCTGACTAAAGTTGAACTGAGAAGCGACTTCTTCGTATAGTCGATCGTAGCCGTTACGGTCTTTGGGTAAGCCTCTATTGAGAAGACGGATCTGCCGGGAACACGATCAGCCGTTTGTCTGGTTTCCCAAGGAAGAAACGACTGACACTTGCATGCCGTGTTGAAAAGCGTACAGGCTTGCGTCCACGCACGAGCCTGGCGAAGTGTTGGCCCTTTCTGGTGTGGAAGATGGCGTTCTGTATATAAGGTCAACGCGACTTTTCTGTAGATGAAGGCGGCATACTTACTCTATGATAGGTCGTTTCGTCGCTGAGCTTTTGCTGCTTTTGCTGCTTTTGCGACTCCTACCAGAATCGTCAGCACAAGACAGTGGACTGAAGTGTAGAGCGTACGGATACATGTCCACGAGCTAAGGCCTGCGATGTTGTGCATGCTGATGAGCGCGACTGTGGACAAATCAGCATTGAAGTTTGTGCGGTCGAGCTAGACTCACTGTCGTAGGCAGCCAAAGTTCCGACTTCTTGCTGTTGCCGCGACCATCGTCGTTTGCACCTCCAGCTGCAATCTGGCAAAACGATCGATTAGATTCTAGCCACTGTGTATGAGCGACAGACGAATTGACTTACTGGTGGTAGCTCAATTGCTTTGGCACCGGACTTCGTCGCCTGCTTCGAATGTCAGCATTAGTCACCATGCGTACATACTCAACACATACTTCCAATTTGCGGGTCAGGCCTTGAAGTATATTCTTGCACTCAAGCACTCCTTCAGTCACACTCTAGTAAGTAAGTCTCAGCATCAGGATTTGCAGACTAGAAATACTACTCACTTTGACAAGATCCGCTTTGTTGACCATTTTGCCAAAGGCTGGCAATGCGACTGACAGGTTACAGACCAACGATGCCACGGCGCCACCTTGTATCTATTAGTAGCATCAGTCGCAGTCAGAGACTATTGAGTAACCACCAACATTCTCTTCTGTATGTAAAACCGCATCCAAGATCTTAAGCTGGCAGACGATGTCAACAAGGGACAAGATTCATGCTCGAGACTCACCAATAAATCAGAGGCCATTGACACCTGTCCCAGTTTGCGCCCCTCTTCAACAAAGCTGCTGAGAACTCGCGCTCCTCGATCACCTCCAATGCGTTCCACGA